>OZ014478.1:41461529-41943831 GCA_963965965.1 Trididemnum nubilum | reverse complement strand
TAAAACTGCAACCAAAAATTTGGAAGCAAACATTAGCAGCTTTCAGGTATTTGCACATTCTACAAAAACACTCACTAGATCGTAAAATTCACTAGGTCACTAGACCGGACCAAAATTCACTAGATTTAGTGAAAATTCACTAGGAGTGGCATTGCATTATGCGGTCAGTATTTGCTACAGGAAGACTCGTAGGTTTTAATTGTTACGTCACCTGAAGGAATTACTTATCTTTTTGCTACCTTCGCATGAACTGCGAATGAAATGTTCCAAATTGTATGAAATGTGAATGGCGGGAATTGACATCATAATGAGCTTTCCGTAGAAGTGGCTTTCTCGGTAGGTTTCAACCAAAAGCCCTTTGAAGCTGGTTGCGGATACACGCCATTCCTGCTTTCTTGAGTGTTGGTAAGCTAAAGCGCGAAATCTTTTGCCGAGGAATGCAACAAGTGTTGTTTGACGTAGATTTTGGCTACGTACTTCGTACTACAGCTGCAGATTTAATTTTGTCGCGAACGCAAGACGAATTACACTATTTTCTTTTATAACAATAATATTTCAAAAAAACCCGAGGCTCATTGTTGCTCAGAATCTAAAAAATGCCAGCCTCCATCAGTAACAAAAAGATTGGAAACAAAAAAGAATAAATTTCAAATCTTGAAAGCAACTAAATTCTGTGCTAATTCAAAATGATGAAATTTTAGTAATTTTCATTTTCCAGTATTTACAAGCAAAATATTGCAACGATTCTAAAATTACAGAGTGCTGCTTCAAACAGCGTAAGCAACTCATAAATATTTGGATGTTCTCAAGTCAAAAAAAAAAACTCCGTACTTTTTCGCTTTTGCAGTTTTACGATGCTGCAAAAAAGTCTTTGCTCAAGCTGACAGAGCATTCGGAATTGGACTCCAAAATAACTTTAAAAACATGGTCGTTTAAATTGACATGAACGTTCTCAGAATTCAAGGAATAATATTAAGAACAAATGAAGCAGCAAATTGGCAAAAAACTATGAGAAGCCAGCTCAACTTAAAATTTATTGGCTCTTCTAAAAAAAGTGTAACCTGGGTAAAAGTAAGCTTGCTTTGCCTCTGTGAACATGCTTGCATCGATTTTTAATAGCTAAGTTTCGTTACGCTTGAAGCACAACTTATGATAGCAAATTGACTAATAAGCTAGGTTATATTTCTCATTCGGCAAGCTAACTGTTATCGCAACGTTTCTTAATTTCACCTAAAAGTTTGTTCTGTTTACTAGAAATAAATAACCTAAACATAGAATACTTTTTCGAATGAAAAATAGTTTCTAGAAAATGAATTTTTGTGGAAATGTAATTTCTGAAAAATAAGTTTTCGGGGAAATGTGTTTTCGGCCAAATGTACATTCAGGCAAGTGTAAATTCTGGAAAATAAGTTTTCGGGGAAATGTAGTTTCGGCCAAATGTACATTCTGGCAAGTGTAAATTCTGGAAAATAAGTTTTCGGGGAAATGTAATTTCGGCCGAATGTACATTCTGGCAAGTGTAAATTCTGGAAAATAAGTTTTCGGGGAAATGTAATTTCGGCCGAATGTACATTCTGGCAAGTGTAAATTCTGGAAACTAAGTTTTCGGGGAAATGTAATTTCGGCCAAATGTACATTCTGGCAAGTGTAAATTCTGGAAAATAAGTTTTCGGGGAAATGTAATTTCGGCCAAATGTACATTCTGGAAAATAAGTTTTCGGGGAAATGTAATTTCGGCCAAATGTACATTCTGGCAAGTGTAAATTCTGGAAAATAAGTTTTCGGGGAAATGTAGTTTCGGCCAAATGTACATTCTGGCAAATGTACATTCAGGCAAGTGTTCATTCTGGCAGCTGTCATTTCAAACAAGTGTTCATTCAGGCAGATGTAATTTCAGGCAAGTGTTCATTCTGGCAGATGTAATTTCAGGCAAGTGTTCATTCTGGCAAGTGTGATTTCTGACAAATGTTAATTCTGGAAAAAGAAAGTTCAGGGAAGTGTTTTTCTGGCAAATGATTTTCGGGGAAATGTTTTTCTGCGAGGTGTAAGGATACCGGACTTACCGGACTAGTGGGTAACGAAGCTAACGTTTTGCATTAACTTGCCCACCAATGGGCAAAAGCATGAACGATCTAGTAAAAAACTTAAATGACCCCTGCTCAATTCAAGCTTACATCAAAAAACGCCTATTCAACTCTGATTTTGAAGCTATAATAAACTGTACCATTTGGTTATTGCTTAAACTACCTACCTACGCATTGTTGCAAAAAACACAACCAACCTCTGCTGCTGTTGAGCGATCATTCTCAATACTGAGCAAACTTAGGCTACTGAGAAAAGACAGAAATTTTGATATCAAAAATGTCAAAAAATACGTGTTAATGTATTTCAATAAATAAGTTTGGCAATGGTATTGTGTGACGTTCATTAAAAAATCGTACAGGCAGTAACATGTATAAGCTATATTTGGCAGTTTTTTTACGCGCAACCAGTAGGCAGAATGGTTCTTTTTTCTACGTTATGTTGTCATGCACCGCTTGGTTGCATAATCCGTACATCAAAACGTCATACTAAGCTAAAGTACGTTAAGTCAAAATTTAGTAATAATAAAGTCAAAAATTATTTTTTTAGGTCAAACTAAAAATGACCCCAGTCATTTGTTGCACAATTGCACTGATAACACCTTCACGTGACAGCAGTTCGGACTCGAAGCGCGCAGTGTCAAAACGATAGTCAACTGTCGAACAACATGGCTGCCAACATGCTTGCAGCAAGCATAGGTGGGCAAGTTAATGCAAAATGTTAGCTTCGTTAACCACTAGTCCGTTGACAAACTTCACACTTCCGTTTACGTTAATCCGTTATTTTCAGCTTTAATTCACGGAAGTAAATGAAGTCTGTTAATTGGAACGACCGACGCTCGCGTCGCGTGTTCCTTTGTTTTTACTCGGCCATTTTCCAACTACAAATGCGAAGTTTCAGACTTTTGCTTATAACTCGAGAACGGTTTAGTCTAGCTTCATGAAATTTTGACAGCAGTTTGAGATTAATGAGTTGTATGTTTGTACCAAATTTCGAGGCAATAGGTCACGTGACTTCGGTTTTAGAACCCGAAAACCGCCACGCAAGTTTGTCGTAAAAAGCGGTCTCAGTCAAAAACGGCTTAAGTACGGCAAAAAATATTTCATTTGGTTGTATGTCTTAAGATACCCTTTCATTCCAACCAACCAACTTTCGGTTGCAATGAGGTTTATTTCTTTTTTTCTTCCTTTTTTTTTCCTTTTTTTTCCCTTTTTTTTCCTTTTTTTTCTTCCTAATTTTTGTACGCTCTTCTTCTCCTAAACCACAACACATCGAAATCTAATTTTTGTGTAAAGTTGTTGAGCTGCAAACGCAATTTTTTCTCCCGAAAGTTTTTGGGGTAACTTTACCAGGAACTCCCCCAAATGGGGCCCCAAAAAATCCATTTTTTGAACGGCTCAAGCTAGAGTGCTAGTTGTTTTTGATATCAGTAGATATTTAACAGACAAATATTTTGACATAGTTTGGGGGTGCCACCCCCCGGGACCCCCAAATAGACCCCCAAAACTCAATTTTTTGAACGACTCAATTTAGGGTGCCAGTTTGTTTTGGTATCAGCAGATATTTAACAGACAAATATTTTGACATAGTCTGGGGGTGCTGCCTCCCCCGGGGACCCCCCCAAATGGGGCTCCAAACAATCAATTTTTTTAACGGCTCAAGCTAGGGTGGCAGTGTTTTATGATATCAGGGATATTTAACAGACAAATATTTTGACATAGTTTGGGGGTGCCACCCCCCTGGGGACCCCCCAAATGGATCCCCCAAAAATCAGTTTTTAGATCGGCTTAAGTTAGAGTGCCAGTGTTTTATGATATCAGCAGATATTTAACAGACAAATATTTTGACATAGTTTGGGGGTGCCACTCCCCCAGGGACCCCCAAATGGACCCTTCAAAAATCAGTTTTTTGAATGACTCAACTTTGAGTGCCAGTATTTTATGATATCGGGAGATATTTAACTGACAAATATTTTGACTCTACTTTTCTGTAGGTTCCATAATCAGATATTTTTGATTAGTAATTGCTGGTTTAATGGTAGACAAAAAGTACTTTTGAGCGTCAAAGCATTAGCTACGCGTCGGTCGTTCACTGGGTTTGCTGGCAAACTCCCATCTAGTTCGTTAATATTTTGCGTGTAATTTACATTTCTTATTAGGCTATTGATGGATTGCATGTGACGTCATCACGCTTCTAGCCAAACCGCTGGACGTCAAAATCGCGGATCGGTGCAATGTAAATGCATTAAAAACACTGATAGTGAAAATACAAGGCGTTTTTTCAGGCTCTATATTAGTTGATTCTTTGTAACATCCAGAGGTGGAGTCCTCGAGGACGTCCTTGGCCTCGAGGACGTCCTCGAGGACACATTTTGAAGTCCTTGGCCTTGGCCTTGGCCTCGAAGCCTCAAGTCCTTGGCCTTGGCCTTGGCCTCGAAGCCTTAGGTCCTCGAAAATTGCCCTGTCCTCGGCTCGAGGACAGCACTTTTTTTGAACCGTTGAAATTTTGTCGGAAAACGCCAGAAACCTTGCGGAAAATTTGTAAATACCTTTTTTATTTTCCGCAATTGGAGCATAGGCTTAGCCAAGCGGGCATCCCCCGAATTGCAATTTTACCAATGACAAAAGTGTGACAAAAAAGCCTATTGTTTCTTCAGTTTCAATTTCTTTTTAGCGTTTTTCGCTTACACCAATAGCGAACAGCAATATTGAAAACCAGGGGCCCCGGGACCCCCTCTAATCAATTTTTGCCAGCCACTTTAAACGTAAACCTGGAAGAAACGGATAGTTTTCGTCCTAAAAGTTGCTATCTCAGGATCACATCTAGCCTTTTAATGAACGTAATGCATTAACAAAGGCCGGATTTACCACAATATGGCGCAGTACCAGCTGAGGGCCCTGCGCTCAAATCTTGACTTTTTATGGTCTTCACCAACATTTGGCAGAAAGATGTTGCGAAAATCTCCAAAGTGCCAAGGGCCCAGCGAGATTGAAATCCGGCCCGGCAATAACATGGTCAGTAGCGTGGCCAAGGAGGGGAGGCGGGATGGGCTATAGCCCCCCCATTGGCCTGTCAACCAAAATGCAGAATAAGAAAAACACCACGTTTTTAGCTCTTCTGAGACTGTCTTTTGCGCTGGCATTGACTAAAAAGTGATTAAAACCATTTTTTGAAACATATATTCAGAGGGGGGGGCTAATTCGTCAAAAATTAAAGTCACCAATTAATGAAAACTTTTATAAATGCCCAAAAATAAGCAATCAAAATTGATCGCTAGTGTAAAAACGCCAAACATAGGTTTTATCAACAAATATATTATAAACTCAGGAATAAGGGGGGAGGGGTATTCAGTGTTAGTTAATTACCAATCACTTCTCTCAAATATCTTTTCATTAGCCCCCCCCCCCGATTATTTTTCTTTATAAAATACAGACGAAATAGATTACTCCGTGAGAGTTTTATTGAACAATAGGATTTTATGATTTACCAGCATGTAAACAAGAGAACTGCAAAGTTTTCATTAGCCACTTCCCACATAGCCCGATAATGCAACCAGTAGAATCATGCTGCGCAGCTAAGTTCTATGCCACGTTTAAAAAGCATTATTTTTTATTAAAATAGCTCTGAAATTAGATTTTATTTTGCAAAAAAATGCAAAATTTGCGAGCGCTGGGGGCTCTGCCCCCAAACCCCCATGCCTCCTTCGGCTGGAGGCTTTGCCCCCAGACCCCCAAAACAGCCCCCCCCCCATTGCGAATTTCTGGCTACGCGCCTGACACATGGTTAGTAAGCAAAACTACCCATCTATTGTACTATTTTTCAATAACAATTCATAAATTCACTTCCACCTCGACAGTTTTTACGCACAAACTACTTTTTAAAAAAATTAGCCATGGAAAATGCTGATTGGACAAATCGTTGAACTTCAGTGGAGGGGGCCTGGGGCCCCTGGCCTAACATGCACTTCTATAACTGGTTATTTTCATGACAAAACGATAATCTCTAAGGAAAATTTTCGAGGGGGTTTTCATTTACTGCTAAAATGTTGCACGAGACAATGCACCTTACTTCCCCCTACCTGGAGCAAATCACGCACAATTAAACTTTAACACCAAAATGCAAGATGTTAAACGTGTTTTGAACTTAAATTGCAACTAGAAGGAGGATTAAGCAATTTGATTTTTTTGATTGGCTTTCAAATGTCAAAAATCTAGTGCTTTTTAAATGGCTCTAAATATGTGCGAAGTGTGATTCAATGGCATTACCATAGCTTTTTTTTTCCAAAAAATTACAAAAAATCGCCGAACAGCTGGGGGCTTTGCCCCCAGACCCCCCTCTGTGATACGTTTGAGTTACACTGGTTTTCTCAAAACGTCTCCAAAGTTACGTATTTGCACTTTTCGACTATATTAGTTGAGGCTCTCTCCATTTGCAAAATCCTGGTTAAGTGCCAACAAGCAAATTTTTGATGACGTCATTACATGTGATTTGTGGTTTAGGCCTTCCCAATCAAAAATTCTGGCTACGCCTATAAATTGGAGAGTGCCTGAAAAAAAATTTTTAAGACCTTTTTTTTGTGGAAAACACTTGCGGCTGTGTCCTTGGTCCTTGGCCTTGGCCTCGAGCATTCCTGTCCTTGGCCTCGAGAGTGTCTGTCCTCGGAAAGGCTGTCCTTGGCCTTGGCCTTGGCCTCGGATTTTTTTTGTGTCCTTGGCCTTGGCCTTGGCCTCGAGCCTTGTGTCCTCGACTCCACCTCTGGTAACATCAGAGGTAAATGCTAGCTAAAAGCCTATAAGAACTAAAAAAAGGTTTTAATTAGTAAGAATTCAGTTTTTGTTTGCTTTTTGCTGTGACATAATTTTGGCCTACTGTCAAGTAACCCACGAGAAACATGTAATACAGGTGGTGGTAGTTAGCTTCGATTACTAAACGAAAAGTTTATTTCCGACGGTACTGAAACAGAACAGTTGTATCACCTTCATTCGTGACAAATTAGCGCATTTTTAAACTTTTGTAATTTCAAAAGTTGATTTTGCAGGATATCTATGGCGATTTTTGGCATTTGATGATGTCATTAGCGCCTTAACGCTTTGTTTGCTAGGAGTTAACGCATAAGCAGTTGTTTTCATTAAATTATTTCGTAGAGATGTCATTTAAATTTTAAACAAATGGTTTAACAGGCCTCTCGGTGTAATGTTGATCGAGCATTAATTTGCATCTATTTCGACTCGAAGTAGGCTAGTGGTGTAAAGATTATTCATAAACAGCGGCTAAATTAAACGTTAATCTGCCACGTGGTATAGCTGTGGCATAAAATTTTACATATTTTAAGATATATCCGATTTTACGGCCCGATTTAAAGCTAAAAAGCGGGCAAAGTGGACAATAGCAGGCACAATGGACGATGAGATTTCACAAAAGGCATAACTTTCTAGACCTACTGAGGCGCTGAGTTACTTAAGCTGCTTAAATTGCTCCTGGTAACTTTGAACTAAGGCTAGGCCATCTAAAAATGTTTTAACTTCACAATCAAATTCTTTAAATGCGCTCACCAAAAGAATTAAACGTTGATTTACGGTAACGTCCTATGCTTTGCAATGGCATTTTGACGTCCAATGGTTTTGGCAGGAAAAAGCTATGACGTAGCTGCAATCCATCAATAATATTCATTTTTAAGCCATGCACTTCTTCACAACAATTCTTGCAATTATAACTAATTTTTTTTTAAAGAAAAAAATTATGCAGAAGAAATTAACCGACTTCGCTTCTGCTAGCCCACCCCCCTCCCCCCAAAATGCAAATAATTTGTTACAATGTGCTGTACTGTCAGAATTAGGTTTTCACGCAATCGCAAGCAAAAGGATTAATTTTAGCTATATATCGAAAATCAGAAAAACATGCCTGATTTTATTTGTACTTTAAGATACAGTAGATCTCCTTTAACTGCTTCTTTAAATTTGTAAAAAGAAAGATCTTTCCACCTCGGTTGCAAACTATTTCAAATTTGGGCACCACTAAATTGCAATGCCTGTTTTGCAGCATTCGAGTTTATAGAATGTAAATAAAAGATCAGGCGCAGCACAAAAGGTGGAGGGGGTTGTTGGAGTAGAATATGTTCACTGCCCCACGCAGGTTAGCAAAGCGTGAGAAAGCAAGAGAAAGCTATTCAAATCAAGACTTGTCACAACTTCTGCATGCAAACAGCGAATACACACACACGTGAACACAGGCGCTTAGCCAGGGTTTGAAAAAGGGGGGGGCTTTTTTGAAAGAGTGAGAAAACTGCAAACGACCTTGACCCAAATTTTCATTGTTCTTGAATCAGAATCACACAGTTTATCCGATTTCGGCCGATTTATTCTTAAAATTGAGACGGAAATTTTGGCCAAAATCGGAAATTCAAACGCTTTTTCAGCCCAAAAACAGGTGGTCTCCAGAAAAAAAAAAGGTCTTCACCAGAGGTGGAGTCGAGGACACAAGGCTCGAGGCCAAGGCCAAGGACACAAAAAAAATCCGAGGCCAAGGACAGCCTTTCCGAGGACAGACCCTCTCGAGGCCAAGGACAGGAATGCTCGAGGCCAAGGCCAAGGACCAAGTACACAGCCGCAAGTGTTTTCCAAAAAAAAAGGTCTTCAAAAAAGTTTTTCAGGCAATCTCCAATTTATAGGCGTAGCCAGAACTTTTAATTGGGGAGGTCTAAACCACAAATCACATGCAATGACGCCATCAAAAATTTGCCTGTTGGCGCTTAACTAGGATTTTGCAAAGGAAGAGGGCCTCAACTAATATAGTTGAAAAGTGCAAATACGTAACTTTGGAGACGTTTTGAGAATACCAGTGTAACTCAAACGTATCACAGACGGGGGTCTGGGGGCGAAGCCCCCAGTTGTTGGGCAATTTTTTGGAAAAAAAAGCTATTTTAATGCCATTGTATCACATTTCGCACATGTTTGGAGCCATTTGAAAGCATTAGATTTTTGACATTTGAAAGCCAATTAAAAAAATTGAATTGTTTAATTCTCATTCTAGTTGCAATTTAAGTTCAAAACACGTTTAACATCTTGCATTTTGGTGTTAAAGTTTAATTGTACGTGATTTGGTCCAGGCAGGGGGAAGTAAGGTGCATTGTCTCGTGCAACATTTTAGCAGTAAATGAAAACCCACTCGAAGATTTTCCTTAGCGATTTTTGTTTTGTCATGAAAATAACCAGTTATAGAAGTGCATGTTAGGCCAGGGGGCCCAGGCCCCCTCCACTGAAGTTCAACGATTTGTTCAATCAGCATTTTCCATGGCTAATTTTTTTTTAAAGTATTTTGTGCGTAAAAACGGGCGAGGTGGAGGTGAATTGTAATTGTAATTACATTTTATTCACCAAGTTGCCTTGGGTAGGAGACAGCGAAAGGACCTTTCGGTCTTCGAGTCAAGCTGCCACCAGCCCACCTGTCTACCACACACGATGGAGGCTTCACACTGTCCCTTTTAATGCTGAACGTCAAGCAGGAAAGCTGTGAATACCAATTTTTATAGTCTTTGGTTTGACCCGACCGGGAATCGAACTCGAGTCTACCGCTTCAGTAGCAGACGCTCTATCCACTCGACCACTGATCGGTTTTCCAAAAATGTATGAATTGTTACTGAAAAATAGTACAATAGATGGGTAGTTTTGCTTACTAACCATGTTCAGGCGCGTAGCCAGAAATTCGCAATCGGGGGGGGGGGGCTGTTTTGGGAGCTTGGGGGCAAAGCCCCCAGCCGCCGGAGGCACTGGGGTTTGCATTTTTCACCCGATTCAACTGTGATTACCGCATTCGAATGCAAGAACGTACAGTAATCAAGCCACATTCGAATGGGAAAGCAGACGTCTGTTTGTCTGCTGGCATACAGTGATTTCGCATTGAATGCGTAATCATCGTCCTTCCAGCGAAGGAAGGCGAAGCAGTGTGGTTAGGTCAATAGAATACCGGTGATAGGCCTAGCGCGGTGCAGCTATGTGACAGCAGTTATGCTTGAGGCCTGAATTCTGAATGAGGCTAGGAATGGCCTGAATTCTGAATTAGGCTAGGAATGGCAACACAGGTTGCCTAGTCTACACAATTAACCAGATGGTCTAGACAATTAACAAGATAGGTTGCTGTACTGTAAGAGGCGCATAGACAGAAATATGCAATGGGGGGCTGTTTTGGCCTGGGTTAAAAATTTTTTATAATTTCTTGCCAAAATAACGTAATTTTAGGCCAATTTGTTATAAATTGATGCTTTTGGCATACTAAACTGTAGAAAGGGGCCTGAATTAGGTTAAGAATAGTGCATCAACATTTGACATAGTAGCAAGCGCATAGCCAGAAATTCACAATGGGGAACTGTTTTGGGGGTCGCCGGAGGCCAGTGGGGGTCTGGGGGCAGAGCCCCCAGCGCTCGAAAATTTTGCATTTTTTTGTAAAAATAACTTAATTTTAGAGTTATTTTAATAAAAAATGATGCTTTTAAAACCTGGCATAGAAAATGGCAGCGCAACGTGATGCAACCAGTTGCATCAATGGGCTAGCCTATATCTGATATGGGAAGTGGCTAATGATTACATTGCGGTTCTCTTGTTTACATGCTGGTACCGGTAAATCATAAAATCCTATTATTCAATAAAGGAAGTGGCTACGGTATTTTGCCTCCAGAGGCAAAATAGTGTTTTCCCTCTGTTTAGGTTCGGGTTTGGGTTAGAGTTAGGGTTGGGATTAGGGTTAGGATTACGATTAGGGTTAGAGTTTGGTTTAGGGTTTGGGTTAGGATTAGGCTTAGGGCTATTTTGGCACTTGCGGCAAAATAGCCGCTAGGACTATTTTGCCTCCAAAGTGGCAAAATAACATAGGGCTATTTTGCCTCTAGAGGCAAAATAGCCACTGCCTTCAATAAAACTTACACGGAGTAATCTATCAAATCTTTCATTATACTCGCTGCAATACGCCGAAGCATGTACCGGTAACTAGTTGGCGTAACCCATCTCCACATCATTGCGCCCGGGCAACACAGCTCCTTTCAAAGAAATGTTGCAGCGGTGGCGAGCTGTTAGCAACACTGTGTCTGATTTAACCAGCCCGAGATTTGAACCTCAGACCTCCCGCTCCAGAGACGAACTCGTTACCGCTCGGCTAGTTCGGCGTCATCTATTTTCTCTATATTTTATAAAGGAAAATAATTGGGGGACTAAGGGAAAGATATTTCTTATTTGAGAGAAGTGATTGATAATTAACTAACACTGAATAGCCCCCTACCCTTATTCCTGAGTTTATAATATTCCGGTATTTATTGATAAAACCTATGTTTGGCGTTTTTACACTAGCGATCAAATTTAATTGTTTATTTTTGGGCATTTTTTAAAGTTTTTATTGATTTGTGATTTTAATTTATGACCATTAGCGCCCCCCTGTATATGTTTCAAAAGATGCTTTAAATCACTTTTTAGTCAATTCCAGCGCAAAAAACACTCTTAAAACCACTAAAACGTGGTATTTTTCTTAGGAAGTGTCTACTGCACCGGTCTGGTTTCAAACATCAAATCGTTGGTACATCGGCAGCCTATTAAATTGCGTTTTTCTCATTGATTCAATTTAAATACAGCACTTTGACGCTTTGAATTCGAAGCCCTGTGGTTAGTACGCTTGGCTGCAATGCCGAGGGTTGAGGTATCGAGTCGCACTGGACACGCTTACCAAAAATAGCGCTAGAGAGCTAAAACGCTACAAATTCCTTTTTTTTCTCTAAAATCTTATTATTAGAGTTAGGGTTGGGGCAGCGATGCCAGCTTGAGAGATAGTAAATTGAACAGCAAAATAAAATGACCGCCGGTGCAGCAGCGATTAGATGTTGGAAACTGGGGTGGTGCAGCAGACACTGCCTTTTTCTTATTTTGCATTTTAGTTGACAGGCCAATGAGGGGGGTTATAGCCCCCCCCCCTTTCCCTGGCTACGCTACTGAATAGTAGGTTGCCTAACCTACACAATCTGACAATTAGCAAGATGCCGTAGACAATTAACAAGATGTCCTAGGCTACGGTAACAGGCACATAGCCAGAAATTGTTTAAAAATTTTTGGCCAAATTAAGTTAATTTTTTTTTTGTTAAAAATTGATGCTTTTAAAACATGGCGTACAAATTAGGCAGTGGCTATTTAGGAAAAATAGTCGTAAATGCTATTTTGCCTCTGAAGGCAAAATAGAAATGGTTCTGAATGCTATTTTGCCTCTGGAGCAGTGGTTTTTTGCCTTTGTGTTGTTACCCCTAAAATATTTTAAGGATATGAATTAAGCCTACCCTTTTTTAGAAGTACAGCAATTATAATTGATTCCAATCCAAAATAAACACACAAAAAATAAGGTCATTTTTCGTTACAAATACATTTAATGGGAAGGTTGATGCTGCGTTTTTGTTATTAAGTGTTCTAATCTAGGCTGAGCGCAGGAAAAAAATCTCATATCATTATCAATCGCAAGCTAGTTTCAATATTTTGTCTTTATAGACACCATTGAAGAAAACCCACTTCACAGCAATAAGTTAAAGGAAAGTGAATGAAACGCAAAGCTTTTATTGAAAGGATGGGATATTCATTTCAGATTTTAAATATCGATATCTGCCCAAAAACTTTCTGTATCCACTTTGATTAAATCAGTTTTAAGATGTGCATCTTTGCGTAGTTGAAGAAATTCTATTTTTGCTGCCATATCATCATCATAAATATAGTTTTCTTCAACTGGAAATGGCTTGCTAATCCACTAAAAATTATGTCACTCAAAATACCAAGAACATATTGCTTAATCGCAACATAACAGATGTTCCCCTCACTCCTATTATTACTAACTGGACTAGACTATCAATTGTTTATAAAACATAAGAATTTAAAGAGACCCTATAATTCTGACTATTTAGTATTAAACTATGACATCGTAGAAAGCATGGTGATAGTGAAGCAAAATGAAATTTTTAGAGTTAGTAGCCCCACACAATAGCCATAGAAGAGATTTCTTTTTATTTTCAAAAAACTTACATTACCCCTTTTAGTATGCCAAATTACCCTTTTGGGGGTAACTACCCACAGGTTATGAACCACTGCTGTTGAGGCAAAATGACCCTAAATCCTATTTTGCCATTCTAAACACTGTTCTGGTTGTTGACTTGGGCCTCCCTAACTTTAACCGAAGCAAAATAGTCCTAAGGTAAGGGCCAGGGAAACTTAAGTCGACAACCAGGACAGTGTTTAGAATAGGAAGTGACTGGTGTTGCATCACATAAGGCCCACAAAGAGAATAACACAGCAAAGAGTGAACGCTCATATACTCTTTATTATTTTTTTAATTATCATTAGAGTTTGGGTAAGATTTTGAGTTTGGGTATGGATTAATGTTAGGTTTAGAGCTAGGGTTAGAATTTGGGTTAGGTGTAGGGTTGGGGTTAGGGCTGGAATAGTGATTTTCTCAGTTCTTATTCTTCCATAACGTAACAGCAGCTTCTGTCTTTAGAATAACAAAATGGGATTTAGGGACATTTTGCCTCTACAGCAGTGGTTCTTAACCTGTGAGTAATTACCCCCAAAAGGGTAATTTGGCATTCTAAAAGGGGCAATGTAAATTTTTTGAAATTAAAAAGAAATCTTCTACGGTATGGCTATTGTGTGGAGCTACTAACTCTAAAAATTTCATTTTGTTTCACATTACCATGCTTTGTATGATGTCATAGTTTAATACTAATTAGTCAGAATTATAGGGTCTCTTTAAATTTGTTTGTTTTAGAAACAATCAATAGTCTGGTCCAGTTAGTAGTAGGTGTAATATTTAATGCATTTGTAATAAAGAATGACCTTATGTTTTGTGTGTTCAGTTTGGATTGGAAGGTACAGTATTATAGTTGATATTTTTTTAAAAACGGTAGATCTAATTCATATACATCAAAATATTTTAGGGGTAACAACACAAGAAAGGTAAAGAACCCCTGCTCCAGAGGCAAAATAGTATTTAGAACCACTTATATTTTGCCTTTTGAGAGCTTTGAAGCAATATATGTTTGTATTTTTTGCAGAATTTTTTTGAAAGTATTTTTAAGTCTTTGTCTCTACAATTCCAAATTTTTACACCCCTTAGTATATCTAAGCAATTTTTGAAACCTAACCAGACTGAATTTTGGAACATATAAGGTTAATTGAAGCTTACTTTTAGTTGAGTAATGATGTACATTACTTGGAGTTGTAAAGTAGTTTTGAAATGTATCAGGAAGTTTAGAGTTATGAAGTTTATATATGCAAATTTAAAGCAATTTTAATTTCACACAAACTATGAATTTTTTATACATGAAGTTGCCTGAAAGAAAGTGTAATATGTTCAAACCTGCTAATCCCAGTGAAAGCTCTTACAACATTATTTAGCAAAAGTTGCAAAGATTGCTGAGTAGCACATGGATTAATAGATCCCCATATTACGATATCATATAGGAGATGTGCTTTATAAAAGCATTATATATATATCCAAATTTAGTAGGCCTACATAATGTTTTAGCTGGAAATTTTTTTTTTCATTTTTCAAGAATTCCAGTTGCTCTAGCAACTTTTTTTGCAATGCTTTCAATATGTGAGTTATAGTTGAGATGGCAGATGTTGGTCGAAATTCATGCCCAGATATTTTGTATTAACCCTAGATTTCACTCATCCTTTATCACCATTTAACTGAATGGTATAGAAGTTACATTTAACAATTAGTTGGCAGCATGGCTGAGTAAAGGCGTCATTTTTACAACAACCCTATTTCATAATCTGGGTTCAGCTCTCTTTCTGGTCACATTGCTGCATTGTTAGATAAGATGCTTTACAATGATTATCTCTGCATGGTGGCTTTGAACCAGGAATGTGGAAGTGTAAAAGGTTACTGCTTCCATTTCCACTTTGGTCTTTCATATTAAATGTCAACAACTTGAATGTAGTGCAGTTTTTTGTAAAATATACAACAAAATTTTTAGTTCAAGAAACTAGCATTTGCTATGAAACATTTTGAAATGTTTGTGGTCCACCAAATCTGGGGCTAGCCCCACTCCTATCAATTCAAAAATGAACCTTGCAGCCTACCAACTTTTTTTCAAATTTATGAGTGTTTAACAATTCGATGTTTCAGTCCTATGATTTTGAAGATTTTCTCAAAAATTTGGAGAGGTTTGCCCTTTTTTTAAAAAAAATTAGAGACACAAAGTATATTGATACAACGTAGAACTAACTCATTAACATAACTAAAGTTTCCGGTTCCAGCATTTAAATTTTCTCACTGTGACAGTATAATATTCCTTACAAAGTAGACATGGGAAAATCTGCGTCGTAAAGAATATTGTATTGTCTCTTAAACACAGTATAATATTGCAGAACTTTAAAACAGGATATGTTATATAATGCGAATGCATGTCTTTTTGCTGAGTACCGTTGTTATTTTTGAAAAGGAATATAATGTCTTATGATATGTATAACCATTGTCTTATGATATGTATAATGATATGTCTTATGATACGTATAATGTCTTATGATATATATAATCGAAGTTTGGTGTACATGCAGGCAAAAGCTGCCCGGATTTCTGGTGAATACTTGCTTTGTTGGTCTTCACGTAATTTCTGATAAAAAGCTGGCTGGATTTTTGTTTTCACCCTATAAAGCTAGCTGGGTTTTTGATAAAAACCTTTTTTTGCTCTTCACCTAATTTCTGGCCCTGGCCTTCACAAACGGCCTCGATATCAGTCTTTGTAACTTCTGATAAGATTTATCTCTGAGGCTTGGGGAGGGTACTTGAGCCCAAAGATAAAATTTGTAAGTGTCTCAACCCAGGTAGCGGTCCAGGTGTTTTCGTAATTTTTCGGTAAGAAATAGTCATTGCAGGGCCAGTTGGGTGGCATACTGCTTGTTTGTAGAGCCATTTGAAAGAACTAATTGCTAGATTACTTTAAATATGAAAAGTGCGTGGATCATCCTATAGTAAGCGTCTGATGCTGTCCAGTTAACGAAGGAAAAATAAGCAAAAGATTTGAAAGCCTTTTCACAGAGTTAAATTACATATCCTCTTTAGCTTACCCTGCCCCCTTGCTTCCTGGTCAAGTATAAAACACGTTTAGAAACATGCATATTTGGGCTGAATTTTCAAAGTGACTTGGTGAAAATGGGGGTACTTTGGCCTCTCTTGCCCACTTGGTTGTGCAACTGCAATCAACTACCCACGGGACTAGGAAAATTTGCCCCCAAAGGCCAAAAGCAAATAAGGAAAATTTCAATTTTTTGCAAGCACTGTCTTAAACTCGAGTTTTGTTAATTTCCAAAAGGTAATTTCAAAACTTGTGGATTTTTTTCTTTATAGTTAGCAATGAATATGTCTGTCTGTCATCAGCAGGGCTGACATGAATCAAAATGCTGGTCACTTACTATATTATGTGCCATAAAGCAGTTTCGACAACTTCAGGAGCCTATAATATTGAAAACAATTAACCTGAACAACTTGGCAAAAGGACCCACTGTAATAAATCAACCAAAAACAAAAATGAATGGAAGGAAGGGCCCAACCGAATAAGATTACAAAGCACATTGTCAGCACGTAACCACTAGGATAATGTCCATCAACACGTCATGGCCAATTGATTGAGGTAGGGAAGCTATTGTTTGTGTTGGATTGCATGTTATTGAGGAGCTAGATTTTAGCCACTCTTCGTTTCAGACAATAGTAATAGATATCCCAATTAGGACCCAATACACAGTAAAAACAGCTTCTGACCTCGTATTCGAAAAAATGTTGGTAAATTGGAGGAAATTTATTCCATTAGTACCAGAGCATTGGTTTTACTTTTAACAAAGAATTATTCAAATTTCGATAAATTTTTGATAATCAGTTGTGCAAAACCATTTGGATCAGAAAATGATAAATTTTCAAAACGTTGGTGTGAGCCAAAGTAAGGACTGGTGAGAGTCACATGCTGCTCTGAGAGCCGCAGTTGAGAATCACTGTTCTAAACTGTAAACAGGCTTGTTCGTAGGCAATGCCACTGCCATCCTTAACCCTAAACTACTATGGGTTTTTGGATATTAGTAGAGTAACCCAGCAGTTTGTTTTCAAATAGACGAAGTAATAGGAGGCATCGTAGTGATGTGTCACTATCATGCATGTATACACATATCTCTTTTCTTCACAAGTTATTTAAACTGTACTAAAGAAGGTAGTAATACAATATGACGAATCAAACTGATGCTGTTTTTTTTAGTAGCTATAATCAGACAGTAACTCCCATTGCTCTAATCCTTAAAATCATATCACAAAAAAAAGCACAGACTATTGCGTTCAATTTTTCTGAAATTTATGAATTCAGCAAGACAGTTTTCTCTAAGACGCTAAATAAAACTGTTACTGATACCTTAATATAAATAACTGTAGCAATTTATTGTTTATTTTCTCCAATCAACATCTTAAGCCTAAATGTTTGCAGCACTGCAAGTGTATATCCTAAAATTCTGTGAGGTTACTGCCACTCAAGAGCAGCCTACTACTAGGGATGGGCGTTGGGCAATGTAGAACATTGAATCCAGAACGATTCGAACCCAAAGGTCGTCGGTACAAAAAATGCAATTTAAACCAAATATTTGGATTCAGTTTTATGTTGCAAAAGATTTCAATTTTGAGATCTCTTGAACATGTTTGTGCATTAAACTCTCTCTGCTCTTTGAGCAAAATGCGATATTTCTTTATTTCATCTCCCAGCCAGATGTGTATAATTTTGTTCAACTTTTAAGCATCTCATGTACCAATTTAGCAGCAATTTGACACCAACGAACTAGATGTGTTGCTCTATAATCTATTGTTTCTTTTTCCATTCAGTATAGTGCAATTACTGGCATATTATAAACGTTAAAAACTTGTTGATAGCCCATCTCCTGAAACAGTGCTCGACGATATACAGCAACAAAATAGTCTTTAGGACGAAGCAGACTATTGTGCTTTTAACCTTTTTATTGCGATTTTTATAATTGTATGATAAACGTTGGATAACAAATATGCTTGAAATGTTGCTAAAAATTTGACATAGCATGTTTTTGAATTCAGATGTACTGTTCTGGATTCGGTTTTGTTTCAGAATAGTTACATGTTTTACATTGCCAATCCCTCTCTACCTACTATGCTATTTATCAGAACGTGGAAAGTGCATCAAATTGCCTATAAGCTGAAGATATAAAAAAGCTTTTACTTAACATTGGTTATTTTTAGTCGTTGGTAACTACTCAGTTTTTGATTTTTTGTGATTTGATTTTAGTGCTTGGTGTTTGTATTAAGTAATTTGAACCTTGAAGTGCTAAACTGCTAAATGTTTTATGTTTTTCTTACAGATATAATTTTTTATGTTTATGTTTTCCAGATTTTTTGATAGAACAAAACATTTTTGCTTTGCTAATGTACAGTACATTATCTTTTTCATTATCATCCGTTTTTTGCTTGCAAGTTGGCTTGTAATGCTCAATACTATTCTTGAACTGTCATTCCTAATTCTGATCGAGTGTGAAGCAGATTATAGCGACTTGAAGACGATTTTAACCTGTCTTCGAAATGAGCAATAGGAGAGATCAAGTAAACAACATCTGCTGCTTGAATACATATACTCCTACCAAGACGAAACATGCTCCATTGTTCCTGGTGACATTTTTTCCTGTGTTTTTGTTACTGATGTGAAGAAATGATGAAGAGCAACGGAGTTTTTGTGAGTGGTCCATATGCTTCTTTCAAATGACTTTGACTCTGGTTCGGAAGCAGCAAATTGTCAAATTTGTGAAGATCAGTTTTCTGAAGCATTCTATAGTAAGTAACTTGTAAAATCTAATCCTGACAGATAACCGTACTGCTCGAAATTGGTTTTATTGAAGAAATGAGAACTACTTTAGGTAATAAAGAAGTGCCCCTAATCTTTCTCCACAATTCCTCTTAATCACGAAAATACGTTGTAATCCGTTTTACTCCGTACCATTGGCAACCCTGCTGGATTTTAGGTCTTCAGATTCCAGTAGGAGTAGCCAAAGTTTCAGATTTGGTTATAGGCTACTCACTGCTACCAGTTGGTAATCGCGTTTTTTAGTCTGCAAGAATTTTTGCAAAATTATGCCTTGTGATATCACAAATTTGCGAAATGCAGGGTTGTCAATGGTGCGGAGTCCAACGAATTTAACTGTATTTTCGCGAATATTACCTGTTTGGGGCACCTATTTGTTACCTCAAGTAGTTCTCATTTTTTAAAATAAAACGGATTTCAAACAGTATCTCTTAATAGCTAGAAATCATTGCGAATGGATGAACAATAATGCTAATTTTTAGCAAATATGTTTTGGTAGCCCATTTAGGCTGGTATTTTGAAAGAGCTACGGCTCGAAATCGGTTTTATTGAAGAAATGAGAATTACAACTTGAGGTAATGAAGAGTTGTCCCAAACCTTTTTCCCCAATTCTTCTTATTCGCGAAAATACAAGTTAATCCGTTTGACTCCGTACCAATTCGTGATATCACAACAGTCATGAGTTTGCAAAAATTTTTTGCTGGTTAACAGGAATGCAATGTTCGATGAGAAAGATAATAGGATTCTGCTTTAGACAGCGATTCTAATTCAAACTACTTTCATCTGTGGCATTATACGAGTGATATAATCTGTTGCATCAAAGTTAGACCAGCTTTGGTGATGTTTTTAGCTTACGAATGATATAAAATTTAAAGCCAAAAACGATCATACTGTAGATCAGTAGTGGTAGCGTAGGTCTGCAGGTACCAATATAGCAGGAGTAATTTTATTATCTCGAGTAGTTTCATTTCTTCAATAAAACCAATTTCGAGCAGTATCTCTTGAATCACTAACTGTTACCATGTAGGTATTAATTGAGAGCTTAGAAAATGGGATTGATGACCTGAACACGCTAAAAGCATGAAAAGTGGCGAAGGAAAGTTTTGTGTGAAGAAATGATTTTTAAAGGGAATTACAGATACAAATTCTAGTTCAGAAAGTTGTTCCGGAAGTAGCTCAAATTTCTTTTGTATGGCTACATGGCTTGTTTTTTTAGTATTATGCTGAACTCTTCTACTATGGATGCTTAAGAGCTTAACTCATTGTTGTCAACAACTGTTTTATGCAATTGCTGAAATTAAAATTTTTGTGGTTTCATACATTATTTTTCAATGTTTTTCAGGATATGAAAATGCCTCTAGAGCAAGAGCAATCTTGATAGAGATTTTAATACCACGTTGACCAAGGAAGCCATCAGAAAACAGTCTCAACTATAAACACTATTCACACAGATACCACTATCTATTATTAACATCAGAAAACAAGTTTTTCTGCCTAAACACTTGCCCAACGTGCGCTGAACTTTTAACGATGCATGCGTTCGTGTCAACACTTGCACAAAAATTACAGTGTTTGAGATTATTTAATTTTGTTAAATGCACCGTGCTGTTTACGTATTCGGCGACAATTTTCCTTACATTACTTACTTAATCAGTTGAAATGTTTAATATGGTATGGTGATATTTTTGTTTGGAAAATGAATTTGGACTGACAGCACTGCTTGAAAACGGATTATAGTGTCAAACTAAGATGCGTATATTAGAAACCTATAGTCGCGTAGTGTGCAAAAATTTGATAAAGAATTGTTTCAGATTTAAATTAGAGAAATTTCATCATCATTATTTTGCCCCAGGAGTGTGTTGTTGTAGTGCATATTTATCCTACTGTCACTGGACAGCACTTTTCGATGCATTGACTACTTCGTGGTTGGAGGAATCCGCACTTGCTTAGGAGTTTCCTGCGATCCAATGTTCTTGTGGATTTCTTCGAATTCTTGACACTGAATTTGTTGCTTATTCGAAGCCACCAAGCAGAGATAATCATCGTAAAGCGTCTTATTCAAGGACGCAACAACGTGACCACGGTGCGGGTTGAATTCTAATCATGCGATCAGGGTCGTCGTTAAAACGACGCCTTTACCCTCTGGGCCACGCTGCCGATAATTGCTAGTGCTAGTGCTAGTGTGTATCTCGCCGATAATTGCTAGTGTGTATCCTTCTATTCCTGGAGCCCAGTGATTTTTCCGGCACGCAGAGGTCAGCCAGTTTTTGTAGCCTAGTCACCATCTTTCGCAGTGCTTTGCATTCAACTTTTGCAAACCTCTAGCAATTAAGTTGCATTTCAGCACTTCTTTCCTTTTTTTATTTCGGCCTTTTTCTTGCCTACCAATTTTGAATGTAATGCCTCTACTGGGCCACTTTCCTCATCTATTCTCTCGACATGCCCCAGCCATCGCAACCTTTGTTCTCTCAAAAACTTTTCCAATCTTATCCTTCAAGGCATTTGCATATGTCATTCGCAGCATTCTCATTTTTGTAGTTTTCAACTTCCTTTCATCTTTTGCTCTCAATCGGCAACATTCAGCTCTATAAGTTAGAGCACTTCTCACATAGCTTTTTGATAAGGTGCCTCTGACCTTTAATTAGAAAAATTTCATGGACAATCAATAATTTTATTGCCTGTATTGATATTAAAAAAACTACATTAACCCTAGGTTAATGTAGAGTTGAATGTCGCATGATGTAATGTTAGTTTTTGAGAGTGTTTGCAGTACATTATTTTTTAGTAGGTAATGTGGCCGAGAGGGTAAAAGCGTCGTTTTTACGACGATCCTGATCGCATATCTGGTTTCAACTCCCATCCTGGTGGTCGAGTTGTTGCGTCGTCGGATAAGACGCTTTACGACGATTATCTCTGCTTGGTGACTTCGAACAAGCAACAAATTCATTGGACAAGAATTCGAAAAAATCTACAGGAACAGCTGACTGGGGGAAACTCTTCAACCAATTCCGGTAGTTTGCAATAGCTAAAATCGAATTATAATGTTTGAAAGTTTTGTTCTCATTTTGGGGCTGCGGTTGCAAAGGTGTTTAACGAATACAAAGAGATACCCCCCCTCTAAAAAGGTTTTCAAATCCTGAGTTCCTTCTTCCAGCCTGAATTTCAAGAAAAAGGGGCCAGTTTACCAAATTTGAATTGGTCACGCAATGTTACTGGAAGGGTAAATATTTTCCCTGAAAGTTCAGGCTGAGAAAACAGATTCAAATTTTCAAAAAGCTTTTTACGGGGGATATCTTTGTATTTGTTGAATATCTTTAATTGTAACCTCAGCCCCATTATGAGAACAAAAAGTTTCAATACTTCTATTTTGATTTTAGCCATTATAAACTACTGAAATAGTCTGGATGATGGACTCCGCTTTGAGCAGGTACAGATTCCTCCACTCACGAAATAGTTACCGCAATGAAAAAGTTTGCGGATCAGCCAATTGTTAGCGTCTGACGCTGCCCGGTCATATGTGGATAAATATGCACTGCTACAACAATCTTTGTAGCTGTTTCAAAATATGATTTATTTTTGATTTTTAATGCCAATGCGAACTAGCCCTGAAAAGGTCAAGTTGAAAGTGATTTTTTCCTGACCATTTTTTGTACTGCATAATGTTTATTTCAGTTTGTGAAATCGGCATTAAATTCTCAATATACTCAGTTTTGTAGTCTGTTTTTATACTAGTTAGTGCATTGAAATAGGAGAAATTTTGCGATTAAATGTATTCAGCTCTTGTATGTTTAACCAAGCTAACTAACTCTTTGGGATTCTGTTCGCTATGCTGAAACGTTACAACGGATGAATTGCAGCTAGGTCTTAATTGGAAGTTGATGAGCGCAAATTTTTTTTATCCTTGAACACTGCATGCATGATTGCATTAGATGTCAAGTCAAGGTAGTTAACATGTCATCTAGCCAGAGCTTCGATCTCAAAAAAGCTCCATCTCTTTGCCGAACTTCAAAAAATAACATTCGAGTCCGAGCTTTAAAGATTAAAAAAATTGTCGAAAAAAAATTTTTTTGTTGATCAAGCGGTGAAATCGAGATTGCGCTTATTGGAACGACCAATGCTCGCGTCGCGTGTTCCTTTGTTTTTACTTGGTCATTTTCCAACTAACGAGTGCGAAGTTTCAGACTTTTGCTCATAACTCGAAAACGGTTAAGTCTAGCTACATAAAACTTTTGACAGCAGTTTGAGATTAATGAGTTGTATGTTTGTACTAAATTTCGTGGCAATAGGTCACGTGACTAATTTTAGAACCCGAAAACCGCTCCGCAAGTTTGGCGTAAAAAGCGGTCTCAGTCAAAAACGGCTTTAGTACGGCAAAAAATATTTTACACGGTTATATGTCTGAAGATACCCTTTCATCCCAACCAACCCACTTTTGGCCGCGATGAGGTTTTTTCCTTTTTTTTTTTTTTTCTTCCTAAATCTTGTGCGCTCTTTTTTTGAACCACAAAACACTGACGTCTAATTTTTGTGTAAAGTTGTTGAGCTGCAAACGCAATAATGTCTCCCAAAAATTTTTGGGACGACCCTCCCAGGAATACCCCAAATGGGACCCCAAAATATCAGTCTAATTTAATTTCAAGATAAAATAAGTTCGGATGCACTAACAAAGCTGCGATCGGAAAATCTTTGGAAATTGTGAACAGCGATAATTAATAGGCTGCAGCTTATTATTTGCCACAAAAAAGAGTTCCTTTCTTAGCTTTCTTCTATAAAACTCGTGCTAATACGCAACAAGTGTTACTAGTGCAAATTGGTTTGTACCGGTACGATGAATGAATGGTGCTAGATATTAACGATAAAAACCTTAACGGAAGTTAACAGAACTTAACGGAAGTTAATTTAGTCCGTTAACATGAAAAAACTTTTTAACGGATTAACGAGTTAATGAAAAAGTTAGCTTCGTTATTAACGATTAACGGACTTCTGCCCACCTATGAATCACATACTTTATTAATTTCAGATTCTAGAATTTTTCTTAATCTTTTAAAAAAAGAGCATTTATCATAAAGAACGCGTCATTGGCAAATAGTTTGGAATGTTTTTTCTACGATTGGGTAAATCGTTAAGGTAAATCAGAAATAGAAACGACCCCATAGTGGAACCATAAAGCACTCCTATATTATTGGATTTGGGAGTAGAGTTTTCATTATGTAATTGTAGATACTATTTGAGATCGGTTTTTCAGAAAAGATGGAAAAAAATATTCACCATTTCTCTAATATCATAGCAATGCGATTTTTGGAGTAGGATATTATAATCGACTGTATCAAACGCTTTAGCGAGATCGAGCAACACCAGACCAGTAAACATTTGGTTCTCGATTTAATTGTTAGTAGCATATATGTACTGTAATAAAATTGTATGAATTGTAGAATGATTGGAACAAAACTCACATTGAGTTGGACAAAGAATATGATGAGAATTAATAAAATCAACTGTTCTAGAACGTAGCCTACTAACCTCCTCGAATGGCTAAAATGGCTAGTATTTAAATGACGAGGTAAAACGTTTTTGTTACGCAATCACTTTGGCTAATGCATTTTAAGATCCAGTATGAAAGCAAACACATGTACAAAATTTGAACCGTCTGCGACGTTATTAGAAGATGAGGTCATCTACTTAAAGTAAGTTTTTGTTAAAAAATTTGCTGAACACCTATCAATTTGGTGCACCTATTACTTTTGATTTAGGAGTGGGATAGGGCCTCTTTACTGCGGAAAGTCATTAATATCCTAGTTTTCGATATCAATTTTTGAGTGGTTGGCCAAACCAAGCTAAAAACAGGACTGCGAACTCGATCGATTTTAATTTGAGTTCAACCTATTTTAGTAAGTCCAAATTAAAATTCGAGTTCTCTGAATTTAATTTTTTCCTGTTGAAGTTCAGCAAAAATATCAAGTTTTTTGGGTTCAAGGTCAGGCTAACAAAAAAGTTTAAGTTGACTTTGCAACTCAAATTCTTTTTTTTGTATACATGCTGTTTCTTCAGATTGCCACGACACAAAAAATAACTTGATGGGAGCTTGCTGAGTAGCAACTCCTTTGAACGACCGACGCAAATATCTACAGATTTCAAAAAAAAACTAGCGCCCTAGCTTAAGCCATTCAAAAAATTGATTTTGGGGGATCCTCGGGGATGGCACCCCCAATCTATTGTCTCTAAATATCCACTGATATAAAAAAAAACTGGCACGTAAGGTTGAGCTGTTTAAAAACTTAATTTTGGGGGGTTCATTTGGGGGGCCCCCGAAGGTACCCCTAAAACTATGTCAAAATGTTTGTCTGGTAAATATCTACTGACATCAAAACAAACTGGCACCTTAGCTGATGCTGTTCAAAAAATTAATTTTGGAAGAGATTCCCTGGGGGTGCCATTGCCAAACGATGTCAAAATATTAGTCTCTTAAATATCTACTGATATCAAAACAAACTGGCAATCTAAGTTAAACCGTTTCAAAATTTGTTTTTTGGGGGTCCCCAGAGGGTGGCACCCCCAAACTATGTCAAAATATTTGTCTCGTAAATATCTACTGATATAAAGAAAAAACTGGCACTTTAGCTTAAGCCCTTCAAAAATTGATCTTGGGGGTCCATTTGGGAAAGTCTTAGAGGGGTATGGCTCCCCCAAACTATGTCAAAATGTTTATCTCTAAAATATCTACTGATATCAAACAACACTGGCACCCTAAATTAAGCCATTCGAAAATTGATTCTTGGGGGTCCATTTTGGGGGGTCCCCGGTGAGGTGGCACCACCAAACTTTGTCAAAATATTTGTTTGTTAAGTATCTGTTGCTCTCAAAAAACTGGAACCATAGCTTAAGCCATTCAAAAGATTAATTTTTGGGGGTTTCCCCGAGGGGTTGATACCCCCAAACCACATGAAAATATTTGTCTCTTTTAAATATATCCGGATTTCAAAAAGAACTAGCATCCTAGCTAAGGCCAATAAAAAAACTGATATTTTGGGGTCCCATTTGGGGTATTCCTGGGAGGGTCGTCCCAAAAATTTTTGGGAGACATTATTGCGTTTGCAGCTCAACAACTTTACACAAAAATTAGACGTCAGTGTTTTGTGGTTCAAAAAAAGAGCGCACAAGATTTAGGAAGAAAAAAAAAAAAAAAGGAAAAAACCTCATCGCGGCCAAAAGTGGGTTGGTTGGGATGAAAGGGTATCTTCAGACATATAACCGTGTAAAATATTTTTTGCCGTACTAAAGCCGTTTTTGACTGAGACCGCTTTTTACGCCAAACTTGCGGAGCGGTTTTCGGGTTCTAAAATTAGTCACGTGACCTATTGCCACGAAATTTAGTACAAACATACAACTCATTAATCTCAAACTGCTGTCAAAAGTTTTATGTAGCTAGACTTAACCGTTTTCGAGTTATGAGCAAAAGTCTGAAACTTCGCACTCGTTAGTTGGAAAATGACCAAGTAAAAACAAAGGAACACGCGACGCGAGCATTGGTCGTTCCAATAAGCGCAATCTCGATTTCACCGCTTGATCAACAAAAAAATTTTTTTTCGACAATTTTTTTAATCTTTAAAGCTCGGACTCGAATGTTATTTTTTGAAGTTCGGCAAAGAGATGGAGCTTTTTTGAGATCGAAGCTCTGGCTAGATGACATGTTAACTACCTTGACTTGACATCTAATGCAATCATGCATGCAGTGTTCAAGGATAAAAAAAATTTGCGCTCATCAACTTCCAATTAAGACCTAGCTGCAATTCATCCGTTGTAACGTTTCAGCATAGCGAACAGAATCCCAAAGAGTTAGTTAGCTTGGTTAAACATACAAGAGCTGAATACATTTAATCGCAAAATTTCTCCTATTTCAATGCACTAACTAGTATAAAAACAGACTACAAAACTGAGTATATTGAGAATTTAATGCCGATTTCACAAACTGAAATAAACATTATGCAGTACAAAAAATGGTCAGGAAAAAATCACTTTCAACTTGACCTTTTCAGGGCTAGTTCGCATTGGCATTAAAAATCAAAAATAAATTATATTTTGAAACAGCTACAAAGATTGTTGTAGCAGTGCATATTTATCCACATATGACCGGGCAGCGTCAGACGCTAACAATTGGCTGATCCGCAAACTTTTTCATTGCGGTAACTATTTCGTGAGTGGAGGAATCTGTACCTGCTCAAAGCGGAGTCCATCATCCAGACTATTTCAGTAGTTTATAATGGCTAAAATCAAAATAGAAGTATTGAAACTTTTTGTTCTCATAATGGGGCTGAGGTTACAATTAAAGATATTCAACAAATACAAAGATATCCCCCGTAAAAAGCTTTTTGAAAATTTGAATCTGTTTTCTCAGCCTGAACTTTCAGGGAAAATATTTACCCTTCCAGTAACATTGCGTGACCAATTCAAATTTGGTAAACTGGCCCCTTTTTCTTGAAATTCAGGCTGGAAGAAGGAACTCAGGATTTGAAAACCTTTTTAGAGGGGGGGTATCTCTTTGTATTCGTTAAA
The DNA here is from genome assembly GCA_963965965.1 of Trididemnum nubilum. NCBI lineage: Eukaryota > Metazoa > Chordata > Ascidiacea > Aplousobranchia > Didemnidae > Trididemnum > Trididemnum nubilum. The sequence goes on along the minus strand of OZ014478.1, from coordinate 41,916,326 downwards.
CACCTTTGCAACCGCAGCCCCAAAATGAGAACAAAACTTTCAAACATTATAATTCGATTTTAGCTATTGCAAACTACCGGAATTGGTTGAAGAGTTTCCCCCAGTCAGCTGTTCCTGTAGATTTTTTCGAATTCTTATAGGGTGGAGTGAAAAAGAACTTTTTTCGAAATCGAAAAAAGTGTAGTTCTTAAATCCTGACAAATACTCTAAAAATCCGAAAAAAATTGGTTTGGGGCTGTTGCCACTTTAGGGGGGCTAGCAACACCCCCAAATCTGTTTTAGGGGGGCCAATTTACCCCAAAAGGCCATAACTTGAGAACCGCTTATCGTAGAGACTTCATCTATAGCTCAAAATTTGCGTAATTGCCATGTTTGTATCAGCTCTAAGAGAAAGTTTTAGTCTGTTTTGATCGCAGAAAAACTTATGACCAATAATGTGGTTTTTCTGCCATTTTATCGAAAAATTATGTCAATAAGCTTGTGTTTATGCACTTATCTGCCCATATAGAATCTAGATTACAGGCATTATTACAAATAGGTTGAAGCTGGTTTGATAGCCACTGGTTTCCTTAGCAAAACCAAATCTGTGAGAAAAGAAAAACAGAAATCAGTTGAAACATTTTGCGCCCTAGCATAAAATCGTCTATTGTATAAATTCTAACATGACTTTTACTTTTACTGTATTTATTTTACAGAATTTAGCTAAAATATTTTCAGTTAAGCCATCACGTTGTAGTATATAATTGACTTGAATTCTAAAGAATGCGAAGAAGAAGTTCAAATACAGTGAAGACATTACATAGTGGCCATACATTTACAAGTCGCGACAGCTTTCCTCCAGGTGTGTTGCCTACAAAACGACAAGTGATAGAGCGAATTCTTCATTTAAAAAATTTTCGGACTGAGACCGTAGCAAATGACATAGCTGAAGAAATTCATGACAGATGGATTTGGTGCAATGTGTATCCGGTTCATAAGTACACAATATCAAAAAAAGTTCAGAACTTAGTCGCTTCATTTAGTTCACTTGACCGTTGGACAAAATCAAGACGAGGAAATACGTTTTTGCAAAGAGAATCCGAATTTATGCAGACAATTGATAGTTTGTTTGATGTCTTTTGTGTTGATGATCAACATAGAAAAAATCTGGAGAAACAGCATGGCTTACGAATGGCAGAAGCAGATTATGCGTTTTACCAAAATCAAAAAAGTGAACGAGTTGGCAAATGTATGGATACTGTTGTTCCTTTATCTTCTTCTGACAAGATGCTTTTAAGGCGCCACCCTCAATCAACAGAACCGACGTGTTCTTCTACTGAAACTGCCGCCCCTTCCACGTCAGCTTGTGGTTATGTCTCAGATTGCAGCTCAGTGCAAACAGAGCATTCACAGTCTTCTACTACTTCCGAATTCGTTCCGGATGCAGAGTCATTTAGTCAAAATCGAATGAAGTGGAGCAACCTTGCTAGAATGAGCGAACGATTTCAAGTATCAGACAGAGCTGCTGCTGCGATTGCCAATAGTGTAATGCAGGATTTGGGTTTCATAACGGAAAACGACAAGACCTACGTTATTGATCGCAGCAAGCTTCGACGAGAACGAGAGCGATGTCGGACTGAAATCAGGGAGAAGGAGCAAGAAAATTTCAAGCTAGTGAATGCCATTTACTTTGATGGCAGAAAGGATGCCACGCAAGTCACCATCCAGGGACCAAATGACAAGTATTACAAATCGGTACAACTTGAAGATCATTATACACTGATTGGAGAACCTGGCGAATACTATCTGACACACTTTTCCACCGAGGATGGCAAAGGAAAAACGATTGCACAGAAGATTTTCAACAACATTGTTGACACGGAATTACATAATAAGCTTGCCATAGTTGGCACAGATGGCACTGCATCGATGACTGGCAAATATAATGGCTGCATTCGAAGTTTGGAAGAGCTGCTCAACAAACCACTGCAATGGGTGGTGTGTTTGTTACATACCAATGAACTTCCATTGCGGCATGTTTTTACCATGCTTGATGGTACCACTAAGAGCCCCGACTCGTTTTCAGGTCCAATTGGAAAATCGCTAAATGGAGAAGTTTCAAGCTGGCCTGTTGCTGCTCATTTTAAATCAATCCCAAATCCACATTTTGTAAAGTTGCCTGTATCTGTCATAGAAGATTTGAGTGCTGACCAGCATTATGCGTATAAGATATGTTCTGCTGTAATCGAAGGAGTTGTTGACAGCGACTTGCAATATTTGAAAGTTGGTCCCATAGTTCATTCGCGATGGCTTACCCTCGGTTGTCGCATTCTTAGGTATTACATTTCCATGGATAATCCCTCCTCTAACTTAGAAATCTTAGCACAGTTTTGTCTTCAAGTCTACTTCCCAAGTTGGTTTGAAATCAAGTCAAATAGTCAACTAACTCGTGGTTCTAAAAATTTGTTCAATTTAGTCCAAAGAATTCTTAATGTTCCAAATGAAATCGTTAGGGAAACTGTATTAAAAGTGGTGCAACGAAACGGATTTTTTGCTCACCAGGAAAATATTTTGGTTGGAATGTTAGGAGATGATGATGAGAAAATTAGAATGCTAGGAGTGAACAAAGTTCTTTCAATTCGTCGAGAATTAACATCAGCTGATTCGTCGAATCTCCTTGCTATGAGTGTTAATGAAGAGCATTCTTCAGAATTAACCTGTGATACATCCTCAGCTCTGTCGGTACGCCCATTTAATGTGCCAGTAATCAATCTAACCGCCACTTCGTTTGACAAGATGGTGGACTTGACTTCCTGGCAACATCAGCCTCCTGCAATTGAACACTCAACGGATACAGAAATTGAACAATGCCGAGCAAGGCCATTGAAGCTTGACCATCCATGTCATAATCAGTCTGTGGAACGCCATGTAAAGTTGGTAACAGAGGCATCAGCTCAAGTTGAAGGCTTTGCACGAAGAGATGGGATGATTCGGCAGAAGATTAAATCTCGTAAACTTCTAAAAACATTCAATACTAAAATGCAGTTTTGACATTTTTTATTTTGTGTAGGTAGCGGATAATCGAAAACTTAAGCGGGCTTACTTATGTTTAATGTTTGTGGGCGGCTGGGCGGCAATGGAATGGTGTAAACTAGAGAAGGTATACAGTACAGACAAACTTGCGTGGTATCTTTTCGGACTAGTGTTTTTTTTTATTAATAGAACCCTTGTGTGTGGATTATAAAATTTTAAATTGCAATGAATCATGCTTTATAATGGGAAAATTCTTTATCACTATGCCTCTGGGTTTACATTTTAGATTCAATTGATATTGTATACCTACATGGGTAAACGTCATTATATTATTGAATATTGCGTAAAGTTTATGTTGTTAAATGTAAGTGGTTGTAATTAGATAAACGTTATTTGAAATGCATTTCGGTACACCAAACTGCTTCTGTTTGTAAAACTTATTACATCTTGCTTCATAAGAAATGCAGACAAAATGCTTGGGTGAAGAGTTTCTCTGCTGGTTAAATAGCTATTTTATATTCCACGTTTCTCTTAAGTTTAGTCTACAGCATGTTGTAAAATATACATCAGCGTTAACTGGTATCTGTCCTATTTCAATCTCATTTGTAATAATGGCGGTAATCTAGATTCTATGTGGGCAGATAAGTGCATAAACACAAGCTTATTAACATGATTTTTCAACAAAATGGCAGAAAAAACACATTTTTGGTCATAACTTTTTCTGTGATTAAAATAGACTGAAACTTTCTCTTAGAGCTGATACAAACATGGCAATTACGCAAATTTTGAGCTATAGATGAAGTCTCTACGATAAGCGGTTCTCAAGTTATGGCCTTTTGGGGTAAATTGGCCCCCCTAAAACAGATTTGGGGGTGTTGCTAGCCCCCCTAAAGTGGCAACAGCCCAAAAACATTTTTTGGGGGGTTTTTAGGGTATTTGTCAGGATTTAAGAACTACACTTTTTTCAAATTTTTTTTTCACTCCACCCTATTGTCCAATGAATTTGTTGCTTGTTCGAAGTCACCAAGCAGAGATAATCGTCGTAAAGCGTCTTATCCGACGACGCAACAACTCGACCACCAGGATGGGAGTTGAAACCAGATATGCGATCAGGATCGTCGTAAAAACGACGCTTTTACCCTCTCGGCCACATTACCTACTAAAAAATAATGTACTGCAAACACTCTCAAAAACTAACATTACATCATGCGACATTCAACTCTACATTAACCTAGGGTTAATGTAGTTTTTTTAATATCAATACAGGCAATAAAATTATTGATTGTCCATGAAATTTTTCTAATTAAAGGTCAGAGGCACCTTATCAAAAAGCTATGTGAGAAGTGCTCTAACTTATAGAGCTGAATGTTGCCGATTGAGAGCAAAAGATGAAAGGAAGTTGAAAACTACAAAAATGAGAATGCTGCGAATGACATATGCAAATGCCTTGAAGGATAAGATTGGAAAAGTTTTTGAGAGAACAAAGGTTGCGATGGCTGGGGCATGTCGAGAGAATAGATGAGGAAAGTGGCCCAGTAGAGGCATTACATTCAAAATTGGTAGGCAAGAAAAAGGCCGAAATAAAAAAAGGAAAGAAGTGCTGAAATGCAACTTAATTGCTAGAGGTTTGCAAAAGTTGAATGCAAAGCACTGCGAAAGATGGTGACTAGGCTACAAAAACTGGCTGACCTCTGCGTGCCGGAAAAATCACTGGGCTCCAGGAATAGAAGGATACACACTAGCAATTATCGGCGAGATACACACTAGCACTAGCACTAGCAATTATCGGCAGCGTGGCCCAGAGGGTAAAGGCGTCGTTTTAACGACGACCCTGATCGCATGATTAGAATTCAACCCGCACCGTGGTCACGTTGTTGCGTCCTTGAATAAGACGCTTTACGATGATTATCTCTGCTTGGTGGCTTCGAATAAGCAACAAATTCAGTGTCAAGAATTCGAAGAAATCCACAAGAACATTGGATCGCAGGAAACTCCTAAGCAAGTGCGGATTCCTCCAACCACGAAGTAGTCAATGCATCGAAAAGTGCTGTCCAGTGACAGTAGGATAAATATGCACTACAACAACACACTCCTGGGGCAAAATAATGATGATGAAATTTCTCTAATTTAAATCTGAAACAATTCTTTATCAAATTTTTGCACACTACGCGACTATAGGTTTCTAATATACGCATCTTAGTTTGACACTATAATCCGTTTTCAAGCAGTGCTGTCAGTCCAAATTCATTTTCCAAACAAAAATATCACCATACCATATTAAACATTTCAACTGATTAAGTAAGTAATGTAAGGAAAATTGTCGCCGAATACGTAAACAGCACGGTGCATTTAACAAAATTAAATAATCTCAAACACTGTAATTTTTGTGCAAGTGTTGACACGAACGCATGCATCGTTAAAAGTTCAGCGCACGTTGGGCAAGTGTTTAGGCAGAAAAACTTGTTTTCTGATGTTAATAATAGATAGTGGTATCTGTGTGAATAGTGTTTATAGTTGAGACTGTTTTCTGATGGCTTCCTTGGTCAACGTGGTATTAAAATCTCTATCAAGATTGCTCTTGCTCTAGAGGCATTTTCATATCCTGAAAAACATTGAAAAATAATGTATGAAACCACAAAAATTTTAATTTCAGCAATTGCATAAAACAGTTGTTGACAACAATGAGTTAAGCTCTTAAGCATCCATAGTAGAAGAGTTCAGCATAATACTAAAAAAACAAGCCATGTAGCCATACAAAAGAAATTTGAGCTACTTCCGGAACAACTTTCTGAACTAGAATTTGTATCTGTAATTCCCTTTAAAAATCATTTCTTCACACAAAACTTTCCTTCGCCACTTTTCATGCTTTTAGCGTGTTCAGGTCATCAATCCCATTTTCTAAGCTCTCAATTAATACCTACATGGTAACAGTTAGTGATTCAAGAGATACTGCTCGAAATTGGTTTTATTGAAGAAATGAAACTACTCGAGATAATAAAATTACTCCTGCTATATTGGTACCTGCAGACCTACGCTACCACTACTGATCTACAGTATGATCGTTTTTGGCTTTAAATTTTATATCATTCGTAAGCTAAAAACATCACCAAAGCTGGTCTAACTTTGATGCAACAGATTATATCACTCGTATAATGCCACAGATGAAAGTAGTTTGAATTAGAATCGCTGTCTAAAGCAGAATCCTATTATCTTTCTCATCGAACATTGCATTCCTGTTAACCAGCAAAAAATTTTTGCAAACTCATGACTGTTGTGATATCACGAATTGGTACGGAGTCAAACGGATTAACTTGTATTTTCGCGAATAAGAAGAATTGGGGAAAAAGGTTTGGGACAACTCTTCATTACCTCAAGTTGTAATTCTCATTTCTTCAATAAAACCGATTTCGAGCCGTAGCTCTTTCAAAATACCAGCCTAAATGGGCTACCAAAACATATTTGCTAAAAATTAGCATTATTGTTCATCCATTCGCAATGATTTCTAGCTATTAAGAGATACTGTTTGAAATCCGTTTTATTTTAAAAAATGAGAACTACTTGAGGTAACAAATAGGTGCCCCAAACAGGTAATATTCGCGAAAATACAGTTAAATTCGTTGGACTCCGCACCATTGACAACCCTGCATTTCGCAAATTTGTGATATCACAAGGCATAATTTTGCAAAAATTCTTGCAGACTAAAAAACGCGATTACCAACTGGTAGCAGTGAGTAGCCTATAACCAAATCTGAAACTTTGGCTACTCCTACTGGAATCTGAAGACCTAAAATCCAGCAGGGTTGCCAATGGTACGGAGTAAAACGGATTACAACGTATTTTCGTGATTAAGAGGAATTGTGGAGAAAGATTAGGGGCACTTCTTTATTACCTAAAGTAGTTCTCATTTCTTCAATAAAACCAATTTCGAGCAGTACGGTTATCTGTCAGGATTAGATTTTACAAGTTACTTACTATAGAATGCTTCAGAAAACTGATCTTCACAAATTTGACAATTTGCTGCTTCCGAACCAGAGTCAAAGTCATTTGAAAGAAGCATATGGACCACTCACAAAAACTCCGTTGCTCTTCATCATTTCTTCACATCAGTAACAAAAACACAGGAAAAAATGTCACCAGGAACAATGGAGCATGTTTCGTCTTGGTAGGAGTATATGTATTCAAGCAGCAGATGTTGTTTACTTGATCTCTCCTATTGCTCATTTCGAAGACAGGTTAAAATCGTCTTCAAGTCGCTATAATCTGCTTCACACTCGATCAGAATTAGGAATGACAGTTCAAGAATAGTATTGAGCATTACAAGCCAACTTGCAAGCAAAAAACGGATGATAATGAAAAAGATAATGTACTGTACATTAGCAAAGCAAAAATGTTTTGTTCTATCAAAAAATCTGGAAAACATAAACATAAAAAATTATATCTGTAAGAAAAACATAAAACATTTAGCAGTTTAGCACTTCAAGGTTCAAATTACTTAATACAAACACCAAGCACTAAAATCAAATCACAAAAAATCAAAAACTGAGTAGTTACCAACGACTAAAAATAACCAATGTTAAGTAAAAGCTTTTTTATATCTTCAGCTTATAGGCAATTTGATGCACTTTCCACGTTCTGATAAATAGCATAGTAGGTAGAGAGGGATTGGCAATGTAAAACATGTAACTATTCTGAAACAAAACCGAATCCAGAACAGTACATCTGAATTCAAAAACATGCTATGTCAAATTTTTAGCAACATTTCAAGCATATTTGTTATCCAACGTTTATCATACAATTATAAAAATCGCAATAAAAAGGTTAAAAGCACAATAGTCTGCTTCGTCCTAAAGACTATTTTGTTGCTGTATATCGTCGAGCACTGTTTCAGGAGATGGGCTATCAACAAGTTTTTAACGTTTATAATATGCCAGTAATTGCACTATACTGAATGGAAAAAGAAACAATAGATTATAGAGCAACACATCTAGTTCGTTGGTGTCAAATTGCTGCTAAATTGGTACATGAGATGCTTAAAAGTTGAACAAAATTATACACATCTGGCTGGGAGATGAAATAAAGAAATATCGCATTTTGCTCAAAGAGCAGAGAGAGTTTAATGCACAAACATGTTCAAGAGATCTCAAAATTGAAATCTTTTGCAACATAAAACTGAATCCAAATATTTGGTTTAAATTGCATTTTTTGTACCGACGACCTTTGGGTTCGAATCGTTCTGGATTCAATGTTCTACATTGCCCAACGCCCATCCCTAGTAGTAGGCTGCTCTTGAGTGGCAGTAACCTCACAGAATTTTAGGATATACACTTGCAGTGCTGCAAACATTTAGGCTTAAGATGTTGATTGGAGAAAATAAACAATAAATTGCTACAGTTATTTATATTAAGGTATCAGTAACAGTTTTATTTAGCGTCTTAGAGAAAACTGTCTTGCTGAATTCATAAATTTCAGAAAAATTGAACGCAATAGTCTGTGCTTTTTTTTGTGATATGATTTTAAGGATTAGAGCAATGGGAGTTACTGTCTGATTATAGCTACTAAAAAAAACAGCATCAGTTTGATTCGTCATATTGTATTACTACCTTCTTTAGTACAGTTTAAATAACTTGTGAAGAAAAGAGATATGTGTATACATGCATGATAGTGACACATCACTACGATGCCTCCTATTACTTCGTCTATTTGAAAACAAACTGCTGGGTTACTCTACTAATATCCAAAAACCCATAGTAGTTTAGGGTTAAGGATGGCAGTGGCATTGCCTACGAACAAGCCTGTTTACAGTTTAGAACAGTGATTCTCAACTGCGGCTCTCAGAGCAGCATGTGACTCTCACCAGTCCTTACTTTGGCTCACACCAACGTTTTGAAAATTTATCATTTTCTGATCCAAATGGTTTTGCACAACTGATTATCAAAAATTTATCGAAATTTGAATAATTCTTTGTTAAAAGTAAAACCAATGCTCTGGTACTAATGGAATAAATTTCCTCCAATTTACCAACATTTTTTCGAATACGAGGTCAGAAGCTGTTTTTACTGTGTATTGGGTCCTAATTGGGATATCTATAACTATTGTCTGAAACGAAGAGTGGCTAAAATCTAGCTCCTCAATAACATGCAATCCAACACAAACAATAGCTTCCCTACCTCAATCAATTGGCCATGACGTGTTGATGGACATTATCCTAGTGGTTACGTGCTGACAATGTGCTTTGTAATCTTATTCGGTTGGGCCCTTCCTTCCATTCATTTTTGTTTTTGGTTGATTTATTACAGTGGGTCCTTTTGCCAAGTTGTTCAGGTTAATTGTTTTCAATATTATAGGCTCCTGAAGTTGTCGAAACTGCTTTATGGCACATAATATAGTAAGTGACCAGCATTTTGATTCATGTCAGCCCTGCTGATGACAGACAGACATATTCATTGCTAACTATAAAGAAAAAAATCCACAAGTTTTGAAATTACCTTTTGGAAATTAACAAAACTCGAGTTTAAGACAGTGCTTGCAAAAAATTGAAATTTTCCTTATTTGCTTTTGGCCTTTGGGGGCAAATTTTCCTAGTCCCGTGGGTAGTTGATTGCAGTTGCACAACCAAGTGGGCAAGAGAGGCCAAAGTACCCCCATTTTCACCAAGTCACTTTGAAAATTCAGCCCAAATATGCATGTTTCTAAACGTGTTTTATACTTGACCAGGAAGCAAGGGGGCAGGGTAAGCTAAAGAGGATATGTAATTTAACTCTGTGAAAAGGCTTTCAAATCTTTTGCTTATTTTTCCTTCGTTAACTGGACAGCATCAGACGCTTACTATAGGATGATCCACGCACTTTTCATATTTAAAGTAATCTAGCAATTAGTTCTTTCAAATGGCTCTACAAACAAGCAGTATGCCACCCAACTGGCCCTGCAATGACTATTTCTTACCGAAAAATTACGAAAACACCTGGACCGCTACCTGGGTTGAGACACTTACAAATTTTATCTTTGGGCTCAAGTACCCTCCCCAAGCCTCAGAGATAAATCTTATCAGAAGTTACAAAGACTGATATCGAGGCCGTTTGTGAAGGCCAGGGCCAGAAATTAGGTGAAGAGCAAAAAAAGGTTTTTATCAAAAACCCAGCTAGCTTTATAGGGTGAAAACAAAAATCCAGCCAGCTTTTTATCAGAAATTACGTGAAGACCAACAAAGCAAGTATTCACCAGAAATCCGGGCAGCTTTTGCCTGCATGTACACCAAACTTCGATTATATATATCATAAGACATTATACGTATCATAAGACATATCATTATACATATCATAAGACAATGGTTATACATATCATAAGACATTATATTCCTTTTCAAAAATAACAACGGTACTCAGCAAAAAGACATGCATTCGCATTATATAACATATCCTGTTTTAAAGTTCTGCAATATTATACTGTGTTTAAGAGACAATACAATATTCTTTACGACGCAGATTTTCCCATGTCTACTTTGTAAGGAATATTATACTGTCACAGTGAGAAAATTTAAATGCTGGAACCGGAAACTTTAGTTATGTTAATGAGTTAGTTCTACGTTGTATCAATATACTTTGTGTCTCTAATTTTTTTTAAAAAAAGGGCAAACCTCTCCAAATTTTTGAGAAAATCTTCAAAATCATAGGACTGAAACATCGAATTGTTAAACACTCATAAATTTGAAAAAAAGTTGGTAGGCTGCAAGGTTCATTTTTGAATTGATAGGAGTGGGGCTAGCCCCAGATTTGGTGGACCACAAACATTTCAAAATGTTTCATAGCAAATGCTAGTTTCTTGAACTAAAAATTTTGTTGTATATTTTACAAAAAACTGCACTACATTCAAGTTGTTGACATTTAATATGAAAGACCAAAGTGGAAATGGAAGCAGTAACCTTTTACACTTCCACATTCCTGGTTCAAAGCCACCATGCAGAGATAATCATTGTAAAGCATCTTATCTAACAATGCAGCAATGTGACCAGAAAGAGAGCTGAACCCAGATTATGAAATAGGGTTGTTGTAAAAATGACGCCTTTACTCAGCCATGCTGCCAACTAATTGTTAAATGTAACTTCTATACCATTCAGTTAAATGGTGATAAAGGATGAGTGAAATCTAGGGTTAATACAAAATATCTGGGCATGAATTTCGACCAACATCTGCCATCTCAACTATAACTCACATATTGAAAGCATTGCAAAAAAAGTTGCTAGAGCAACTGGAATTCTTGAAAAATGAAAAAAAAAATTTCCAGCTAAAACATTATGTAGGCCTACTAAATTTGGATATATATTTAATGCTTTTATAAAGCACATCTCCTATATGATATCGTAATATGGGGATCTATTAATCCATGTGCTACTCAGCAATCTTTGCAACTTTTGCTAAATAATGTTGTAAGAGCTTTCACTGGGATTAGCAGGCTTGAACATATTACACTTTCTTTCAGGCAACTTCATGTATAAAAAATTCATAGTTTGTGTGAAATTAAAATTGCTTTAAATTTGCATATATAAACTTAATAACTCTAAACTTCCTGATACATTTCAAAACTACTTTACAACTCCAAGTAATGTACATCATTACTCAACTAAAAGTAAGCTTCAATTAACCTTATATGTTCCAAAATTCAGTCTGGTTAGGTTTCAAAAATTGCTTAGATATACTAAGGGGTGTAAAAATTTGGAATTGTAGAGACAAAGACTTAAAAATACTTTCAAAAAAATTCTGCAAAAAATACAAACATATATTGCTTCAAAGCTCTCAAAAGGCAAAATATAAGTGGTTCTAAATACTATTTTGCCTTTGGAGCAGGGGTTCTTTACCTTTCTTGTGTTGTTACCCCTAAAATATTTTGATGTATATGAATTAGATCTACCGTTTTTAAAAAAATATCAACTATAATACTGTACCTTCCAATCCAAACTGAACACACAAAAAATAAGGTCATTCTTTATTACAAATGCATTAAATATTACACCTACTACTAACTGGACCAGACTATTGATTGTTTCTAAAACAAACAAATTTAAAGAGACCCTATAATTCTGACTAATTAGTATTAAACTATGACATCATACAAAGCATGGTAATGTGAAACAAAATGAAATTTTTAGAGTTAGTAGCTCCACACAATAGCCATACCGTAGAAGATTTCTTTTTAATTTCAAAAAATTTACATTGCCCCTTTTAGAATGCCAAATTACCCTTTTGGGGGTAATTACTCACAGGTTAAGAACCACTGCTGTAGAGGCAAAATGTCCCTAAATCCCATTTTGTTATTCTAAAGACAGAAGCTGCTGTTACGTTATGGAAGAATAAGAACTGAGAAAATCACTATTCCAGCCCTAACCCCAACCCTACACCTAACCCAAATTCTAACCCTAGCTCTAAACCTAACATTAATCCATACCCAAACTCAAAATCTTACCCAAACTCTAATGATAATTAAAAAAATAATAAAGAGTATATGAGCGTTCACTCTTTGCTGTGTTATTCTCTTTGTGGGCCTTATGTGATGCAACACCAGTCACTTCCTATTCTAAACACTGTCCTGGTTGTCGACTTAAGTTTCCCTGGCCCTTACCTTAGGACTATTTTGCTTCGGTTAAAGTTAGGGAGGCCCAAGTCAACAACCAGAACAGTGTTTAGAATGGCAAAATAGGATTTAGGGTCATTTTGCCTCAACAGCAGTGGTTCATAACCTGTGGGTAGTTACCCCCAAAAGGGTAATTTGGCATACTAAAAGGGGTAATGTAAGTTTTTTGAAAATAAAAAGAAATCTCTTCTATGGCTATTGTGTGGGGCTACTAACTCTAAAAATTTCATTTTGCTTCACTATCACCATGCTTTCTACGATGTCATAGTTTAATACTAAATAGTCAGAATTATAGGGTCTCTTTAAATTCTTATGTTTTATAAACAATTGATAGTCTAGTCCAGTTAGTAATAATAGGAGTGAGGGGAACATCTGTTATGTTGCGATTAAGCAATATGTTCTTGGTATTTTGAGTGACATAATTTTTAGTGGATTAGCAAGCCATTTCCAGTTGAAGAAAACTATATTTATGATGATGATATGGCAGCAAAAATAGAATTTCTTCAACTACGCAAAGATGCACATCTTAAAACTGATTTAATCAAAGTGGATACAGAAAGTTTTTGGGCAGATATCGATATTTAAAATCTGAAATGAATATCCCATCCTTTCAATAAAAGCTTTGCGTTTCATTCACTTTCCTTTAACTTATTGCTGTGAAGTGGGTTTTCTTCAATGGTGTCTATAAAGACAAAATATTGAAACTAGCTTGCGATTGATAATGATATGAGATTTTTTTCCTGCGCTCAGCCTAGATTAGAACACTTAATAACAAAAACGCAGCATCAACCTTCCCATTAAATGTATTTGTAACGAAAAATGACCTTATTTTTTGTGTGTTTATTTTGGATTGGAATCAATTATAATTGCTGTACTTCTAAAAAAGGGTAGGCTTAATTCATATCCTTAAAATATTTTAGGGGTAACAACACAAAGGCAAAAAACCACTGCTCCAGAGGCAAAATAGCATTCAGAACCATTTCTATTTTGCCTTCAGAGGCAAAATAGCATTTACGACTATTTTTCCTAAATAGCCACTGCCTAATTTGTACGCCATGTTTTAAAAGCATCAATTTTTAACAAAAAAAAAATTAACTTAATTTGGCCAAAAATTTTTAAACAATTTCTGGCTATGTGCCTGTTACCGTAGCCTAGGACATCTTGTTAATTGTCTACGGCATCTTGCTAATTGTCAGATTGTGTAGGTTAGGCAACCTACTATTCAGTAGCGTAGCCAGGGAAAGGGGGGGGGGGCTATAACCCCCCTCATTGGCCTGTCAACTAAAATGCAAAATAAGAAAAAGGCAGTGTCTGCTGCACCACCACAGTTTCCAACATCTAATCGCTGCTGCACCGGCGGTCATTTTATTTTGCTGTTCAATTTACTATCTCTCAAGCTGGCATCGCTGCCCCAACCCTAACTCTAATAATAAGATTTTAGAGAAAAAAAAGGAATTTGTAGCGTTTTAGCTCTCTAGCGCTATTTTTGGTAAGCGTGTCCAGTGCGACTCGATACCTCAACCCTCGGCATTGCAGCCAAGCGTACTAACCACAGGGCTTCGAATTCAAAGCGTCAAAGTGCTGTATTTAAATTGAATCAATGAGAAAAACGCAATTTAATAGGCTGCCGATGTACCAACGATTTGATGTTCGAAACCAGACCGGTGCAGTAGACACTTCCTAAGAAAAATACCACGTTTTAGTGGTTTTAAGACTGTTTTTTGCGCTGGAATTGACTAAAAAGTGATTTAAAGCATCTTTTGAAACATATACAGGGGGGGGCGCTAATGGTCATAAATTAAAATCACAAATCAATAAAATCTTTAAAAAATGCCCAAAAATAAACAATTAAATTTGATCGCTAGTGTAAAAACGCCAAACATAGGTTTTATCAATGAATACCGGAATATTATAAACTCAGGAATAAGGGTAGGGGGCTATTCAGTGTTAGTTAATTATCAATCACTTCTCTCAAATAAGAAATATCTTTCCCTTAGTCCCCCATTCAAGGATCCCCCATTCAATACCTATTCAAGGATCCGGAATTAGAAGAAGAATTATTTTCCACATTTTTTCAAGGAAAACACATCAGTGATAATATGCAGTCATTTGACTCTAAATTTGACAGTCAAATCAAGCTGCAGTACGAAGGTGTTCTGGACAAAATTAACTCAGCTAACAACTATGAACTGTCATCTGTGAATGGTCCAATTACAACAATTGAAATGAAGAGAGCATTGCAAAGTGTGTCCAGATCTGGAAAGAGTTTTGACAATAATGGTTTCCATCCTTCTATGTGGAATCACATTGGGCCAGTTGCTTTTCATTATCTGGTAACCTTATTCAATGTTTGCCTGGAGCAAGGTATTTGGCCATGGAGTGACTCCCATGTTATTTTTATAAGAAAAACTGGTAAACCTTCTTATGTTAAACCAGGTACTTATCGACCGATTACAATCTCATCCTATATTGGCAAATTATTGGAGAAAATATTGAGTAGAAGAATAGAAGTCCACTTAAAATCAATTGGGTGGTGTGATTTGGATCAGGAGGGTTTTACAAAGAATAAAAATACTGCACGTTAATTGAATCGTCTTGATTGGTTAATTAAGTGGGGTAAACAGAACAAAAAGACAGTAATTGGACTATTTATAGATTTTGAAAAAGCATTTGATTCTGTTTGGAAGAAAGGCCTTGTGGTAAAGCTGTTTGATAAAGGTATCCAAGGCAATTTTCTCAAGCTAATTATAAGTTTCCTTATATCAAGGACTGTTAATCTTAAAAGTAAACTCTCATACAGGTCCATGTAGACGTGTAGGTGACTTTGGTCTCCCCCATGGATCTGCACTCTCTCCCATGCTGTTCAAATTTTACATTAATGATCTGATGGATTTCAAAAATTTATATAATCAACAAGTAGGACCGTCAATTCACACTCTTAAATTTGCTGATGATGCTACGATTTTGATATTAAGTGAGGATACATCAAGCGGTGTTAACAGTTTTCGAACAGTTTGCTTGAATTTGGAAAATTG
Organism: Trididemnum nubilum; assembly: GCA_963965965.1. NCBI lineage: Eukaryota > Metazoa > Chordata > Ascidiacea > Aplousobranchia > Didemnidae > Trididemnum > Trididemnum nubilum. The sequence goes on along the minus strand of OZ014478.1, from coordinate 41,900,655 downwards.
GTGCAGCAAGTGGAAAATGATTATAAATTGCAACACCAACAAAACCGAATATATGGTTTTTTCAACTGCAGAAAAAGACCAAGGGTTGATACCAGTGACTTTTCAGATTGGCCAAAGGAGCATTAAAAAAGTTAATGTTACCTGTGTATTGGGTCTCCACATTGACAGTGATCTTACATTTAAGCATCACAGCAGTGTTGTGCATAACCGCCTCCTTCTTAGATGGATAACAATTCTCAGGAACTCAAACAAGCATTGGGGTCTCAATTATACAGTAATGACTCGGTTGATTAAAGTGCTTTTCTTACCCTGTCTTTTTTATGGTGGCATGGCTTGGATAAATCAACATAATCTTGCAGATATTAACAAGTTGTGGTACAAAGTTTTAAAATCTACTTTGGGTGCTACATTTAATGTTAAACTTGAACTGTGTGAAATCATCTCTGGGCTTCCTCCCATTGTTGTGCAATATTCAATTAACAGTATCAAGCATTTTTTAAAGCTTAACATTAAGAAAGATGACAATGACCCTTTGAGAATGCTGATAAATAAAGGTATTCAACCTGGTCCAAGTAAAGATTTACATGGCAAGTTACAACAAGTATTTAAATTCCTTCAATGGAAATTGATGTTATCACCGGAATGTTTTACTGCGTCTGATCAAATTATAGTTGAAGAAAATATTGTTGACTATTTCGCAGATTTGTCCAGTACATGTTGCTATTATACCAAAAGCATGGTTAAGGAGTATACTGAAAAACTTTGGCAAAATTCTATCCAAAATAAGTGGCTATTAAATGGGTCAAGTATTATACCAACAGTGTCTTGCAGTAGTTTGGTTTTTAAATCAAGTATCCCTCGCAATATTGAAACTTTAACTTTAAGTCTTTTTTATCCAAATAATTTGCTGAATTTGTTTTTGTATGAGCATTTTCCTGAAATATGCTCTTCACCACTGTGTGGTTGTGGTGCTAATGTGCAGTCTTCATTTCATGTTGCATGTGAATGTAAACCCTCACAAGCCAAGTCTGAAACAGTAAAGCGGATAAGGGCTATCTGCAATGTGGAAGTTAGCTCTGATCTATTGCCTGATGATTTTTCAACCACCTTGCTTAATCACAGCAGGCAAGGCAATTTTTTAAGTCTGCTAGTGGAACGAGTTAATGTCTGTTTAGAATATTTGAAGCAAACTGTAAATATTTAAGCTGCTCAACTCTTCATATTCATTTTGTTTGGTGTACAGTGTTCTAGGATTTAATCCACTAATAACGTATTGTATAATTGCTCATTTGCATGCATCAAACCATATTGCTATTTTGGTACTTACTGCTTATTATTTACCTTTTTTTTGATTACTTCATATAATACTTGTCTTCAAACAACGGTATTGGCAGTATTAGAGTGTGTTTTTTTTCCCAAGATTTAAAAATAAGGGTAATTGGGTGGGGGTTAATCTCTGACTCAACTTGAGGCTTACATTGATGCAATAATCTAGTAGCCTAGCTTACTACATGAGTGGTAACTCATCAACACTGTTTAATATCCTTCTGCTGTTTTTTTTTTTTCTTCATTGTTTATGATATTAGGATGTCATGCTTATTATCTTCAGTTGTTAGCTAACCCTCACTCTGCAGTGCTTGTTTGTTTGTTTTTATTGTGCGACTTTTGTTGTTTTTTTTTTTTTTTGTTTGTTTTGCATTGTTTGTGGTTAATATTTGGTTGGGTAATCTTACATTTGTAAGGAGTAGGGTTATCTTATTACTGTGGTTGTGTTAGTTTGTGGCTGGGTTGAGTAAACCCTACTTGTGTGATACCACATGCTAGCAATGCTGTGCTTCTGACTTGCCTGTTTTTGTCATGCGCTATTTGCTTGCTAAAATTTCTGTTCTGCCTTTTGTTGTTTGTTTGCTTTAATTTGTCCTGTTTGATCTTCAATGTTTAACGGACTTTAAACATTAGGAACACGGCAAAGAGTTGATGCTGTTTGTACTAAAAGTACTTATATCTTAAAACATTAAGATAGAAACAAAGTAATGGTACAATATTCTCCATGGTTGATTTTTATATTGTATTTCGGCTTTTATCTGTGCACGTTCTTAGGCACACACTTCTTTTGTGACATTATATATATATAGTCCCCCAATTATTTTCCTTTATAAAATATAGAGAAAATAGATGACGCCGAACTAGCCGAGCGGTAACGAGTTCGTCTCTGGAGCGGGAGGTCTGAGGTTCAAATCTCGGGCTGGTTAAATCAGACACAGTGTTGCTAACAGCTCGCCACCGCTGCAACATTTCTTTGAAAGGAGCTGTGTTGCCCGGGCGCAATGATGCGGAGATGGGTTACGCCAACTAGTTACCGGTACATGCTTCGGCGTATTGCAGCGAGTATAATGAAAGATTTGATAGATTACTCCGTGTAAGTTTTATTGAAGGCAGAGGCTATTTTGCCACTTTGGAGGCAAAATAGTCCTAGCGGCTATTTTGCCGCAAGTGCCAAAATAGCCCTAAGCCTAATCCTAACCCAAACCCTAAACCAAACTCTAACCCTAATCGTAATCCTAACCCTAATCCCAACCCTAACTCTAACCCAAACCCGAACCTAAACAGAGGGAAAACACTATTTTGCCTCTAGAGGCAAAATACCGTAGCCACTTCCTTTATTGAATAATAGGATTTTATGATTTACCGGTACCAGCATGTAAACAAGAGAACCGCAATGTAATCATTAGCCACTTCCCATATCAGATATAGGCTAGCCCATTGATGCAACTGGTTGCATCACGTTGCGCTGCCATTTTCTATGCCAGGTTTTAAAAGCATCATTTTTTATTAAAATAACTCTAAAATTAAGTTATTTTTACAAAAAAATGCAAAATTTTCGAGCGCTGGGGGCTCTGCCCCCAGACCCCCACTGGCCTCCGGCGACCCCCAAAACAGTTCCCCATTGTGAATTTCTGGCTATGCGCTTGCTACTATGTCAAATGTTGATGCACTATTCTTAACCTAATTCAGGCCCCTTTCTACAGTTTAGTATGCCAAAAGCATCAATTTATAACAAATTGGCCTAAAATTACGTTATTTTGGCAAGAAATTATAAAAATTTTTAACCCAGGCCAAAACAGCCCCCATTGCATATCTGTCTATGCGCCTCTTACAGTACAGTAACCTATCTTGTTAATTGTCTAGACCATCTGGTTAATTGTGTAGACTAGGCAACCTGTGTTGCCATTCCTAGCCTAATTCAGAATTCAGGCCATTCCTAGCCTCATTCAGAATTCAGGCCTCAAGCATAACTGCTGTCACATAGCTGCACCGCGCTAGGCCTATCACCGGTATTCTATTGACCTAACCACACTGCTTCGCCTTCCTTCGCTGGAAGGACGATGATTACGCATTCAATGCGAAATCACTGTATGCCAGCAGACAAACAGACGTCTGCTTTCCCATTCGAATGCGGCTTGATTACTGTACGTTCTTGCATTCGAATGCGGTAATCACAGTTGAATCGGGTGCATTTTTATAAAATTTTGCATTATTTTGCAAATAAACTTAATTTTAGAGCTATTTTAATAAAAAATGACGCTTTTAAAACGTGGCATAGAAATTGCCAGCGCAACATGGTTCAACTGGTTGCATTATCGGGCTATGTGGGAAGTGGCTAATGATAACATTGCAGTACTCTTGTTTACATGCTGGTAAATCATAAAATCCTATTATTCAATAAAACTCACACGAAGTATCTATTTCGTCTGTATTTTATAAAGAAAAATAATCGGGGGGGGGGGGGGGGGGGGGGGAGGGGCTAATGGAAAGATATTTGAGAAAAGTGATTGGTAATTAACTAACACTGAATAGCCTACCCCCCTTATTCCTGAGTTTATAATATATTTGTTGATAAAATCTATGTTTGGCGTTTTTACACAAGCGATCAATTTTGATTGCTTATTTTTGGGCATTTTAAAAGTTTTTATTGATTGGTGACTTTAATTTTTGACGAATTAGCCCCCCCCCTCTCTGAATATATGTTTCAAAAAATGCTTTAAATCACTTTTTAGTCAGTGCAAAAGACAGTTTCAGAAGAGCTAAAAACGTGGTGTTTTTGTTATTCTGTATTATGGTTGACAGGCCAATGGGAGGGGGGGCTATAGCCCTCCCCGTGGCTACGCTACTGAACATGTTATTGCCGGGCCGGATTTCCATCGTGCTGGGCCCCTGGCACTTTGGAGATTTTCGCAACATCTTTCTGCCAAATGTTGGTGAAGACCATAAAAAGTCTTAAGATTTGAGCGCAGTGCCCTTAGCTGGTACTGCGCCATATTGTGGTAAATCCGGCCTAGGTTAATGCATTACGTTCATAAACAGGCTAGATGTGATCCTGAGATAGCAACTTTTAGGACAAAAACTATCCATTTCTTCCAGGTTTACGTTTAAATTGGCTGGCAAAAATTGATTTTAGGGGTCCTGGGGCCCCTGGTCTTCAATATTGTTGTTCGCTACTGGCGTAAGCGAAAAACGCTAAAAAGAAACTAAAACTGAAGAAACAATAGGCTTTTTTGTCACATTTTTGTCATTGGTGAAATTACAATTAGGGTGGGGAGGCCCGCTTGGCTAAGCCTATGCTTCAATTGCGCAAAATAAAAAAGGTATTTGCAAATTTTCCGCGAGGTTTCTGGCGTTTTCCGACAAAATTTCAACGGTTCAAAAATAGTGCTGTCCTCGAGCCGAGAACAGGGCAATTTTCGAGGACCTAAGGCTTCGAGGCCAAGGCCAAGGACTTCAAAATGTGTCCTCGAGGACGTCCTCGAGGCCAAGGACGTCCTCGAGGACTCCACCTCTGGTCTTCACCGAATTTGAAATGGATTTTTCGGCCCAAATCGGAAATTCAAACGCTTTTTCAGCCCAAAAACGGGTGATCTCCAAAAAAAAAAGGTCTTCCCCGAAATTGAGACGGATTTTCAGGCTGACATCGGAAATTCAAACGCTTTTTCAGGCCGAACCACGACATCTACTAGCACAACTTCGGCACCCAATTTCCTTTGGGGGGGGCTGTTTTCTTTTTTTCACCAAAAATCGGCCTCAAAAGCACCAAAAACGTGCGATTTTGCATACTTTACAGGCCAATGGGGATAAACGATTAACCCCGCCCCCCCCCCCCCCCCCTGGCTACGCTACTGCATGAACAGCAAACCCCAGGTCTTGCGATTGCTGCACACTTCTCGAAAATAATACGGACCAAAATAATCCAAGCCATAAAATTTAAATGGTTTATCGCACATTGTTATTCGTCACTCAGGCTCAGGCAAGTCGGCCATAAGCACGGTGTCGAACCGAACCTGAACCCGAACCGTAAACCCGAATGAACCGTTTCATTTTGGTGAACCCGAACCGAACCTGAACCAGCAAAATTTTACTTCTGTGAACCTGAACCAAACCTGAACCCTCAAAATTGTGCTCAAGTGAACCCAAACCGAACCTGAACCCCTAACAAAAGTAAGACTACATTTTTCCATATCCGGATGCCACTGGCGCTGGTACACGCTAGAGATGGCAACAGTGTAGCGTACGCGGCCGCGCGCTGTTGTTGGTGCACCGCGCCGCGCAGCGTGGCAACTAAAATCTGCATTACGTCACAGCGTCAGCGCAGCGCCGCGTACAATAATTTTTTTACATTTTTTTACAATTATTGAGGGTGATTTTCTTTGTATGAACAACAATGGTTAGTCTGGATGTAACTATTATATCTGATATGAATTGAAGACAATGCATGCTACTAAAACAGTAAAAGGTGCCTTCGGTTCAAGTTTATTTTTTCAGAATTCGGAGCATCCTAGAATCGGCTATTTTGGCTACAAGAAACTTAGTTTTGATCGGCTGGACGTGTTTTTTGACACCAACAAAAAGATTTTGGTTTTGGTAGGCTAGACTAGGAAAGGTTTAGGACGTTTGGTGAGAAGATGAAACAAAGGCAGGCAAATGTAGAAGAAACAGGTTTGTGGGAAACAATCATCAGAGTAGAGGCACAAAACAAAGCCTAGCGGCACACCCACCCTGTACGCAGTAGGCCTTTGGTATTGGTACAAGCCCAAGGCTAGACAACAGTTTCTACTACACATGCGCTTGCATTTCAAAGTGACTGAGTTAGTTCAGTGTAGCCTATTCGTCAACAGGTCATGGCTTCAAGAATTAGGCTTTCGGTAGCCTACTATGTCTGTAGCCTATCTCAGATCTGGTTGACCTATATGTAGTAGAGTACGAAGACTAGGCTACACAAATTTCCAATGACAGAATAGCATACGTAGTAGCAAAATTTATTCCACAGTCAAACACACATGCAAACGGCAAAGATATAATAGATAGGGTAGTTTCATACAAGTGCATTAGCTTGTGACAGCATGCAGAGCACGTGATACCTTATATTTCATTATTTTAGCTACCGGTTCAGGATTAGTACAGTAGTTGCATGGAATCATCAGGTAGACTGGTAGATTGTTTTTGATTGCCAAAACATGGTGCAGAAAAACTGATAAAAAGCAAACACAAGGCAGATTAAACCTGAAGGCCTATAATTGAAACGACTGGTCTCACGTCGCATTTTTTTTGTTTTTTCTCGACCATTTTCAAAGTTAACGAGTGCAAAGTTTCTGACTTTTACTTGTAACTTGATAATGGTTTGGTCTAGCTACATGAAATTTTGACAGCAGTTTGAGATTCATAAGTTATTTGTCTGTGCCAAATTTCAAGGCAATGAGTCTCGTAACTTCAGGTTTAGGACCCGAAAACTACTGCAAAAGTTTGGTGTAAAAAGCGGTCTTATTCAAAAACGGCTTAAGTACGGCTAAAAATATTTCACATAGTTATATGTCGTAAGATACTGTTTCATCCCTACCTACACTTTTAGCCACATGGTTTTTTTTTTTCTTTTTTCATTTTTTGCTTTCTAAATTTTGAACACTCTTCTTCTCCTAAACCAAACAACATCAATATCTAATTTTTGTGTAAATTTGTTGAGCTGCAAGTGCAATTTTGTCTCCTGAAATTTTTTGAGGCTTCTCCCCAGAACCCCCCCAAAATGGGGCCCTAAAAAACTAATTTTTTTAATTGCTCAGGCTAGGGTGATAGTTTTTTGTTTATATTGGTAGATATTTAAGCAACAAATAGCTTGACATAGTATGGAGATACCACTCCCCCCAGGGGCACCCAAATGGACTCCCCAGAAATTAGTTTTCTGAACGGCTCAAGCTAGGGCATTACTTTTTTTTTTATATAGGCAGATGTTTAAAAAACAAATATTTTGACATGGTTTGAGAGAGCAATCTTTTTGAAAACTCTCTAAAATGATACCCTTAAAATCAAGTTTTTTATATGTCAAAAGCTAGAGAGCTAATTTTTTTCTGATGTTAGTGGAAATTTAAAGGATATATAACTTGCGGTGCGGCACGGTGCAGCGTGAACTTAGCTGTGTTTGGATGCGGTGCGGTGCAGCATGCAGACAAGGTTTGCGGATGCAGTGCAGCATGTGTTATCCGTGCCATCTCTAGTACACGCACAATAAGAGCAGTGGTGATCATCAACAGGATCAGCAATTTCTCCTTTTTTTTTTCTGGACAAAACAAGTAACGACAGTTAAATTTTAAGTCAATGAACCCGAACCGAACCTGAACCAGTAATATTTTACTTGAGTGAACCTGAACCAAACCTGAACCTCGAAAATGGTGCTCAAGTGAACTCAAACCAAACCTGAACCGCTAAAATATTTTGAGCAGGAGCTAAACCTGAACCCGAACCGTTATTTGAAACGGTTCGACACCCTGGCCATAAGCTGTCGCACTTGTTTAGCTTTTAGTATTGAGCATTTTGCGCAATCTGAGCAAACGCTTTTTTAGGCTGCTGCAAAAATAAGAAATGTGAATGTGGGTTTGAGACCACTGTAATTCTGGCAGAATAACGCGTCAAAAATCACGCGATTCGATGTCGAGTAGCGAAAAAAAGAAAAAAGACGAGCTGTCTCGTGTCTACGCATCAAACGCGTTGTGCAAACAATCTCACCGAGCTCGAATCGTTTTAAAGTGGGGTTCGTATTTTGCTTATTTTAACCACTTTCCGAAACAAAAAAAAACCATAAACCTATATTTTCCGGAAACTGCATTAAATTTCACACAAAATAAGCCCGGTCCCGTTGAGTACACATGGGAGGAAAACCCAGCAGAATACTTTCAATATACACCAAAAATATTCCTAAACCGCTGTATGAAGTTTCGCCGAGATCGAATCGTTTTAAAGTGGGGTTCGTATTTTGCTTATTTTAACCACTTTCCGAAACAAAAAAAAAAACCATAAACCTATATTTTCCGGAAACTGCATTAAATTTCACACAAAATAAGCCCGGTCCCGTTGAGTACACATGGGAGGAAAACCCAGCAGAATACTTTCAATATACACCAAAAATATTCCTAAACCGCTGTACGCAATTTCGGCGAGATCGAAACATTTTAAAGTGGGGTTCGTATTTTGCTTATTTTAACCACTTTCCGAAACAAAAAAAAAAACCATAAACCTATATTTTCCGGAAACTGCATTAAATTTCACACAAAATAAGCCCGGTCCCGTTGAGTACACATGGGAGGAAAACCCAGCAGAATACTTTCAATACACACCAAAAATATTCCTAAACCGCTGTACGCAATTTCGCCGAGCTCGAATCGTTTTAAAGTGGGGTTCGTATTTTGCTTATTTTAACCACTTTCCGAAACAAAAAAAAAAACCATAAACCTATATTTTCCGGAAACTGCATTAAATTTCACACAAAATAAGCCCGGTCCCGTTGAGTACACATGGGAGGAAAACCCAGCAGAATACTTTCAATACACACCAAAAATATTCCTAAACCGCTGTACGCAATTTCGCCGAGCTCGAATCGTTTTAAAGTAGGGTTCGTATTTTGCTTATTTTAACCACTTTCCGAAACAAAAAAACCCCCATAAACCTATATTTTCCGGAAACTGCATTAAATTTCACACAAAATAAGCCCGGTCCCGTTGAGTACACATGGGAGGAAAACCCAGCAGAATACTTTCAATATACACCAAAAATATTCCTAAACCGCTGTACGCAATTTCGCCGAGCTCGAATCGTTTTAAAGTGGGGTTCGTATTTTGCTTATTTTAACCACTTTCCGAAACAAAAAAAAAAAACCATAAACCTATATTTTCCGGAAACTGCATTAAATTTCACACAAAATAAGCCCGGTCCCGTTGAGTACACATGGGAGGAAAACCCAGCAGAATACTTTCAATATACACCAAAAATATTCCTAAACCGCTGTACGCAATTTCGCCGAGTTTATGCAGAAAATGATTTTGTTTATTGAAAAGGTCCCAAACAAACGAATTTGAGTTTTTCATTTCAATAACTGAGTGAATAAAAAATTATCAAAGTTGATATACACTACTGCTATCATTAGGTAACTCACTCTATCTGTTTGAATTTAATAGGTTTTTGGGTTTATGAAGCCTATGATTGCAGATGACTTCTTCAAACTTTTATATTAGTGAAATATTTGGATTTGCAGTATTAAAGTTATTATATTGTATAATATTGTGTCAATGTCATCATCCCTCGCTTCACATACTTTTTTTCTTGTGATCACGTTTTTTGCTTGTCACTTTAAGCAAGTTTGGTGTTGGGATGCTGATAAAATGCTGCATTTTACTCTTGAGAAACATATAATGTGCTAAAGCTTCCGGGGCTTCGCCCCTGACCCCCCTGGGGGATCTCACAGCGCTCCCCCAAACCCCCTAGCTGAATTTAAACCAGTTTTATGTCTAGTTGTGTTTTTCGTAGGTCCTAAACTGTAGGCGAATATCGTCATCCCCTCACTTTTTAATGAAGATCTACACCCATCGGACAAAAAATGATTTAACGGCTTGGGAGGCCCAATAAGATTTGGGAGCCCGGTATCGACCTTCGTACCCCCAGGAAAATTTTCTCTCTGAGGCCCTGGCCAGAGCCCCCCACCCCCAGTTGAAATACAACCAATGATAAAACTGTGTGAAAAAAGCCTAGTGTTTATTTCAATTAGTTCAGTTTTAATTTGTTATGCATTTTTGGAGTAAACAGTATACACGCGTACAACACTAGTTACTAATAACATTGACGACTAAGGGGCCCGGGACCCTCAAATCAATTTTTGCCAACCAATTTAAATGCATAACCTGGGTCAATTAAGGGTTTTTGTCCAAAAAGTTGCCACCTTAGGCCCTCATCTAACCTTTTTACAAACGAAATGAAATAACCAGAGCCGGATTTGCCAACGTATGGCACAGTGCCGCGGGCCCCGCACTCAGATAGTAAGACTTTTTTTTGGTCTTCACCTATATTTGGCAGGAAGATGTTGCGAAAATCCTCAAAGTGCCAGAGGCCCCGGACAATAACATGGTTAGTAGTCGTAACCATATATTGTACTATTTTTCAATAGGAACAATCAGGGGTGCCGGAACGTCAAAAGGGAAAGGGGGCAGCTTTTTCAAACGACATTTCAATTCCGTTAGTCCATTCATTACCACCAACATTGCTCTCTAACTGTCAAACAATTAAACGCTGAACATTTATTTGCAGAAACACTAAAAAATAACACCTCAAAAATTATGAATTAGGTAAGGCAGGTTAAGCCGCCGGAGGCCATTAGGAGTAAAAGTCTCAACTGCCGGAGCCAAGGAGGTCTGGAGGCAGAGCCTCCAGCGCTCGGAGATTTTACAATTTTTTTGCAACAATAACTTAATTTTAGGCCTATTTTAGCAAAAAATAATGCTTTTAAAACATGGTATAGTAATTAGTAGCGCAAAAACATGATTAAACTGGATGTGCAAATGGGCTATGAGGGCGATGGTTAGTGGTAAATATCACCCTTTTTATTACAAGTTGGTAAATCATAAAATAAAAAAATCACAAGTTTTAACTTAATTCGTCTGCATTTACAAAAGCAGATAATTTTCGAGATGTTCATCCCCGCCCCAACCGAGGATTTTACTGTTAAGTCTGGACAAGAAATGGATCTTGCTCCAGTTAATGCAATGAATTTTTTGTGTTAAAAGTTTTTCTTACAATTCTCCGGTTTGAGCAGGGGATGTGTGGATCCCTTAAATCTGCCACTGGTAACGCCAGCGTCGATCGTTCCAACTAGGGTTCCAAACAAAGTTAGAAACTTGAATGTCCTGAGAGTATGGCTTAGGCTTACTGACATAAAATCCTTGAGTCCTAAATTTGAAATTTTGTAGCACCCTATCTTCCTAGTGTCAGCTCAAACTAACAGAACTAAATCGGTTGTCACAATAGGATGTCCCAAAAAACTAAAAGTTTTGAAAGTTTGTGCTCCGTCAACGATTTTGGGATCACATCACTAAAAAAACTTCCTGAAAAAAATTTCAACCCAATCGGATGACGTTTAGGGGCGGCACCACCCCCCTTTTTAATAGCGCTTACCCCAAAATTTAATAATCGGTTGTTTTGGCTAATTTTTTAGGTAAATATGTAATGTCACCATTCATTTTCAATGACTTTTGATCAGAAATTCGATTACGTTGTTAAATAAGCTCTACTGTTAAATTTTATTTTACCCGATTTTCTTAGATAGAGCAGAAAGGTCCAATGATAAAGCAAAAATGTCCCATTTGAGCATATTTTTGCTGCTCAACTAAAATTGCAGCCAAATTTATTGAAAGAAGTACAGTATGCATTGGTAGCACATGCTAATTTCCAGAAAAATAGTTGCGCTAGAATTAACAATGAAAAACGAAATCTTGCACTATCAGTAGGGCATTTCAAACACATCACAAACAACCCAGTAAGCCCAGCAAAGTACAGTAATATCCTCAGTACTAAATTCACAAACATTCAAGTACTCAGGATATTACTATTATGAGCAATTGAGCATTATGATCAGTCTACACTTAATTGCACTGAACGCTTCTGTTTGAAGGCGATGCTCACTGTAATGCAGTGTTTACAGCTACTTTGAAATACCATCAACCCGGTACCGGATACAACAGAATTAAGACAAAAAAGTTCAGAACAAGCTAGTTTCAAAATAATCGTGCGCCTACGGTTTGAGTTCGATTGGTTACTCTTGACTGTGAGCTGATTTAATAAAATCACGCAAGTTGCTAATTTTTTGTAAATCATCCGCCCACCTTTAGCCGAGAGTTGTAAAAGGGCAGACTAGTTCAGGCCGGAACTCGAAAAATGATTGCAAGCCCAAACCAGGAGGTCATTACCAGGGGTGCCCGCAGGGGGGGCACTTGCCCCCCCCCTTGGAAATTAAGATTTTAAAAATTTTTTATGCTTTAATTTGCAAAATAAGTCAACTATATCTATCTAAACTAAGAAAACAACCCTTTGTGGAGCTTTTTTACCTTTTTTGCCATCGTGCACAGGGCGGGGACACGAGAATCAGGATTGCCCATTGGTAGTGACTATTTCACCGAAAATTTTGAAGTTAATGAGAATAAAACGAAAATGAGAATAATTCATCCGCGCTTTTTTCATTTGCTTTTTTAGGGGTTAAGATTAGGGTTTAAGTTAAGGTTTGGGTTAGGGTTCGATTTGGGGATAGTTTTAGAGTAAGTATTTAAGTTTGGGTTAGATTTGAGTCAGAATTAATAGAAAAGTAAATAAAAATTTCTGGTGAAACTATAAATAAAAATTTCTTGCGGTGGTGGTCATTGACTTGGGGGGGCCCCGGGCAAGGATACAAAAAATGGGTCCCCCTTAAGCAACACCTAATGCTACTGAGATCGTGCAGGATCAGCGCTTCCGGGTTGGTACTTTAGCACGAGCCCGTCCCCCCAAAAAAGGTTCTTTCTTAACCGATGTAGGCATGTAGCCTACCATCAGTTTTAGTAAATCTGAGGGTGAGCACAATTAAAAACTCTCATAACTAGCCAAACAGGATCTGAAAATTCAAGACTAAAAGCAGAGTCATAACAAATTACTTATTAGGCCTACCCATACATGCTCAGTACCATAAAACTAGGCATTTCTATTTAATCACAGTACATTCTACAGCACAAACAAAAAAATTCTAAAATGGGATGAGGATAAAACGCGGAATTCCGCAAAAATTCTACCCGGAAAATTCGTCCACGGTAACTGCAAGGCGTAGAAAATTTTGTACACAGGTGTTTCTTTTATGCTCTGAAATGCGTGAAAATTATTTGGCGGGAGCGCGCCATACAGGAGGATAAAAGAAACACCTGAAAAAATTCTACAGCGTTACAAAAAAGTCTACAGCATGACTGAAAAATTCTACGGCAAAAAGAGCGGGAACGTTTGTTCATTGAAAAATTCCACGGCGTGACAAAAAAGTCTACAGCAACAGCTGACTCAAAAATTCTACGGCAAAAGGGCGGGAACGTTTGTTCATTGAAAAATTCCAAGGCGTGACAAAAAAGTCTACTAAAAGAGATTTATATAACTGTATTAATTGTCTGTATAATAGCATATGGCTTATACCATATCCGTGAACGGATATCAAGTACAGGTATCCTGCAAATGCTTTTGGCTAGGCGTTTTTTGACACTTAAAGAACCACCCTTTGCAAAGTGCCCCTCAACAAAGAGCACTCTGCAAAGAAAAAACAGTAAAGAGCCCTTATGAAAAATGGGGTCCTTCTATAGTCTAAGCAGCTCTTTGTAAAGAAACCATCCAAACAGGACCATCTGCAAAGGGACCTTCCTCAAGAAGGCATCCTGCATAGAGCCTCTTCCATAGCCGAAAAGAGCCTTTTACAAAAAAAAAAACTATTCAAAACGGGCCCTCTACCATCATCTCAAATGCATCTTCTTCATAAGGCTTCCGCAAAGGGACACTCTTTATAGGGCACCCATAAACGGGCCCTCTGTATGTGCTTCCCATAAAACGCCCTCCACAAGGGGGGCCCTTATTTGTACAGGAATGTACAAATAAGGGCCTTCCAAAATGTCCTTCCTGTAAGGGTTCTCTGTAAAGGTCCATGGGCCCTCTTTATAAGGCTCCCGCTAAGGGGCCCTCTTTGTAGGGCCCCCTCAAACGGGTCCTCTATAGCCTAGTTTACACTACCAATACCAGCATAGGCCTATTTATGGTAGCCTAATTTATTACCAACCCATGTAGGCTACTAACCTATGTCCGACTAGCCTGCGAGTACAGCCGACCTACTGAACCTAAACGATCAGAACTTTTGGAACTGCAACGGGCCCACCTCTGGTAGCTGTTCCAAATTGCGAACGGTTGTGACGTAATTCAGAACCTTTTTTGTGTGTGACTCAGCAAAATTCAGGCACTAGAACTAAGAACTGGTTCTCAAAAGTGCACATGTAAACAGGCTATATATGTGCCTCCCATAAAAGGCCCTCCTCAAAGAGAAACCTCATTTCTACAGGAATGTACTTATAAGGGTCATTCCAAAAAATGTCCTTCAAATAAGGGCCCTCTGTAAATTAAGGTCCCCCCAAAAGGAGCCTCCAATGGGGTCCTCTACAAAGGGCCCCTGATGCCTTAACCCTAATGCCGGTACAAATAAATGTTCTTTAGTAGGCGTAAATGTGCTACAAAAATTTGGGGGGTGTATGTTGCGTATTTTTTTTGGAGGGCCCTGTAGCACACAAAATCAAGTGGGGGGCCTTGGACAAATCCCCGGCTTGCCCATGCTAATGACTACCACTGCTTCCTTGCCCATTTTACGTGGATTATCATACAGCATTTTCTTAAAAGCGAGCGTAAGCAATGCTCCAGAAGCATTAAACTGTTTGATAAAATAATTATCAATATCAAACGTTTGTCAAACGTTTCAGCATTCTGTCAAAGAGCTCTTATTAGGATCTAAATATAATAAAGGGTCTAATATTTCAAATTTACGCTGCGCTTATATAAACATTAAAATAATAACCGACAAGTTTGACGTCCTTCGTGGTCGACTCCTGGGAAATCATAACGACAACTACTCCCCCATTAAATTAATTTTGCCCAGAAATAGAAATCAAAACCAAACTTGCAATCAATAGCGTAGTCAGGGGGACTGTGTCCACCTGCATTGGCCTGCTATAGACCAAAGTGCAGGATAAGAAAAATGTCACAGTTTTTGGCCTTCTGAGACAGTCTTTTTCAGTAATATGGCCTCTAAAGTTGTTCAAAGCCATTTTTAAAACATTTATTATTAATATTGCTATTATTATTTTAATTAAAATCCTTTGTATTTTAGGGAGGGAGAGTATTAACTTATTTATCAAAAATACAGCTAACAAATTAATCGATAAAAACTTCAAAACATGGCTAAAAACTTGCAGTCAAAATTGATCGCTTAATGCAAAATGCCTAACGTAAGCTTCATAGAAAAAAAGAGTATAATGGGGACTATTCAGCATATTTTATTTAATTACAACGAGTTTTGGACTTGACCTATGAGAAACGCTGGGGTTTAATTTTTTTAAATGGCTTTCAAAGCGTATCAATTTAGTTTTTTAAATGGCTCCAAAAAGATGCGAAATTTGATTCGAATAGCGTTAAAATGGCTATTTTTTTTCCGAAATATCACCAAATTTGCCCAGCAGCTAGAGTTTTGCCCCAAGAGCCCGGTCTGTAATGTGCTTTAGTTGCACCTGTTTGCTCGGTACGCTGCCCCATTGAGGCATTTTGTAAAAAAAAAATTCAAACTTTAAGTTAATCACCCTCCCCCTAAACAAAATTCAGGTTGCAATCAGTATGGCAACCAAGGAGGCTTAGGGAGCTTAGCCTCCCCTTTTCCAAGTCACTTGGAAAACTTATCTCACATACAGTAGCGTAGTCTGGCTGGGGGGCTATAGCTTTCCCCCCCCAATTGGCCTGTCCACCAAAGTGCAGATTAAGGAAAATACCACGTTACAGTTCTTCTTAAAGTGTTTTAAACACTGGAATGGACAACAAAGTGATTTATAGCATCTTTTGAAACATATATTCAGGAGGGCTAATTTGTCAAAAACAAAACTCACAAATCTATAAAAACTTTTAAAAATGCCCAAAAATAAACAACCAGAGTTGATCGCTGGTGTAAAATCGCTGAACATATACAGTACGTTTCATCAACAAATATATATTATAAACTCAGGAATAGGAAGAGGGGGGCTATTTAGGATTAGTTAATCACCAATCACTTCTTTCAAATATCTTTTCATTAGCCCCCCCTCCCAATTATTTTCCTCTATAAAATATAGACGAAATGGATTACTCCGAGTGAATTTTATGATTTACCAGCACGCAAAGAGAACTAAAATTTTACTTTAGCGACCCCCCTACATAGCCCATTTATGCAACCAGTTTGATCATGTTTGCTCTGCTAATTTCTATTCCACGTTTTAAACGCATTATTTTTTATCAAAATAGCCCTAGAATTAAGCAAAATGCAAAATTTTCGAGCGTTGGGGGCTCCGCCTCCAGACCTCCATGCCTCCGGCGGCTGTAGGCTTTGCCCCCAGACCTCCAGCCTTCGGCGGCTGGGGGCTTAGCTCCTGGACCTCCAATGGCTTTCGGTGGCTCCGCTCCCAGACTTCCAAAACAGTTCCCCCATTGCGAATTTTTGGCTACGAACGCTTCAACGTGGTTTAAATTTGATGTGCAAATAAAGAGGCTGAAAAGGCTGGGCAATTTAAGAATTTCAAGTAGATTCTTAATATCAGCGTCTTTGTTCTATCCAATGGCCTTTAAAACGTTCGAAATGTGATTCAAGTAACGTTAAAGTGGTTATTTTTTTCCAGAAATTGCGAAAATCGCCTAGCGACCGGGGGCTTTGCCCCCAGACCCCTGTCCATAACACCATTTGAATTGCATCATTTTCTCAACATGCCGCCCAAATTTCAGCATTTTTTTTAACAGGGTCATGTTAACTTTTGGTTCAAATCCCTTAGCAAAATCCTGTTAGGTTTAAATCCCTTTAGCAAAGTCGCTTGCCCCCCCCTGAAAAAATTTCTGCGGGCGCCTCTAATCATTACACGCTCTTTGTTCTTTATCAAAAATTCGTTATTCGAAAAACAGCAAAAAATTGGAGGCGACAAAAATTCTACGACTATCAAACGTTCAACTATTCGTAATTTCATATTATTTGCTTGTCGTTATTAGATCTTATTTGGTATTCGTTATTAGGTATTTTAAGCTCAAATTATATGAATACCGAATATTCGGTAACTACGTCATTTTTTGAAAAATATTTCGAATTCTATTCGTTATCTATTTTTATCGGTCTTGACACAATATTTTATTTTTGATCAAAATCAAAAGTTGCAAAAGGCAAATACCGTTGCAATTTATCGAAATATATGTTTATATCGTCTTAGACAAGAAATTGATTGATCTTTTTTGGAAAGACCGTGTTGCCAATAATATATGCTTTACTAAAAATTTAACGTAATAAAAATTGATGAGAAATTGGCGTTCTACCAGTGTCACAAAAAATAATAATGAGAAATAATAAAAAAAATTATACTGAATTAATGTTAATATAACCATAACACAACTAAGTTTTGAAGATGAGTTGTTTTTTCGAATATTGTTCTGCCCAATTGTTCTTAATCATCGTGATCATTATTCACTAAACTTGTCAGGACGTGGTTTAAAATTGCTTAAAAGTTTGTTTTGCGGAATATCAAATTACCGTCGTTTTCTCTGAAAGTCTAATTTATGACTGCTTGTGAACTAAAGCGCGTTTAATTTGAAAAGTTGTTACCAGTGTCTTCGGGAAGGTGGAAACGTATAATTAGAACAACATTTTTTATCATAGACCTTTCTTTTGTTTCATAAAAAAGACGGCTTGTCTGTCATGGCGAATTCTTAAGATATTGCAGAAGTTGCAGCCCATTCGCAATTTTGATCCTGATAAATTTTGAAAATACTTTAATTGACGACATTTAAAAAAACAACACTAATTACTGGAGAGCAATCACTTTCTTGTTTAATGCCATGTAAGAGAAGAGAACAACACTTTATATTTTATTGAAGAGAACGAGTCTATGTCATAACTGAGTTTTTATTATGCGCTGTTTTTTGTAAGAACAATTTAATCAAAAGACGCGCCAAATTGAAAATAACAACAACAATAACTTCTGCTATATAGTACCGTATCGCAACGAAATGGTAAACAGGTCTCAAAAATCATAGCCTGTGCCATAAAAGTTGCCAGGGGGGCATAAAGCCCGGGCTCTACCCAATTGAAATGCCACCAACCATAAAAATGTGACAAATAAGTCTATTGTTTTTTCGCTTTAAAATTCCTATAGCATTTTTCGCGAGCAGTAATTAACAATAATTTTGACGACTATAAGGCCCGGGCCCCTTAATGGGCCCGCAAAAAATCAACTACTTGGACAGTTCAACCTTGGGCGTTAGTTTCTTATTTGATATCAACTGAAGTTTAAGACACAAACATTATGATAAAGTTTGGGATCACCACCCCCATAGGGATTCCCAAAAGCAGACCCCGAAAAACAGTTTTTTGAACGCCTCAAGCTAAGACAACAGTTTTTCTTTTTATACCAGTAGATTATCAAAAAACAAACACTTTGATGTAGTTAGGGGATACCACCCACTGGGGGCCGCAAAATGAGCCCACAAAAAATGAACTTCTTGGACGACTCGAGCTAGGGCGTTAGTTTTTGTTATATCAGCAGATGCAACAACGACAAACATTTTGAAATAGTTTCAACAGCTTACGCTTTGACAAGAAAAAAAATTTCTTTTTTCAATATCGGTCACTATGTTGTAGATAAATAATGACTAATTTTGACAATGTTTAAAACTGCGCACCTTTTGGGTGTCCAGAAAATAATTCTAATTAATGCTTAAATTAAAATGGGAAAAGTTTTTTTATGAAAATGCTATTATTCGACATGCGTCCGTCGCACACTGAGATTGCTTCTCACCAAGCTCCCATCTTTAACTATCAAAACCACTTCGAAAGGATTTCAGCATGGCGAAATTGTTTGCATCGGTTTAGGAATATTTTTGGTGTATATTGAAAGTATTCTGCTGGGTTTTCCTCCCATGTGTACTCAACGGGACCGGGCTTATTTTGTGTGAAATTTAATGCAGTTTCCGGAAAATATAGGTTTATGGTTTTTTTTTTTGTTTCGGAAAGTGGTTAAAATAAGCAAAATACGAACCCCACTTTAAAACGATTCGAGCTCGGCGAAATTGTCTGCATCGGTTTAGGAATATTTTTCGTGCATATTGAAAGTATTCTGCTGGGTTTTCCTCCCATGTGTACTCAACGGGACCGGGCTTATTTTGTGTGAAATTTAATGCAGTTTCCGGAAAATATAGGTTTATGGGGGTTTTTTTGTTTCGGAAAGTAGTTAAAATAAGCAAAATACGAACCCCACTTTAAAACGATTCGAGCTCGGCGAAATTGCGTACAGCGGTTTAGGAATATTTTTGGTGTATATTGAAAGTATTCTGCTGGGTTTTCCTCCCATGTGTACTCAACGGGACCGGGCTTATTTTGTGTGAAATTTAATGCAGTTTCCGGAAAATATAGGTTTATGGTTTTTTTTTTTGTTTCGGAAAGTGGTTAAAATAAGCAAAATACGAACCCCACTTTAAAACGATTCGATCTCGGCGAAATCGTCTGCATCGGTTTAGGAATATTTTTCGTGCATATTGAAAGTATTCTGCTGGGTTTTCCTCCCATGTGTACTCAACGGGACCGGGCTTATTTTGTGTGAAATTTAATGCAG
The DNA here is from genome assembly GCA_963965965.1 of Trididemnum nubilum. Taxonomy (NCBI): domain Eukaryota; kingdom Metazoa; phylum Chordata; class Ascidiacea; order Aplousobranchia; family Didemnidae; genus Trididemnum; species Trididemnum nubilum. Next base: position 41,880,922 of record OZ014478.1, on the reverse strand, counting down.
TTTCCGAAAAATATAGGTTTATGGGTTTTTTTTTGTTTCGGAAAGTGGTTAAAATAAGCAAAATACGAACCCCACTTTAAAACGATTCGAGCTCGGTGAGATTGTTTGCACAACGCGTTTGATGCGTAGACACGAGACAAAGCTCGTCTTTTTTCTTTTTTTCGCTACTCATCAACATCGAATCAAGTTCAAAATTCTGATGCAAGCAGAGGTGGAGTCCTCGAGGACGTCCTTGGCCTCGAGGACGTCCTCGAGGACAGATTTTGAAGTCCTTGGCCTTGGCCTTGGCCTCGAGGCCTCAAGTCCTCGAAAATTGGCCTGTCCTCGGCTCGAGGACAGCACTATTTTTCGGAAAGTTAAAATTTTGTGGAGCGGTTGAAAAATTTTTTGGAAAGCGTTTTTTCGTGGAGATCGCTTGAAAAATTTTTGTGAAGACCTTTTTTTTTTTTTTTTTTTTTTTTTTTTTTGGAGATCGCCTGAAAAATTTTTGTGAAGACCTTTTTTTTTTTTTTTTTTGGAGAGCACTTGCGCTTTGTGTCCTTGGTCCTTGGCCTTGGCCTCGAGCATTCCTGTCCTTGGCCTCGAGAGTGTCTGTCCTCGGAAAGGCTGTCCTTGGCCTTGGCCTTGGCCTCGGATTTTTTTTGTGTCCTTGGCCTTGGCCTTGGCCTCGAGCCTTGTGTCCTCGACTCCACCTCTGGATGCAAGTGTTTAAAATTTTGAATGGTCAATCACCTTTATATCTAGTTGATTTAATATCTAGACATGTACCTACTCGAGCCTTACGTTCTCGAGATACAAATCTTTTGGCTGTACCTCGCTCCTCTTCAAAATTTGGTGATCGTAGATTTAGTGTAAGTGGCCCTCGGTTATGGAACGATTTACCTATCTATATAAAAAATGCTGAATCCTTAACTCAGTTCAAAACTTTGCTGAAAACTTATTTTTTTACCCAAGTGTTTGTTGAAGCTTAGATGTTCTTAAATATTTTGCTATGCTCAGTATTAGTATTTCGATATTCATTTTATGGTGTTCCATTATCCTCTCAGACCGTGTACTTAATGTGCTATATCTCCAAAATCTGACTCAACTACCAGAGGTGGAGTCCTCGAGGACGTCCTTGGCCTCGAGGACGTCCTCGAGGACACATTTTGAAGTCCTTGGCCTTGGCCTTGGCCTCGAAGGTCAAGTCCTTGGCCTTGGCCTTGGCCTCGAAGCCTCAAGTCCTCGAAAATTGGCCTGTCCTCGGCTCGAGGACAGCACTATTTTTTGAACAGTTGAAATTTCGTTGGAAAACGCCAGAAACCTCGCAGAAATTTTGCGAACACCTTTTTTGTTTTCCTCACTTGGAACATAAGCGTAGCCAAGGAGAGGGGGCAGGGGGTCCGCCCCCTTCCCAATTGAAATTTCACCAATGACAAAATGTGACAAAAAAGCCTAATTTTTTTTCAGTTTCAGTTTTTTTTTAGCATTTTTCGCTTACAACAGTATAACTAACAACAATATTGAAGACCAGGAGCTCCGGGTCCCCCTCAATTCAATTTTTCCCAGCCAATTTAAACGTATAACCCGAAGAAAACGGAGAGTTTTTGTCTTGAAAGTTGCTATCTCAGGCCCGCATCTAGCCTTTTTGTGAACGTAATGCATTAATCAGAGCTGGATTTACCATAATATGACGGAGTACCAGCAGTAGCGTTGCCATGGGGGAAGCGGGGACTATAGCCCCCCATTGGCCTGTCAACCAAAATGCTGAATAAGGAAAATACCACGTTTTTAGCTCTTTTGAGACTGTTTTTTGCGCTGGAATTGACTAAAAGTGATTTAATGCATCATTTGAAACATGTATTCAACGGGGGCTAATTGTCAAAAATTAAAGTTACAAATCAATGAAAACTTTGAAAAAATGCCCGAAAATAAACAATCAAATTTGATCGCTAATTTAAAAACGCCAAACATGGGTTTTATCAACAAATATATCATCAACTCAGGAATATGGGGGAGGGGGGGCTATTCAGTGTTAGGTAATTACCAGTCACTTCTCTCAAATATCTTTCCATTAACCCTTCCCCCAATTATTTTTATAAAATATAGGCGAAATAGATTACTACGTGTGAGTTTTATTGAATAATAGGATTTTTTGATTTACCAGCAGGTAAACAAGAGAACTGCAATGTTATCATCAGCCACTTCCCATATAGCCCATTAATGCAACTGTAGTTGAATCATGTTGGGTTGCCAATTTCTATGCCACGTTCTAAAAGCATTATTTTCTATTAAAATAGCTTTAAAATTAAGTTCATTTTGCAAAAAAATGCAAAATTTTCGAGCGCTGGGGGCTTCGCCCCCTCACCCCCATTGGCCTCTGGTGACTGGGGGCCCCGCCCCCAGACCCCCAAACCGCCCCCACAGTGCGAATTTCTGGCTACGAGCCTGACTATCAGTTAGTGGCCCCGAGCTAAAATCGTAAGACTTTTTTTGGTCTTCACCTATATTTGGCAGAAAGATGTTAAGAAAATCTCCAAAGCGCCAGGGGCCTAGCGCGATGTAAATCCAGCCCGACAATAACATGGCTAGTTGAAGTTAACTATCTATTTTACCATTTTTCAATAACAATTCAGTAATTCACCTCCAACCTCTCCGGTTTTTACGCACAAAATACTTTAAAAAAAAATTAGCCATGGAAAATGCTGATTGAACGAATTATTGAACTTCAATTGAGGGAGCCTGGGCCTTCTGGCCGAACATATACTCCTATAACTGGTTATTGTCATGACAAAACAAAAATCTCTAAGGAAAATCCTCGAGTGGATTATTATTTACTGCTAAAATGTTGCAAGAGACAATGCACATTATAATTAAGACAACGCACCCTAGCTGGACCAGATCACTAACAATTAAATTTAACTCCAAAATACAAGATGTTAAACATGTTTTAAACTTAAATTGCGAGTAAAAGGAGTATTAAACAATTTGATTTTTTCAATTGGCTTTCAAATGTCAAAAATCTAGTGCTTTTAAATGGCTCTGAACATTTGCGAAATGTGATTCAATGGCATTAAAATAGCTTTTTTTTTCAAAAAATTACAAAAAATCGTCCAATGGAGACCCCCCGTTTGTGATACCTTTGAGTTACACTAGCTTTCTCAACACGTTTCCAAAGTTAAATATTTGCGTTTTTGAACTATTAGCTTAAGCCCTATCCCTTTGCAAAATCCTGGTTACGTGCTAACGGGCAGCGATATCAGATCTTCCATCCTACGATAAGTTTATCCCACAAAAACTTCCTCTTTGGAAAAATTTTGATGACGTCATTTCATTCGATTTGTGGTTTAGGCTTATCCCAATAAATTCTGGGTACGCCAACGAATTGGAGATCGCCTGAAAAAAATTTTTGAAGACTTTTTTTTTGGAGAACACTTGCGCCTGTGTCCTTGGTCCTTGGCCTTGGCCTCGAGCATTCCTGTCCTTGGCCTCGAGAGGTTCTGTCCTCGGAAGGGCTGTCCTTGGCCTTGGCCTTGGCCTCGGATTTTTTTTGTGTCCTTGGCCTTGGCCTTGGCCTCGAGCCTTGTGTCCTCGACTCCACCTCTGTCAACTACCTGTTTAATGTTAATAGCACTACTATACTTTAATATTGACTAGGCCAGTTGACCCACAACATAGTGATTTAGTTTTTCCTACGTTTTTTATTTTGTGCCTTAAGGTCTGCCTAAAGTCAATGTATTTAGAGCCTTTTTTTTTTTTTTTTTTCTTGATCATTACTCCCTTGCTTGTTTTCTTGTTGTGTTTCCTGTTTTCTTTTTTGTTTCTTTTTCGGTTTCCAGGGTGAGGGTTAATAGCTATTCGATTTGCTTAGGGAGATAGAATGCAAAAAAAAAAAATCACTCTGAATATATTGATAGTTTTACCGTGCTGTTTGTGTAAATTGCTTTTCGATTTTCTGTAAAGCGCCTTTGATCTGATTCACTTCAGGAAAGGGCGCTATACAAATTTCTGTTATTATTATTATTATTACTCGACATCGAATCGCGTGATTTTTGACGCGTTATTCTGCCAGAATTACAGTGGTGGTTTGAGACCAAACTGAGACAAATAGCCTAATGAAAATAAACGAGCTCGGTGCGATAACAAATTCTTGCAGTGATATAAGTGAATAAATCAGCCTACTGCCTGTGTTAGAAATAGCCTAGCCTAGATTGAGAGAAATTTGAAATTTACATGTAGTGGTAAGTACTGGTAGGTACTTGTAGTTGTACCTACTGGTGCTGTAACTAGTAAGTTGAAAGAAAGGGTAGGCCTACACAAACTGCCAAAGTGTTTTCCTAATAAATATCTAGGTCCAAAAATATGGAATTCGCTTGACCTTGAAATTAAAAGTTCTAAATCTCTAAAAACATTTAAATCTAGACTGAAATACTCATTGCTAGAAAGTTACCACAATTAAATTGGAATGACTATAAAATTTGTGTTCTATCTGTCCATAAAAGACCTATAGAATTTGACTTGATAGTGTTTAACTTCTTGCTCTGTATACAACAAGATGTACGTGTTTGTGAATCATTCTAATTGACTTAAACTGTGTGTATTATGGTGCCTTGTAATTGCACCATTTTCTAATGTAAATAGAACCATTTTTTTGTTTGTTTGTAAATAAAAATTGTATTGTTTTCTCTGTGTCCTAATTTTTCTGGTGTTATGCAACCTCGTTCTAGTGTAAATATATGTATGAAACCTCGATCTGGGTTAGCATTAAATGCAAACTTTGTTTGGCCAAGATTTTCTAAATTCCTTCTCGTAACTTTTGTAATTTTATTCATAAGGGTAGAAGTTGACTTGAAGACTACATTGGTCACTTCGCTTCTTCCCTATTGCCAGTAAATATTATCGTCAACATGCTTTGCTTTTGCTTTAATTGTGATTTTAAACTTCGCTTGCTTTGAAATAAATTACTACTACTACTACCTAACAAAATTGAGGCCATTTTTTAACTTGCAGACTGAGTAGGAGGCCTAGATTTTGTGGGCTAATAGTGAGCTACTGTAAGTAACTAGGCCTATAGTTCAGAGTTAGGTACGGTACCATAATGTTGCAAAAAAAGTGTGCACCTAAGAACGTGCACAGATAAAAGCCGAGATACAACACAAAAATCAACCATAGAGAATATTATACTATTACTTTGTTTATATCTTAATGTTATAATGTATTACTTGAAAACAGACACTAAACAGCATCAACTTGTGGAACTACACAAATAATGTTTTCCCAACCTAGCGACAAACTAACTTAATCACAGTAACTAATAAGATTAGCTTACTCTTTCCTCCAAAATGAATGATACCATTATTAACCACAACTGACAAACAGCCACAGACAATTTAGAAGATCAAACAATACGAATTAGCAGTTCTGAGTTATCCGTAGGTAGAGGGTTCGTAATATACACAGAACTTGTCTACAAGTGTGGTTAACAGGTTAAGGTCAGCAATGACACGCGACCAAATAACATAAATTTTTGTGGACTTGAGTTACATGCATTCAACAGTCTCTGCTTTTACTATTTTATTTTTTCAATTACATAGGCCTACTTAATTCTTTTTTTTTTATGTTTGTAGGATAATATTCTGTATTGCATTTGTACATGTTGGACCGAATTCTGAATTACAGTTGCGTAGGCTATTTTTTGGTCTTGTGCTTGTTCTCACCATGCTGTGTCATGTCTTTTTAACTGTTAACTGTATGGAAGTGTCTAGATCACTGGTCTGGTTTCTTAACATCAAATCGCTGGAGCACCGGCAGCGTATTTTATTGCTTTTTTCTCATCGATTTGATTTAAATATGGCACTTTGACACATCAAATCTGAAGTGTGAAGTCCTGATAGTGTAGTGGTAAACACGCTTGGCTGCCGTGCTGAGGGTTGGGGTATCGATTCGCGCTGGACACGCTTGGCAAATATAGCACCAGAGAGATATTTCTCTGCATAATTCATTTTTTCTCCAAAACCTTACGATTAGGGTTAGGGTTCTGGCAGCGATGCCAGCTTGAGAGATAGTAAATTAAACAGCAAAATGAAACGACCGCCGCCGCCGGTGCAGCAGCGTTTAGATGTTTGAAACCGGGCCGGTGCAGCAGACACTGCTCTACTGTATTTGTGATTTACCGGTATACATCTAGCCTACTGTTAGTGTATTTAATTTCATAAAATTTTACTGCTTGTGTTAGTATCGTTTCATGTTTGGGATATCTACTATAAATTCGCGAATTTGATTTATTAACATTTGCAGTTGCAGTACCAGCATTTTCCAGGACACACTACAGTACAGGCGGTAGGCTAAGTCCCTATATAACACTCAATTTTTCTTATGAAGGAGAGGTTGAAGAAATGCAATATACTGTATTATGCACAGAGCTGGACAGCGCTGTTTCGAGCTTTTAGCTCTCATCGGCAGCCCTCAGCTATCTTTTCAAAGGTATTCCCAGCTGAACAAACATCTTCTTTTCAAAGGTATTCCCAGCTGAACAAGGAGTCGACCACGAAGGACGTCAAGATGTTGCAATACTGTATTATAATACATTTTACCAATGATATGAAGTTTCAATATTCTATATCACCAAACAAGAAAAAAAATTTTTTTGAAACAGTGTATATCTACTTATAATAATTGATCACAAATTCTATTGTCTGCTTCAGGTTCAAATTAAATCGCCAATTTTTCCCGAAAGTTGTCTAAGGCATTTTTGAAAGGATCTAGAGAAGGTGCATTTTCAACTTTTTGAGGAAGAGCATTCCGATTATTAATGACCAGCACAGCAAAAATTTTTTTCTTGTTCTAGTGTCAGGTATTATAAGATAATTTATGAAGCTTACAATCATTACCGATACCTCTAGTTAGATGCTTAGGTTCAGTAATGACTGCTAGTAAATTTTGATAATTGACATCTTAATGACGTGTGATATATACACCTGAATGCAATTTCCTCACAATCTATGATAGTGGAGTGTGGCCAAGTTGAAGGCTTTAAGATGTTCAGGATAAGTAAGGTTTTTGAAACCGGGCAACATTTTTGCAGCCTGTCTTTTTACTGCTTCAATTTTTTGTTCTGCAGCTTTAGAAATCCTAAAAAACATTTTTGAAACTAACTTTTCTCCACAAGCATGTGTGACTGATAAATTCATATTGTTTAATTCCTTAATAGTGTATGAGCATCTTGCATTTTATAGTAAAATATTGTTGTAGATCTGTGCTGTTATATGAAATGCTAAATTTTCCTTTTGTTGTTATAAGTTGTGGTGACCGAGTGAATTAATATATTTTGTCCTTGTGCAATTTTGTCTGCGATATCCGGTTATTGGCACATATTGCTCATTGTTATGGGTGGTATTGCATAATGAATGGATATTGCGAGACAAAAGGAATTTAATTAACGTGTCTTTGTTTTTGCTTCTCTTTGTTTACTCGCTATATATATATTACTCGCTTGCTATAGCTGCTTCAATTGATTATTAATACTACTTGTTGATATTAAAGAACTACGTGTCGAGACTCATCGTGTACGAACTCACTAAAAAGTTTACCTTTTTGAGCACTTCTGCAGTGGTACTGATACCAGGACAGAGGAGCCTAATGTCGCTGTGGAGGCTCAGGCTCTTTTTTATTTAAACCAACATTTAAAAATTCATAGCATTTCTTGTATATATCTGTGCTTTTTATTCAATTTTGGTATGGGTTTACTAAACCACTGCTGATATATTGTGCTAATATCCACAATAATAATGAATAAATAATGCTAACAACTTTGAATAATATAACTCCTAATGCTGACTTTTCTAGATGTAGATAAATAGTAAAAGTTAGTTTTGTATAACATTAGGTAATTTATCTTTCTGTTAACATTTGGTTGCACAGTAGCAGATACTGTAGAATGTATCGGTAACTCAAGATGTTATTTTTTAGCCTTATTCATTACCCTCGACAGCTGAGTACGGTAGTTAGCTTATCATAGAGTAAGCCAATGCCTTGGTCATTGATGTTACACAGTTCAAAGCTACCACTTTTATTTACTGTCAAGATCGGGAGACCCTAACTGATTGACGTTTGGTTGGCGGTTGTAATCTTGTATACTTTTTCTTCTCAAGTGCTAGTTTGATTGGCAATGATGGATTTCAGCAGCATGCCACCACTATTACGAAGCGAAACAGATCCAATTTTACATGGTAATAACAAAAACAATGATCATCTTCAAGTCAACAAAAACCAAAAAAGTTTTGATAATGGCATATCGACTAGTTCTTCAGCATTGTGGCGTCACAATTCCAGTACTGGTAGGACCTGAGCTGTAATGTATTTAGAATTGTTTTTATTTAGCTGTAATTTATGTAAGAATTATTTGCGCTCTACGAATTTATGTTCTTGTCTATATTTCAAATGATATGATGTAGCCGTATCTTGATTCAGTAGTTTTATTGGCAAATTTAGTTTATGAATATACCTACAGCATAACATCATGATAATAAAATTTTTATCTATAGAGCATATTGTGTGGCCTACAGCAAAGTCGGCCATTTAAATGATCTAAAACTTAGCTATACTTGTTATTATAACTACAGTGGTTGTTATGATAAAACCTGTTATCAAAAAATGCAGGTTGAATGACTTAAAACTCACACAATAATAATTAATGTATGGTTTGCACTATATCAAATCAAAATCAAATCTTTCATTATGCTTGCTGTTATGCTGAAGCATGTAACGAGTTGGCAGTGCCCATTTTCATGCTATTGTGCCCAGGCAACATAGTTCCTTTCAAGAAATCTCACAGCGGTGGCGAGGCATTGGCAACATTGTGTACGATTTGATCGGCCCAAGGTTTGAACCTCAGACCTCCCACTCCAGAGACGAACAAGTTACCACTTGACCAACGTATTATATGCCTTGTATGGGTGCAATTTTTTGCAGCTTTTGTTGATTTTGTACTGTATTGAATAGCATGCAATTTTCTCTGAAACTCCGGTCCAGAGCCCCTCCCCCCAAATAAAAATTTTGATTTGAAACCTGAAATACTTATGGATCCCCTTATCAATGCTTTTGCGAGTGGATTCAAGGTTATAGCAACACTGTAGTAAAAGTTTTATGTATGTGATAAAGTTGATATTTTTGCTCATGCTCAAAAATTTAATTTTCAAGTTGATGTCACACTGTACCAGTAAACTAGTATTTTGAAACAAAACACTCATTAACTGATAGTAATTGAATTTTTTTCAAATTCTTGCAAAACAGTTAATGGAAGAGACGATTTTATCAGAGATTCTTATCTACTTTTTTATTAATTCTGACCCAGTTCTAACCCTAACTCTAATCCTCACTCTAAAACTAATCCCAAACCTAACTCAAACCCAAATCTTGACTTTAGTTTAAAAAAGTAGACAAAAAAAGTGCGGATGAATATTTCTCATTTTTGTTTTACTTTCTTTAACTTTAAAATTTTTGATGAAATAATCACTCTCTCATTTAATTCATCCATTAAATAAACTATTTTCTTTAATTCTGACTGATTTATTTTGGTGGGAATCTTATAAACACATTACAAATATTTTGGAGCATAACGGTCGGAATTTCTGGTTAATCTAAGAACACAAAACGATTGCCAATCTAGAACTAAGCATTGCAACTTTTCTTAGACACGCTTTGCTTCAACTTAAGCATCATCATTAGAATGAATTACAAAGTTTACATGACGAATTTATATACAATAGTCATCTGTTGAATACAGTGGCCCAGCTTGGCTCAAGATTCATCATATTATTGAGCATAAGATGCAGTCGTAGGTGCACAAGAGGACATAATCGAAATGCGACGTCATTTAAAACTAGCAATTAAAAAATTAAGCGTTGAAAAGATACAGGAGCAAAGACTATCGACATTCAAGTTCAAGTTTGTTTATTAACGCCACTAAATAAACAAAAAATCAAAAAAGATAAAACAGGGAACATATAGTGTTATTATTAGTGAAAAAAGCAGCGCCTGAGTGACAGCGAAGGGACTGCGAGGTCTTTGAGTCTGCAGCCACTCTGGAAAGCCATGATAAAAAATATGGCATCTTTTTTCGAGCTACAACAAACTGACATAAGAAAAACACAAGGAAGCAAAAACTAAAAACAAAAACAAAAAAAAAGACAAAACAAGAGCTATAGTAGTAATGTGCTGGCTAACAGTTACTAAAATTTAGTATTTTTAGGAAATAATTTAGATGATTAATTTATAATTTTTGGAAAATTATATAAAGTAATTATATACAGACATTATTCAAGTCTCCACTTCATAATTTGAAAATATGGAGACAAGAAAATTATCACAAGGAGTTCAAAAGAATTTCTTTGCTTTCTTTTAAAAACTTTCTAAATGAAAGGTCTTTAGGATTATTGGGAATGGAATTCCAAATTTTCGCTCTGGAATATTTAATTGATTGCTGCATTCTTTTGGTTTAGTAAAGAGGAATTATTAAATTCAAGGATGCCGTAGTACGAGTTTGCCGACTGAGCGAGATATTGGCCAAAGTGAAATAATTATTAAACTCTAGAGATAGACGCTGATTGATTTGGTTGTGTATGAATTTGGCAGTCCCAAATTTATGTAAATTTTGTGGATTCAATAAGTTAAACTTTTGATGAAGAAGCAAAATATTTTGATACCATCCACTTTTTGCAACGATGCGTAGAGCTTTGTTTTGAAGCGTAATTAATTTGAAGAGATAGGTTGGATATGTGTTTCCCCAAACTATAAGTCCATGAAGCAAATGCGAATGCACTAAAGTATAATACAGTTTAAACAATGCATGTGTTGTTAAAATTCGTACTGAGCGCGAGACTTTCATCTCCAAATGTTTAATGTGTTCTTGAAAATTTAGTTTGTCCTCAATAAAAACACCAAGATATTTAGCACTGCTTAATACCTTAATTGATCCTGCGGCACAGCTAAGGTTCATTTCAACTGGTGGAGAATGGAGTTTCGATATTATTATTGCACTAGATTTAGCTGCATTTAATGTTAGTTTATTGGCAACAATCCAACCATTGATTTGTGCTTGCTCATAGTTCAGAGAGGATTTTAACTCATTTGAAGTATTTGCCTTAACTAAAATGCAGGTGTCGTCAGCAACAAGTTGGGGAGTGCTACTAATATAGTTGGGCAAGTCATTTACATAAAGTAAAAATAGTAGTGGTCTATGGATGAGCCTTGAGGGACCCCTATATCGATATTGGACTTCGAAGAATGATTATCGTGAATTATAACAGTTTGAGATCTGTTTGTGAGATACGATTCGAAGAAATTATTGACAACACCTCGAATGTCGAAATGGTTTAATTTTGCGAGAAGTATTTTATGTTGAACAGTATTGAATGCTTTAGTTAGATTCAATAATAGGAGACCAGTAAATTTCTTATTTTCCACATTATTAAAACAAGTTGAGACTATATCCAAAATAGCATGAACAGTTGATTGCTTTGGTCTAAATCCATAGTGAGTTGAACACAATACTGAATAGGAATTCAAAAAATCGATCGTTTGAGAGTACACAATTTTTTCCAAAATTTTTGAAAAACAGGACAGTATCGATTTGGGTCTATAATTAGTTAATTTTCGTCTATCACCAGATTTAAGCACTGGCACAATTTTGGCTTCTTTCAAACACTTTGAAAAAAAGCCAATTTCAAAACATGCACTAAATAGCAAACATTGTGCAGGAGCGATAGCTTCAGCAGCTCATTGAACAAATTTAGCATCAATTCCATCCAGTCCACAGCTTTTGTTACAATTAAGTTGTTTTATTATGCATAAAATCTCAAAAGGGGAGGTCGGACGCAAATACGTCGAAGAATGCACTAAATTTGTTAGATAATCATGGAAATTATTTGATTGAGAACAATTATTTTTTGCCATCAATGTTTGCCTATACTGCAAAAGTATTTATTGAAATTCTCTGCTATTTCATTCAATTGCGGTTCTGTTTTGGAAATATGTAAGGTTTCTTTGATGCGTAATTGGAACGACCGACGTTCACGTCGCGTTTTCCTCTGTTTTTACTTGGCCATTTTTCAACTAATGAGTGCGAAATTTCAGACTTTTGCTTATAACTCGAGAACGGTTGGGTCCAGCAACATGAAATTTGGACAGCAGTTTGAGATTAATGAGTTGTATGTTTATACAGAATTTCGAGACAATAGGTCACGTGACTTCGGTTTTAGGACCCGAAAACCGCCCCACAAGTTTGGCGTAATAAGCGGTTTCAGTCAAAAACGGCTTAAGTACGGCAAAAAATATTTCTTAGGGTTGTATGTCTCAAGATACCCTTTCATCCCAACCAACCCACTTTTGGCCGCGATGAGGTTTATTTCTTTTTTCTTCCTTTTTTTTCCCTTTTTTTTCCTTTTTTTTTTCCTTTTTTTTCTTCCTAATTTTTGTACGCTCTTCTTCTCCTAAACCACAAAACATGGAAATCTAATTTTTGTGTAAAGTTGTCAAGCTGCAAATGCAATTTTTACCCGAAATTTTTTGGGGCAACTCCACCGGGAACCCCCCCAAAATGGGGCCCAAAAATCCATTTTTTGAACGGCTCAAGCTTGGATGCTAGTTGTTTTTGATATCAGTAGATATTTAACAGACAAATATTTTGACATAGTTTGGGGGTGCCACCCCCCCGGGGACCCCCCAAAATAGACCCCCCAAAAATCCATTTTTTGAATGGCTCAAGCTAGAGTTCTACTTTTTTTTGATATCAGTAGATATTTAACAGACAAATATTTTGACATAGTTTGGGGGTGCCACCCTCCCCGGGGACCCCCCCAAATAGACCCCCCAAAAATCAATTTTTTGAACGGCTCAAGGTAGAGTTCTACTTTTTTTTGATATCAGTAGATATTTAACAGACAAATATTTTGACATAGTTTGGGGGTGCCACCCCCCCGGGGACCCCCCAAAATAGACCCCCCAAAAATCCATTTTTTGAATGGCTCAAGCTAGAGTTCTACTTTTTTTTGATATCAGTAGATATTTAACAGACAAATATTTTGACATAGTTTGGGGGTGCCACCCCCCCGGGACCCCCCAAATGGACCCCCCAAAAATCAATTTTTTGAATAGCTCAACTTGGGTGCCAGTCTGTTTTGATATCAGCAGATATTTAACAAACAAATATTTTGACATAGTTTGGGGGTGCCACCCCCCCCCCCCAGGGACCCCCAAGTAGACCTCCAAAAATCAATTTTTGAACGGCTCAAGCTAGGGTGCCAGTATTTTATGATATCAGTAGATATTTAACTGACAAATATTTTGACTCTACTTTTCTGGAGGTTCCATAATCAGATATTTTTGAATAATTGCTGATTTTACGGTAGACAAAAAGTACTTTTGAGCGTCACAGCATTAGCTATGCGTTGGTCGTTCACTGGGTTTGCTGGCAAACTCCCATCTAGTTTGATAACATGATTACTTCTGTCCAATATTTTGGAAGAGTTAAACATAATTTTATGGTTAAGATTAAGGAGCAAATGTTTGCAAACTTCAGAGTGATAAGATTATCTTTGGTTTGCCCAATATAATTTTGACCCTAACTTGCATGTTAACTGATACACAACACCTGATGAATGTAATAAGAATAGACGATCTTTGTAAGAAAATAATTTGCCAATAGTAAGGTTATGATGAGACATTATCAATTCAATATCATACGCGCATAAAAAATCATGAATTTCTTTTTTAATTTGCAAAGAGATCCGATCAATAAACTGCAATTTAAAAAATACACAATGCTTCGTAGACTTTTGTTGGTTAGGGCAGAATTTGGCATCAGGCTTTTAATTTCTACATATGGCTTTGCGAATAATACTCTGAATAATTTTGGTAGGATATCCATTTTGTTGTAGCATTTTGGTAATTTTCTCACACACGTAGAATAATAATTGTCGTATTGCAAATTTTAATAGCTCTATTGACTAAAGATCTGATCAAATTTATTTTAAATTTTGTGGGAGCCAAACTACCCCACCTTTTTTTTTATTGGTCCTCATCCAAATTTCTGGCAAAAGCGTCTTGAATTTCTGGCAAAGACTTTTTTTCTTCACCTAAAACTCCAGCAATAGACGTTGGCTGTGGATCGTTCCTCCATACAATTCATTAAACCAATGCAGCCTACTCCTCAAAAAGTTTAGGCACCCCTGATCTAAAGTATCTGCACAATTGCACATTAGGTTTATGAATTTTTGAACTTTTAGAATAAAATTAAATTTCTGGGTTTGCAATCAATGAAGTTTTACTAATTAAGTATTTTTCCACTAATATTTCATCCCAAAATGAAAAAACCTGGCACACCCAATACTTTGAAATTTTCTGGATTTTTGACTTAATTTAACATGTCAATCATGATTTTTCAAGCAATTTCATCTCTTGATTTTTAAAGACTTATTATTACAAGAGGAACAGTACTTATAGTGGTCGAGGCAAGGGTGAAACCGTCTCAGAAAAGCTCAAGCTATGGTTGGCCTGGCAGATATGTAGACAAAATTGACAAACTCAAAGGACCTTTCTTTTGCCCCAAGATTTTGTTTCGCTGGCCACATTTAATCTCTTTTACAAAAAAATCATAACCTTATTGCACATGTTTGTGAAAATTTTCAGAATCGTTTTGCTGTTGCTAGTTGAAACATTACAGGGTCATTCCATGCCAAACGTCCAGATTTTTCATAATGCCCCAGCTCTACCCTCTTCAAATTTGTTCAAAATGTGTTAAAATGTTGTATGGCATGATTGACCTTCACACTGAAAATTTTAGCTCAATATCTCTTGTACTTATGAAGATATGACGATTTTAAATTTGCTACCCCCTTGCAATGATGAGGGTTGGTCATTTCGGCCATTTTCAAAAGCACATTTCTCTAAATATGAAAACAATGAAAAGCTGATTTTTAGGGAATTGATCAACTTTCAGCTATATTTCATACAACAGGTGTCAAAATGGCACAGGCTTATAGCATGACAGAAATAGGGGGGGCCAAAGTGTTCACATTTTGACCCGAGAACAAAATATTGGTCAAGTTTAGCACCTGCATCTCTCATGTGAAGCATAGCATTGCTCTCATTTTTAGCATGATAGCTCCCTACCTACTGGACATTAACTTTACCAATTTGGAAAGAAAACGCTGCGATCAAAAAAAAAATTTTACTTCAAAGTATGCACCAGCGACAAAATTGCAAAAAACACGCCATCTTGTGGTGGAAAAATGGCCCTGTCAGACACTGTTTTCAACAAAATTTTTTTTGGGAGTGGAAAGAGGTTTTCTCAAAGTACTTACACACCAAAATTCAACTTTGTTTCGAAACTGTAAAGGGATGAGATTCAGTCACCTTTCACCTTATAATTTTCTCTTAAATTTGCCAAAAAATAAAAAATGAAAAAAATATTTTTGACATAGAATTTAGATAAAAGTTTGACATGTTGTTCAAGAAGTTTAGGCTCAATTGATTACTAAAACTTTAAGCCTGTTACTGCTTATTGTTTAGATGCAATTAGATGCAAATATGCCGCTAGATGGCATACTTTGGTTAGGTAGCATGCGTTTTTGCTTTCATATTACTCGATCATTTGTAATACCATAGTTTGAAATTGCAAAATTTTGGATACTGTTGTTGCTAAATCTAATTTGGCTATTAAATATTTCAACAATACAGCTTTAGACAACAGTTTCATGATCATTAGTGTAAACTTACCTAGGCCGGCCAAAAACTAAAAAATTGCTAAAAATGATATTTTTTTGAAAGTGCCAAACTCTACAACAGCATCACAAAAAATTTGGGAATATTGCAAGCCAACAAATAATTATGTTTTAGGCAACTGCAATTTGCACTATAGTATGCAATGTGTCCCACTTTCTTCAGAACAACTTTATTATGAATAATGAATCAAGAGTTCTGTCTGGCAGCAAACAATTCTAAAATGTTATCATATTGTGTGGCAGCCAACATAGTTTCTTCTGCTGTGTCCTTGTAGTTGAGGAGGAGCAATTGTGGTTAATATTCGGTAAATGGTACCCAACACTCATTTTGAAGATCTTGTGGCCATGTCAAAACCAAATGATTTTGCTTCATGAACGTGATATAAGCATCCTTGTTTTGATCCGATCGTTCAATTACAGCTCCAATGTGCCATACACTGTGATACAAACAAGCAACATATTTTCCAGGTTGTAAATTTTGATGTAGCTGCTCATGTGACCGAATTGAAGTAACATTATCATCATTGTAAAGATTCACTTTAGCTCCTTCTTCATCTGATGACAGCCTTTTCATTGCTTAAGTTTATTTGGATTGAGGGATAAAGCAGTGATGGGATCTAGTGCCAGAAACAGTTGAACACCTTGAATATCTTTGTTCCAATTGATAAGCTTTGATATTGTTAGTAACTTCTTCATCGCTCATGTAGAAAAAATTATTCCAACAATGTTTTGGGTTGCTCATTGTAACATTTGATTAGGGTTCAAGATTTGGTTGTTTTCAGTGCTTGAAGGCTTGCTCTTGCCATAAGCCACTTCATGGTTCTTCCAATTCCATCACAAAGTGACTTTCCATGACTTGCCGCAAAAAATGCCATTGAGCTTTAATTCCATGGTCAACTTCATGATAGCATAAGTTAATAAAATTTTTGTATTGGCTAGATGCTCCTTCACAGAAGTATACCGGTATGTAAAATTTGGGTGATAGCTGGTAACTTTTCCTTGATGTACGTTATAGCTTTGCCAGTAAATGCATGTACAGAGTTTGTGTCATGCCTCATGCAGCCAGAGATGACACAAAAGCTCAAGCATTTGAGGATACATCTTGAGGATACAGAAAAACTCAAGCACTGAAAACAACCAAATCTTGAACCCTAATCAAATGTTACAATGAGCAACCCAAAACATTGTTGGAATAATTTTTTCTACATGAGCGATGAAGAAGTTACTAACAATATCAAAGCTTATCAATTGGAACAAAGATATTCAAGGTGTTCAACTGTTTCTGGCACTAGATCCCATCACCGCTTTATCCCTCAATCCAAATAAACTTAAGCAATGAAAAGGCTGTCATCAGATGAAGAAGGAGCTAAAGTGAATCTTTACAATGATGATAATGTTACTTCAATTCGGTCACATGAGCAGCTACATCAAAATTTACAACCTGGAAAATATGTTGCTTGCTTGTATCACAGTGTATGGCACATTGGAGCTGTAATTGAACGATCGGATCAAAACAAGGATGCTTATATCACGTTCATGAAGCAAAATCATTTGGTTTTGACATGGCCACAAGATCTTCAAAATGAGTGTTGGGTACCATTTACCGAATATTAACCACAATTGCTCCTCCTCAACTACAAGGACACAGCAGAAGAAACTATGTTGGCTGCCACACAATATGATAACATTTTAGAATTGTTTGCTGCCAGACAGAACTCTTGATTCATTATTCATAATAAAGTTGTTCTGAAGAAAGTGGGACACATTGCATACTATAGTGCAAATTGCAGTTGCCTAAAACATAATTATTTGTTGGCTTGCAATATTCCCAAATTTTTTGTGATGCTGTTGTAGAGTTTGGCACTTTCAAAAAAATATCATTTTTAGCAATTTTTTAGTTTTTGGCCGGCCTAGGTAAGTTTACACTAATGATCATGAAACTGTTGTCTAAAGCTGTATTGTTGAAATATTTAATAGCCAAATTAGATTTAGCAACAACAGTATCCAAAATTTTGCAATTTCAAACTATGGTATTACAAATGATCGAGTAATATGAAAGCAAAAACGCATGCTACCTAACCAAAGTATGCCATCTAGCGGCATATTTGCATCTAATTGCATCTAAACAATAAGCAGTAACAGGCTTAAAGTTTTAGTAATCAATTGAGCCTAAACTTCTTGAACAACATGTCAAACTTTTATCTAAATTCTATGTCAAAAATATTTTTTTCATTTTTTATTTTTTGGCAAATTTAAGAGAAAATTATAAGGTGAAAGGTGACTGAATCTCATCCCTTTACAGTTTCGAAACAAAGTTGAATTTTGGTGTGCAAGTACTTTGAGAAAACCTCTTTCCACTCCCAAAAAAAATTTTGTTGAAAACAGTGTCTGACAGGGCCATTTTTCCACCACAAGATGGCGTGTTTTTTGCAATTTTGTCGCTGGTGCATACTTTGAAGTAAAATTTTTTTTTTGATCGCAGCGTTTTCTTTCCAAATTGGTAAAGTTAATGTCCAGTAGGTAGGGAGCTATCATGCTAAAAATGAGAGCAATGCTATGCTTCACATGAGAGATGCAGGTGCTCAAACTTGACCAATATTTTGTTCTCGGGTCAAAATGTGAACACTTTGGCCCCCCCTATTTCTGTCATGCTATAAGCCTGTGCCATTTTGACACCTGTTGTATGAAATATAGCTGAAAGTTGATCAATTCCCTAAAAATCAGCTTTTCATTGTTTTCATATTTAGAGAAATGTGCTTTTGAAAATGGCCGAAATGACCAACCCTCGTCATTGCAAGGGGGTAGCAAATTTAAAATCGTCATATCTTCATAAGTACAAGAGATATTGAGCTAAAATTTTCAGTGTGAAGGTCAATCATGCCATACAACATTTTAACACATTTTGAACAAATTTGAAGAGGGTAGAGCTGGGGCATTATGAAAAATCTGGACGTTTGGCATGGAATGACCTTAGATTTAATTGACATAAACGCTGAATCGCTAGTGAAAATTGTGTAGTTGAAAGATACGCCATAATTTATACACTTGCAATACATTCATATAACTCTAGGGTTGTACGAAGTAGAGTAATGCAGTATTCTAGAATAATTCTAGAATAGACATTTCGAATCCTATTCTAGAATAACTCATCGCAAATTGTGACAATGCAGTTTTTTGCAAAAATTCAAAAAACGCAATCATGACTCCTAAGTTAGACAACTGTCTCTTCTTTAGTGCGTGTATGCTTGTACGCTTGTTTCAGTGCATTGCACTATCAATAAAATGTGCCTAGAGAGTTTGCTTGCTTAAAATTGTGTAATATGCACCACTCTTTGCGTTTTGGCGGTGCTCTAAAAGATTTTTTTCGAATCCAATTACCCGATAAAAAATGTGTTTTGAGATTCGTTTCTCTGGAGATTCAAATCTCTAGGATTCGAAATTCTACTTTGTACAACCCTGTGTAACTCTCTTAAAAGTTTCCTGTTTTCTAATTAACTTTATAACATAATCATGATTGTCATTAAACATTTTTTGTTTAAAGATAAGGAAATTAATCTCAGCATTTAACTGCCCAAGCAGCTAGTGCTTCATAAACATCTGTAGTAATGAGGGACAGAAGCCTTTCTTCATGTCATGCAAGTAAAAGTCTAATTGTGGTGTCTTTTAAGCATCTAATCAATGGATTTTGTGGCAAGTAAATTAAAGGTCTGAAGGCTTTTGTATTTCTTGACATAAATAGAACATACCTTTATAATTGTAATTACATTTTATTCACCAAGTTGCCTTGGCCAGGGGACAGCGAAGGTATCTTTCGGTCTTCGAGTCAAGCTGCCACCTGCTCACCTGTCTACCACTCACGGCAGAGGCTTCACACTGTCTCTTTAATTGCTGAACGTCAAGCAGGGAAGCTGTGAATACCAATTTTTATAGTCTTTGGTTTGACCCGACCGGGAATCAAACCCTAGTCTACCGTTTCAGTAGCAGACGCTCTATCCACTCGACCACTGATCGGTATTGTAATAATAGTAATATACCGATTAGTATTGTAATAATCAATGGACTTTGTTGCAAGTAAATTAAAGGTCTGAAGGCTTGTGTATTTTTTGGCATAAATAGAACATACCGATTAGTATTGTAACTCAAAAGCATTGAGTTTGCAATCTCTTATTGTAAGATTTGATGGAGTGTCGAAGTAGCTGATTGCTTCATATTTTTCTTTGGCTGAGGCTCACACAATGATCGATGGCTTGTAATCTTTTTTCAATAAGTAAAATATTTCTTAAATGGCATTAAAATGGACAGTACTAGGATAATGGATATGGCTGATTAAAGTTCTTTGAGGTGTACAGACTGCTTCATGCTTTCAATTTGAAATGTTTAAAAGTCTCTTCAAATAATATTAGAAGAAGATTGCTTTTAGAAAAATAAAATTTATTACAAGGAGATTGCTTTTAGAAAAATTAAATTCAAAAAGAGAAAGCTTTTTTATCACCTCAAATGGAAACTTAGAAAAATGCGTAAACTGTTAATCTATTGGATTGGAAGAAATCTTAAAATTTGCTGACTAAACTTTTGATCTGTGTTAAAGGATTGGATTTTCAGCAGTGTTCCCACTTAGGCAATTTTTGTCTGCGAATCAGCAATTTGTTGAATCAAAGTAAATAATTTTGGGCAATATGATAACATAGCTTCAGAAAAGTTGACAAATTTGTGAACGTACAACTTTCGAGTATGCTTTGATAGGATTAAAAAATTTAGGGGACATAGGCGTAAAAACCGATCAATGGTGAAAAAACGGTCAGTGGTCGAGTGGATAAAGCATTTGCTGCTGAAACAGTAGACTCTGGTTCGATTCTTTGCCAGGTCAAACCAAAGACTATAGAACTATTTTTTGCAGCTTCCCTGCTAGATGTTCAGTAATTAAAGGAATAGTGAAAGCCTCTGCCTTGTGAGGTAAACAGGTGGGCAGGTGGCTGCTAGACTCGAAGACCAAAAAATCCCTTCGCTGTCTCCTAGCCAAGGCAACTTGGTGAATAAAATGTAATTACATTTACAAACTGATTTTTACAGCTTTGAGCACAATTGTTTTGAAAAAATTTGGGCATGCACTGATTAGCCAAAAACTTCAAGGGAATGCTGCCATTTAGTTGTTATTGTTCTCTGGATTTACTTTTTTGTGCCAAACTTTTGATGAAATGTCCAAATTTAAAATTATATTTTTAGTCATCTCAAAATTTTTTAGCAAATTTTGCAACTGCCTGGACAGTTTCAAAGCTTGTATGCAAAAATATCCAAAATATTTTCTTTGTCATTTTGATCAAAATAACCGAACATTTTTTTGGTCATTCACAAAGAATTTAGATCAGTGACTATTGGATGATCAAAAAGCTAGCCTCTCCATTGTCCTATGTTGTTCAATGATTCTAGCTAAAACTTCTTAACTGAACTTTTAGCTACATTCTGGTATTGGGACATTAAACCCTGCAAACTGTTTAGGTTTTTTGGCAAACTAGCCAATCTTGCTGTATTCGCATTTTGCAATTTTATTGAGTGTTACTTTTGTAATTGGCAATTAAGGATTTTGTTTGAAAATGTGGTTTTGGTATTTAAGCTTAATTGTTTCTTTATAACCTCAGGACAAAATAAAGCTGTAATTTTTTAAATAAAAGATAATAATAATGATAATAACAAAAATTTGTATAGCGCCCTTTCCTGAAGTGAATCAGATCAAAGGCGCTTTACAGAAAATCAAAAAGCAATTTTCGCAAACAGCACAGTAAAAAATATCAATATATTCAGTGTGATTTTTTTTATTTTCGCATTCAATCTCCCTAAACAAAAACGAAAAGCTATTTACCCTCACCCTGGAAACCGAAAAGAAAACGAAAAAAGATTACAAAAAACACCGACAAGAAAAGAAGCAAGGGAGTATAGATCGAGAAAATAAAACAAGCTCAAAATAGATTGACTTTAGGCAAACCTCGGAGCACAAAATAAAAACGTAGGAAAAGCTGAAACACTTTGTTGTGGGTCAACTGGCCTAGTCAATATTTAAGGTATAGTAGTGCTATTAGCAATAAACAGGTAGTGGAGTCAGTTGTTGGAGTTAAAGCACATTAAGTACACAGTCTGAGAGGATAATGGAACACCATAATGAGTATCAAAATACTAATACTGAGCATAGCAAAATATTTAAGTACATCTAAGCTTCAACAAACACTTGAGTAAAAAACTAAGTTTTCAGCAAAGTTTTGAACTGAGTTAAGGATTCAGCATTTTTTTATATAGGTAGGGAAATCGTTCCATAACCGAGGGCCACTTACACTAAATCTACGATCAGCACATTTTGAAGAGGAGCGAGGTACAGCCAAAAGATTTGTATCACGAGAACGTAAGGCTTGAGTAGGTACATGTCTAGATATTAAATCAACTAGATATAAAGGTGATTGACCATTTAAAATTTTAAACACATTTTGAATTTAACTCGATGTTGGACAGGCAACCACTGCAGTTTCATTAAAACAGGAGTTATGTGAGCAGATTTACGGATACACAAAACCAATCTAGCAGCAGTATTTTGCACTCTTTGCAATTGGTTCAATAAACAATCAGGTAAACCATGATAAAGAGCATTGCAATAGTCAAGATGAGAAATAATCAGGTTATTAACCAACATTTTGCAACTATCGTCATCGAGATACTTTCTGATCTTGCCAATATTACGAATATTGAAAAAACATTTTTAATGATACTTTTGATCTGACCCTCCATGGACAGATTGCTGTCTAGCAGAACACCACGATTTTTAACACAAATGGACGAAGTCAAAGGAAAATCAACAGTACCGAACGCATTTGCAACAGAACTAGATTGTTTGCAAGTACGACCAAACGAAATACAAGGCGTTTTGCTATTATTTAGCTTTAATTTGTTACAGCATAACCATTGCTCCAATGCTTTCAAACATTTTGTGAGTACGTTAGCTTCTAACGTCTTGTCAGCATCAAAGGTAACATAAAACTGCACGTCATCGGCATAGAAGTGGTAACTGAAACCAAATTTAGAGATAATACTGGTAAGTGATTTAATGTGAAGAGTAAACGGTATAGGAGCAAGAACTGAGCCCTGAGGTACACCAGAAAATAGTTGAAACGGGCGAGATGTATTATTGTTTACATCTACACAATGACTTCTGTTATTCAGATAAGAACGAAACCAAGATAGCACTGAATTGTTAATTCCAAAATGATGAGATAATCTGTGAAGTAAGATGTTGTGATCACTAGTGTCAAAAGCAGCTGGCATGTCAATCATTATCAAAGCAGTAAAACACTTATTATCCAGAGCAAATAGTATATCATCAGTAATTCTGATGAGAGCAGTTTCTGTCGAAAAACCAGACCTATAAGCAGATTGAAATTTGTCATGAGTGTTATTGATTGCTAGATGCTCATTTAACTGCCTAGCTACTACTTTTTCTAATACTTAGGACAAAAATGATAAATGAGATATTGGTCTATAATTAGCAAGAGTGTCCGTATCTAAATCGTGGCTTTTCAATAAGGGAGAAATGATGGCTTTTTTAAATTCCAAGGGGACTTGTGAAGATTTTAGGGAGTTGTTGATGATGCCAGTGATTACATTAATGACAATAGAAGAGCATTTTTTCAGAAGAGCAGCAGGAAGAGGATCTAATTTGCAATTTGTTGAGTTTAATGAGTGCAGAATGTTGTTTACATCAACAGTGGTGACAGGATTAAACTGATCAAAAGTAGTCCCATCAAAGACCACATCATTCTCTTCAGGAGCACAGACAGCAGATTGATTAGTACTTACATCTTGATGCAACACAAGAATTTTGTTTTGAAAAAAAGTAGCAAATGCGTTTGGAAGCTCAAGTGCTGGACAGATCTGAGGCAGTTTATTAGATGAACAAGATTTTAGGAATTTCCCTATTATTTGATACAGTTTCTTGGTGTCTTTGATACTATTGGATACAGTTTCTTGGTGTCTTTGATACTATTGGATACAGTTTCTTGGTGTCTTAGAAGATAAAGTATTTGCGTGCTCTTGCAGAATCAGAAATAAGCTATAGCAAAGGATTGTATCCGGAACTAGTGGCATCTTCAATTATGAACATTTAAAAATTGCTTTGATCACTATTGGATTCATCGCTGGATCTTTTGAAGATTTTGGTAGCCTTGAAAAAGGCTGTTTAAAAAAGATTCAAACGGTTTTCGTCTCGCCCATGTCAAGAATCAATGCGAGAATAAATTGGAATTGAAAAATGCGGCGTTTTATAGTTTTTCGAAACGTCGAAATTTCCACCTGAAAAAGAAAAAATACATCACGTGAATAATTTTGATTGGATGATTGTCAAACTTCGTATGTATGCCACCTAATGATTAATTATTGTTAAATTGAAGAGAGTATACAAACTCTTTCTGCCAGCACAAAATTGGTTGCTGTGTTTTGATTAAAATAGCTTCTAGCGCTGCTAAGTAAAACCTTGCTTTTACCGAAATTGAAAATTGTCGATCATGATGGTGGGCAGCCCAGTCAGGATTTTGAAGTAAGTGAAGTCCAATGGCCGAATCACATTCCAATTGGTTTAGAGGAGTCTTTGCTTTGCAGCTTCGTCTAGGCCAATGGTTCTCAACCTTTTCGGAACCGTGGCTCGTTTCGTGTTTTTTGAAAGTTTGCATGGCCCAATGCTCTGTGGATCACTGCTGTTGGACCATAGCTCTGAGGCCCTCCGCCTTGAAAAAAAAGTTCTCTTCAAGTCAGCGTTGCTTGCACAGTAATTGCCCTGATTTCTAAAAAAAAGGTCTTCACTTCTGGGAAAGCGATTTTTGCCCTGATCTCAAAAAAATAAATAAAAAAAAGGTCTTCACGTCTGGGAGAGCAATTTTTGCTCTGATCTTCAAAAAAAAGATCAGCGCATCTGAGTCCCTGATTTTTGTCAATTCTCCAATAGACGTAACTGAAATATGACTTTTTTGAACCAAGCAGCCAATTTTTCAAATAGTTGTGTGGCCCATTGCAAAATCATTCTCCTATGGCCCACTGGTTGAGAAACCCTGGTCTAGGTAGAACTTTTGTTAGCTTTTCTTTGTTTCAAATTGATTTGGGAATGTGTTGAGTGATTCTCTCCTGTAATGTTAGGGGTGGGCGACCCACGAACGAACAATTACAGCGGCACACGTATTGGTATTCGACCAAACTTTGTTGTGTGATGGGCACAGCATCCTCATGAATTGAGGGCAGAATCTTGCACGCTTCGAAAATATTGTGAGGTTTAGCAGCTAAAAAACAATTTTGTACATTAGATTTGACTTGCTTTTTGAACCTTAGCGAAATGTTGCCAATCCAGGATAATTTGATGTAAACAGGACATTTTTGCGGACGTTCTTTGACAGGTTGATAAAAACGGGCAATTTTCTTGTTGTCCTGTTTATGTCTAATTATCCTGGATTGGCAACATTTCGCTCAAGTTCAAAAAGCAATTCAGATCTAATGTACGAAATTGTTTTCCAGCTGTTGAACCTCGCATTATTTTCCAAACGCGCAAGATTCTGCCCTCAATTCACAAGGATCCTGTGCCCATCACACAACAAAGCTTGGTTGTAGAGCAATACGTGTGCCGCTGTGATTGTGGGTACGTGGGTCTCACATCCTTCACATTACAGGAGAGAATCACTCAACACATTCCCAAATCAATTCGAAACAAAGAAAATCCAAGTAAAGTTCTGCCTTGACGAAACTGCAAAGCAAAGACTCCTCTAAATCAATTGGAATGTGATTCGGCCATTGGACTTCATTTACTTCAAAATCCTGACTGCGCTGCCCACCATCATGATCGACAATTTTCAATTTCGGCAAAAGCAAGAACTCAATTTTACTTAGCAGCGCTAAAAGCTATTTTAATCAAAACACAGCAACCAATTTTGTGCCGGTAGAAAGAGTTCGTATACTCTCTTCAAATTTTACAGTAATTAATCATTAAGTGGCGTACATGCGAAGCTTGACAATCGTTCAATCAAAATTATTCACGTAATGTATTTTTTTCTTTTTTAGGTGGAAATTTCGACGTTTCGAAAATCCCAATATATTCTCGCGTTGAATCGTGACACGGGCGAGACGAAAACCGTTCGAATCTTTTTTAAACAGCCTTTTTCAAGGCTACCAAAATCTTCAAAAGATCCAGCGATGAATCCAATAGTGATCAAAGCAATTTTAAAATTTTGTACCACTAAACAGCTGTTTAAATATGAGTGATTGAGTCCTACAGTAGGTAGTTAGGTACTAGGCAGGTTCACAAAAAAGCAATTTCTTTGCCCATGAGTTCATTTTCTAAAACGCTGAAACAAAAACTTTGAGGTTGATTGCTTGGTTATGCAATGCATTTCGATCTATGAATGGCATATGATTTACATTACACGAATGTCTAACATTTTGCTTCCAAAACCACCATCTCTATTTTAAATTGCAAGCTGTTTTCCAACATAAGGTTGACATTATTAGTACGGACTTCGTGTCACAAAGTTACTGGCATTGAATCTCGATTAGTACCTACTCGTATCCCTATAATTGTGTTATCACTAATTTGTGTTTACTTTAGTAGGTGTAAGTTGGCATTCTTTTATTTTATTAGTAGTATTCTCACAAAAGCTTTGCCAAGAACTGTTTTTCTATGAAAGAGATAATCCCGAGCTGAATTGTAAGTCTGTTTGTTTATGGGATTTATTGTTAGCTTTAATTTAGTGATTTTACTCATATAATATGTGCTTTTCTTGACAGATCCAATTGAAAACAACGTTGTTTCCAGTCTGAACCACATCGATAATAGCAACCAAGAAAAAATGCAGCAGTTTTCGTTGAGCTTGCACAGTTGTAAAACTGAAGCAGTTGAAAATACTACAGAACTACCAAGTGAAATGTACACCAGTTGCTGTTTAAAAAGATGCCAATGTTGCTATGCGGTTGTGAGAAAAGATTTTAAGAAACAATTACACAGCGACGCTCTTAGATTTGGACCCAACAGTCTACCTGGGGTTGTTGATATCGATGAACTCTGTACGAAGTCGACACATAGGAAAGAAACTTTTGCAAATCGATTCAGTCGGTTTTGGAATGCTAACCTTCAGTTGTCGCATTCCAGACAGAATGAAAAGTTTGTTGATTTCACTCATCATTTCTTGGTGCAGATTCGAAAATTCATCAGCAAACTTCGAAAAGCTAGCAGTGAAGAATTGAACTATATCGAAAAGCTGAAAAATTACTCTTATAACTATGCAACTTCAACCAAACATGAAAACGGATTTGTTTCTAGAAATCTTCGCTACAATACAAATGACAGCAACTTTTTTGATAGTGAAGATGAATTTCAGGAAGAAAACGAAACGTCTTTCATTCGTCCTGTTAAGCTAGGAAAAGTTTATGCAGAACTTAAAATGCACTTTAAAGCGTGGAGTGACATTATGGAAAAATGGCAAGCTAGCAGGTATTACTTTTTGGATGTCTGTAAGACCACAATATCAGCAAAGTGCAGACTATGCTCATGTAAGTTTGGACGTCTGCTTAAAATAAGCAATTGATTACTCTGGTATTTAATTAATTGAATGCTGTATTCCAAGAAGAGATAACTTTTTTAACTGCTTACGATCTTGCTACTTTTGTAGTTTGGTCGTAGAGTGATGGAAAGGCAGACTATAAAAAAGTTTTCTGAAAAGCTGCTGATTGCATTTCAAGTTGATTTTTTTTCAGGCGAGATATGGACCCAGAAATGCTCCAGTTTTTAAGTTCCACGTACAAACGAATAAACGATTACCAATGTGAAATGCTCATTTTAACCGAACGGTTGATCACAGCTCGACTGAACAGTTTTGCTAGCTGTGTTGTTATTTCACCAAACAAGGACGAAACAGAATGGGATTATCATTTCGGTCCTGGTTCTCTGAAACGCTTATGCAAGCTGATTGAAGTGTACAATAAATTGCTCAGGTGAGAAATTGCCTGCCGCAAGTCGTTATTAGCCGGTTCAGCTTCAGCTATTCCCGCTAGTTTCAAGTTTAACGTCAAGTTGCTCATGGCGTCAGGATTCTCGCGTCAGGATTCTCGTGTCAGGATGTCGCGTACCGATTTTTATTCGTGACTATTTTTGCGTTCAAACTTGGGCGAACTTAATCTGATGAAAAGTACCGTATTGCAGCGCTGGATCATATATTGAGACTCAGGATGTTACGAGTGTGCCAATGTTGAATTTTATTGCTAGTTAAGCATGTCGTTGTTATGTCATTGCCTAATTTATTTCGTTACAGGCATGCGTAATTTACGACCCGCCAACATTTTAGAGCCACATTTGGACAAGCTTGGAATTTGGCAAGCTAATGACACCCTGGTTTATTTAAGCATACTGTAATCTCTATTTGATCAAGTTCGTTGTAACCGTTTTGCTATCGACCATATAAGAAAAGTTTTCCAGGGTTTTGAACTTTTTGTATTGTAATTTTGCGTGGCAAAGAATTTTGCAGTAAGCCCCATGTTTAACTGCGCTAGTTAAATGCGATTTTTTCCAATTTTTTGATTTACCTCATTCGACTAATCACTGAAAAACTGAGAACAGTTTCTACGGAGGCGCAAAGTTATACAATTCTACGGTATCCATTATGCAATTTATTGATGGTAGAATAGCTTCTAATTTTTGACAAAAACATTCAACGCCTAGTTTTTTCACAATTATTCAAATTTGTCATTATTAGTATCGTAATTCGGACTTGAACTGTTACCTCAACATTAGTAGTATTTTTGTCGATAATGCGTTTTTATTAGATGTCGAGTCTCCAAAGTCTTTTTTTTTGTATCTGGTAATAGCAATTAATAAGTAACAAGCGAAGGAACCTTTCGGTCTTCTGGGGTGCCGCCTACCTACTTATCACACATTGTGGAAGCTTCACACTGTCCTTTTCAATATTAAACGTCAAGCAAGGAAATGAATATCCACTCGACCACTGATCGTGCGGAGCGACCGGCGATCTGTTTTGTTTCACTTCACGCGGTAAATTCATTGTTGGCTGCCAAAGAAATGAATGTTTTTTTAGACAACAACAAGAGGTTCAAGTTCAACGTTTATCAAGTTCTATTCAAGATTCCTTATTGAAGACAAGCGGCAATAATACGTATCAGCCGTCAACTAGTATGTACTTCAATTTTATCTAATTTTTTTGATGTATTTTTACGATATCTGTCCAACAATTTAGCGTGGTAGAAAACGCTCTAGCACAAGAACTTCAACGCTATAAACAACGGTAGTCGTTTTTCTATAACCTGATCTGCTAGTACTTTTGGATCTCCAAAAATCACAAATGGCTCTGAGTTTCGAGTTAAAGGCCAGACTAAAAATTTTAATGATGGCCTCAGTTGTGTCATTTTGATCTAAAGTAGTCATCACTGAACAAGCGATTGCAGGGGTCAGCTTAAATTTTTGTTGTTGACCAAATGCTACAGAGGATATTCAAATTTCATTGTCTTTTCATTAGAATTCAGAAATATTGTGAATCTTTGAAAACTCAGTTGAAACTGGTTACAACTTTTTGAAAGCGGAAATGAGGGCGATACTGCTTTTTTCGAGTAGAATTATACTAAAGTTTGTGTTTGAATATGGCCCTAGCGTTGCATTTATGCGCAGCAATGTAATGTTTAATTTTAGATTTGCTAATGACTCTTTACATTATTTCAGAAAAATCGCAGTTGTCTTTCTTTGATGTTACAAGGATACTGAATATTTTGGCTGTCCCTATTAAAAACAAATTGGCAGATTCGTTGTTGAGTGTGTTGTCACTCGTTCAACAGCCTAAACAAGACAATCGGCATTGTTTTGAACAGCAAAATATTGGTAGAAGTTCCAACTTTTACCAGTTCGACTGGGCGAATGCTTACAAATTCGAAATTGGTATGTTTGTTGTTGATAATTTTTATGCTTAAGCTGTTCTTGAAGCTCTTAGTTAATATCATCAAGCTACCATGTAAAATAAAATTTTGATGGTATGCGGTATTTTTTCTATGCTTTTTTTCTGCAATAAAAGTTATCTCTCGCTTTAGTTCCATCAGTGGGAAATTGTTTTCAAAAAAACATTAGTTTTCGTAGCTGGTCATTCGTTCGTGTGTGCGGACCACGCGCTCTGCTCCTATGTAGCAATACCAACGCAGAGCGCCTTTTTTGGGTTCTGTTTTCAACTCTTCAACAGGCTCGGCTAACACAGCGGATACACTGTTATGCCCCAATATGCGTAAAGTATTATTCCTAAAGACACAACGCATTGCCGATCCGGGAGTCAACAACCTTTCGATGAATAGCCCAATGCTCTACCCAGTGAGCTATCGCCGGCGCTTCGTTGTACTCTGAAGAATATAAACGGTGCGATTACAGCGTAACCACCTCCGAAGATTCCTGAAGTGACATTTTTTCAACCTTATACCATGTAAATTGAAACTGTTGCTATGAGAAAATAAGGTTTGTTATCCAAGGAGACTTCAACCCACCTTCTGAAGATTCTAACGCGCTGCTGCAATCGACAAACTTTTCAGTAAAAGACTGACTAATGACTGTAGGATCAATGATGGTCCGAACGAATCAATTTTTGTTGTATTTGCATAATTCTTGCTTCGACGTTTTATGGATCTTCATGAATTAATTAATCACAGAGTTACATCACTGTAGAATGTCTCAAATTTTGCAGCAGTGGAATATACAACAGTTTCTTAATTAACTTTCACATGATTTTGTAACAGACGAAAAACACGTAATAACCCATGTGGCCGGTTATGAAGTGAACAATATTTTCGACACTCAACTTTCGAAAGGTATGTACTACTGGGATATTGTTTCGCGTATATTACTTCCTCTATTGATTTCTGTTCAGTTTTACGCTAATCTTGGCTAGTAATTTTTCGAAGTGAGGAGTTTCGTTTGGTTTGCCTTATATTCTTCCCTCTAAACGAGGACTGCAGGCTAAATCAATGGGGTTTCTCAAGTTAGGGCTATCGCGTTGGATGAGTCTGCAGTCCTCGTTTACGTCATGACTAGGTGAAAATTAAACAAAATCGTAGGTCTCAGGAGCAGGAGGTCCGAGGTTTTAATCTCGGGTAGGTTAAATCGAACACTCTGTTCCAACGGCTCGCTACCATTGCGACATTTCTTCGAAAAGAGCTGTGTTGCCCGCAGGCACAATGACGCGGAGATAGGGCTCCCGAACTCGCTACACTCTTCAGTGGAATACAGCAAAATAAATGAAGATTTGGTTTGATATGATCTATTTTTGTTAAACTTTTTCAGAAAATCTTTCTGCAATCAAGCAACTGCTATTCACGCAGGGCAGCTTTATCGTTTGGTTCATGAATTGCCTCGCCGCCAACACAAGTTTATTAAGAAGTAACTTGCAGAGCAGAAGCGCCCGGTCTATCGTCTCTTCACAGGTGACTTAGAACTGAAAATCTTTAGGGACGCTTATAAGCTCTATAGTCTACGTCGCAAATAATTTAATGGCTACCTCCAGCAAAAGTTTCCGTTTTAACTTCAGCCGACCGCGTCCTAAAGGTCAAAAATACAAAGAAATGTATAATTTAGAACTAAGGGACTTTTTGAGTCTAGACGAGAGACGATTGTAGTGCTGGTGGTCTTGCATGTTGATAGATTTTGATGTATCGCTTTGCTAACCAGTAAGGCCCGGTCTACTCTGTGCGTAAGATTGTGAGCTTATCCTTTGTTTATTTAAATAAAATTCGGTGTAAAAACTGTGGTGGTTAAAATAAGCGAAGGATTTTACGTCAAACCAGGCTTAAAAGGCGCTAAAAACCTCAACCCACTAACTAGTTTACAACTATTGAACATTTTGTAAATAACAAGGTTTTTTGAGAAATCGCAATTTTGTTAAAACTGACTTGGGTGAAAATTTAGTGAGTAGAAAAAAATCTAGAGTGACTTATATTCATTGTAATGTTTTTTGTGCTGTCGAAGCGTACACTTCTTTTGTTGAGGGGTTCACAAGTTAGTTTTGATTATCAATTGAAAAGAGTCACTGGTCAAAAATGTTTGAGAACCATTGCATTATGACGTAATCATTATCATTTCAGACGTTTGGTGATGACGCATCGGTGATGAGTTCAGACGACGAAGCTAGCAGTGTGTCGTCATCGCTGGTAATCAGCCAGTTTAGTGGTGCGACGAATACGCCAAGAAAACGCAAGACAGTTCTCTGGAGAGACTCCTGGGACCAAGAGGTGGTCAAGTCCGCGTCCAAGTCTTACATAGCATCAGTTGTGACCGAAGCTCCCGTTCAGTGTTTGTTAATTCGCGTTTTGAATCCAAATCTGGAGTCCGAAAAAAGAGAGAACTTTGACCGCAAATTGGTTCTTAAATCCGGGGAAACAAAGTGTTTTCGACCGAGGTTTTTGTCCGATCCACAAACGCTGATTTTAGACGCTTATATCATGAACATGGTAACTCTTGAAATTTTTACCGATGATTTACTAGAAGCACTTCATCAATCAACACAGACTTTTATAATCGAAAAAGGTATTCAAGTTTGGATGATTTTAGCTGAAAAAAAAAAAAAGTTGAAGGATGGGAATCGATTGTTTTCGATGACCTTGGCAATACTGTATATAGGTATCTTTCCGTGATTCCCGTCATAACCTGCATCAGAAAGTTGATAGAGTGATAATATTTCGCTGAAATTCTTCTAACTTTCAACTTCTAATTTTTACCCTTAAAAACAGCTTCCAAAACCAGTAATTTGCGAAGTAGCTAGTATTTCCGAAATTGTCATCCTCTTGCTGTCAATTAGCCTGTTAGGAATGTGGAAACTTTTCATCAGATATCACATTCGATATTATGATCGTGTATGTAGATTGTAGGCGGTGTTGTTGCTCAGTTTCTCTATATACGCATGTTGCTACCTCGGCAGAAAAAGGTTGGAAGTGAAAAAACACTTTTACTGAGAAAAACAGCTTTTAATGTTTTCGCTTAAATAAGAAATACAAGTAGTCAATTTTCAAATTTCGTTTTTCAATATGTGGTTGTACAATGTGCATCATATCGATGTTTTCACTTGAAATACTTCCAGCCTAATTACGAGTCCATTTTCAGTTCACAGTTAGGTTGACCGAAGTCACTTTCCGAAATATGAGCAGTTTTTGACCAATATTTAACTTGAATGAGGTCACAAGACGTTTTTGTGGCGTAACCCTTCTGACTTAGGTATTTCATGATTCAGTATCAAAAAACAAACCTATGTACAAAATTTGAACTGCGTATGACGTCATTGAAAAATTGTGGTTCTGACCTTACTATGATGACGTCATCTAACTCAAAAACATTTTCCTGAAAAATTGTTGTGAACATCAACCCGCATGCCAATTTTGGAATTCCCATGACTTTGATTTAGAAGTTTTATAGGGGGAATTTTTGCCCCCTACCCCGTGGAAAATGAGTTGGTCGAATACCCCGTATAAAATAGGGTGAAGCTGCTCAACCTGCAACTCCGGCTGCAATACTCGAAGCCTCAGCTTGCCGTAAACATCATTCGGTACAAATGGAAATCACTTGTACTCCGGGTATTTCAAATAAGTGAAATTTCTGAAGTTCTTTTGGTGTTGTAGGCTAGCTTCGAGAAATCATTTTGGTGTTACTAACTGTATTGCTAACGTTTTGCTAGTTACGATCAACTAGCTTCATAGGAATCGAACATCTATCTATTGAAGCTAACCTACAACACCAGCAGAACTTTAGAAATTTCACTTATCATTTAGGTAGTGGGCAAACATCTGTGTGGCAGTCATGGCCTCCCAAAAAGGGTGACTGGTGACGACGAAAGGAGATAAACTATGGCAGTAATTCAATAAGGGTACGTAAATTCAATAAGAGTACGTAAATTTTTCGTATTGCATATAATTCAAAAACGGTACGCGATACACTTACTATTTTTTACCCGTGAATTGTTTGACATTTGGACTATGCTGAACTCAAATTCTAAAAAATGTCAGTTACAACCTTTTTCTTCTGAGTTGGCGAATTGTGTAACGTAAAGTTGAAATTTCCGATTTTATGCTTGTAACTTGGCATCAAGACCGTGTGTCCTTTGGAAGGACTCTTAAGCCTATTGTTTTTGCAAGCTTGGGACCGTGCAGTCGATCTAATTGTTTTTATTTCTTTGTCATTATTCACCAACTTGCCTAGGCCAAGAGACAGCGAAGAGATCTTTCTGTCTTTCGAGTCAAACAGCCACGCCACGTGTGAATTACATACACATGGTGGAAGCTTCACACTGTCTCTTGGTATGGTGAACATCAAGCAGGAAAGTTGTGAATATCAGTTTTTGTAGTTTTCAGTTTGGTCCGATCAGGAATCGAACCCGAATCTACCGTTTCAATGGCAGACACTGTATCCAGTACTTAAACTGTAAAATTTTGCATTGGGGGACGCTATTGTAGTCTTGACCAAACTATTGCATTAACTTAAACTATTGCATTTGGAATGGGGATAAAATTAAGTAGAAATTATGCTTCGAGTTTAGATGCTGTCTCCGAATTCAATTGAAAACCAAAAAAAAAGGTTTTCACCGAAAATTGAAGAGATTTTGTCCTCTAAAGCGAGTGAAGACGAAGAAAAGGTCTTCACCACAATTTGGTTCTATATTCGGCCGGAATTTAAGATTTATTCGTGCTGACAGTCACTTTTTCGTCTAATCATCCGGACGCTTACTCTCCATGGAGAGAGCGCTGAAATCTGGTTAGGGCGACGCTGAAATCTCATTGGGGGGGACGACTCTCGATGGGCCCCCCACAATTTAAGTACTGAATGTAACCACTTGAACAGTGATTGGGAAATCTGCCGTGGTTTTTCGTGGCGTACTCAAATGGTTGAAGTAAAGTTTACAACTTGAATTTTTTAATCGTTTGTCAATCGACGGTTATTGACTGGATTTTTAGTAAATGATCAAAACAAAATTAGCCACCAGAATGACCAGCATGCAAGACCTAACATCATGCTTGCACTTTGCGAAAACAACGAAAAATTATTATTATTTCCGATTTACGACATTCGTCCGAAAATTTTTAGTAATACTAACGCTGATATTCGGTGCGCTTGGTCCAAGTGAAAGAGGGTGTTGGTGTGAAAGTAACAAAGAATGAATAGCACATGTTGTGATCCCACATATCAATCATATCGTATTACATTTTCCGCCCCCAAACACTTGTTGTTTGATTAATTTGTCATGTTTATTGTACTGTTACAATAGCAGGTGTAAACGAAAAATTTTATTTTGTAGCAATGTTTTGTAGATTTTATTTGCGGCTGATAAAAGTTTTTTCCTGGCTAAAAACACCTCGTCAGTATTTAATAGTCTACCGGAATACATAATAGTCTTGCTTTTTATTTTTATAGCAAACTTTCGAGCAGTTTGGGCATGATACTGTGAAATCTGTTACGGCGAAAATGTCACTGTGGAAAGCGACTATCCGATTTTTCCCTTTCAGATTCATCTCCAGTTGTACCTAAAAATTTAAATCTACAAATCAGTTAAATAAAATAATCTCCCAACGGCCATTTTTGCCGTTTACCTCTTAAAAGGGTTGATTATGAATGTACAATTCAAATTTTTGTTGTATTTACTATTTACATTTGAAATTTCAGTTTTGTCTGTACAATTTCTGCTGGAATCGATTATCGCTAAACATCAATTTCGCTTTTCAAACCAATTTGTGAAAGAAAACTAAAAAATTAACTCGCTGTGCTTGACTTTATCGAATGGTTTTGCGTAGTTTTTCCTACAGCGAGGTTGAAACACTATTTTAGCACTTTTTGCTTTCTGTATTGTTTTGCTTTTGTGAAATTAGACGAAGTAATTGTTTTGACGTAAACCATTGTTTTTCAGCATTGGAGAGATGGGACAGCTGCATTTGCCTGGCACTAGGCACCAGCACCAATGATAAATGTGGAAGCCTACCAGTTGATGGCCAACCAAGCGTAACCAAAACTGCATGGACTTACATCAAGGCCATTCGTACCCTCATGTTCATTATGGACAGGTAAAAAAAGCAGGCATTTTGAAGATACAAATAAAGATTAGCATTTTTCACTTTATTGTTTACATTTGTGTTTACCAAGTTGCCTTGGCCAGGAGGCAGTGAAGGAATCTTTCGGTCTTCAAGTTAAGCTGTCATGTGTCCACTACATTTCGACAAATTCAAGCTAACAGCTACGTTTTCAAGATAATATAGTCTTCACACTATCTTTTCTAGGTATTAGTGAATAAAGTAAGAATCTTTTGGAAAATGTTTGAAGCAGCTGCTCTGTGCAGAATCCAGAAAATATTGCTTCTACGCTTGAAAAAAATTAGCTTTGTGCTTAAAGATATCTTCACTTTTCTCAGCTAGTAAACGTTTCGATTTCCTAAGTTTGTTTATTAGCTTAAAAGCGAAGAAAAGAAAGCGACTCCACTTGCTAATTACTAGTCAAGGTAGTGTATTTTAGAAGTAATCGCTATTCCATGCGTCGTTGTTGTGGTGCTGCAAAAGTAAACTCCCAGCTGAGCACTGGTGAAAAAATTGTGCAGAAAAGGAGCAACGGCGAACACTTACAAAAATTCCAAGTCAAGTTGCTTTCAGCCGTTTGAACCCGATTCAAGTGACATTTTTGTGGTTTAGATTCAACAAACGAGAAGATGTGGCTCAGAGTGCCTTACCTCGGCTACAAGCGACGCTAGACTCTTTCCACCGCTGGTGTTATTCAAAAATTCAACAGTTTGTTACGTCGTGGAAATTGCGAGAATTAATGCAGGTATGGTGCGACTACAATTCTAAATTAAATTGATTTACGTTTCAAATCAAAATGCAAAATATATTTCAACAGAGTTCTCGCTGAATCGAACATTTAAATTTTTTAAAAAACAGTAGTCACTCAAAAAAGTAATTGATTTCATTTCGGTGCAGCGAATAGAGGTCTTACCGGGTAGACGTTTCAGCCTAATTCGAGCGTTTTACTCCGCTATCTGCTGTACTGATCTTAATTTTTGCTGATTTTTATGTCATTAAATAACACACGGCCCTTTTGAAAGCTTGAGACCGCCTCAACTGCGTGAAGCATTGAAACCACGAGGAATCATCAGGTGTTCATCATACGAAGCATTCTATATTCTGCAAAATATCGAGTGCTTCACTGCCACCAGACTGGGTGCTCGACAGCTGACCGCCAACTAAACGTAATGTCGGCGGTCAGTTGACTTAGTTCGCACCAAACTTGATATTGTCCAGCTACTGGCCCTCGAGCTCGATAAGTTTATTGTAGCAATTCAGACTTTTTCAATTTTTGACTAGAATTTTTAAGAAATGTTCAGTTCGCAGGCCCATACTGCTATTTATGTTATAATTGGTTAATATTTTTGGTTTATTTCGCTTGCAGTTGTGTGGTCATATTTGTTTGCTTCCATTATTGCCCTAAATTAAGTTTAAGTTTTACAATCGCGCTTTCTTGCATGTTTTCGTTGCTGCTCTTGTTTGTCTATTTGGTTTACACAGCTGTGGCTTGGTTTTGAATTTGATCGAAATATCAAAGGATGCGCTTCCATTAATACTACCATTAAATCCTAAATGTTGGATCAGTATTTTAGTAACAAAAGTTTGATGTGGTTTTTCTAGTTTATAGCGAAGTTGTTCGTAAGTTAGGTTAAGGCCACTTTATTAATCGACAAACATGGGGCAGCTTCATGCTTGTTAAGTGTTTTTTTTTAAGTTAAACTCCATTGAAACTTTAATTTTTGCTTGAACGCAAAGTGAGAAATGTGTGGAGGAACGTCGATCAGTTTCTCTTTGCTGCTTTTACATTAAATGAAGATTTTTGCTGACTTTTCTCGTTTATATAGTTTGGGAAGAGAGGTTGTCTTGACTAACCATAGACAAATTATTGCCAATATTGACACGCAACTAATCATCATAATAATCACTTTATTTACATTATTTACAAGAATTACGCTGAACGTTTCCGGCAAAGCACTATGCCCTTGTCAAAGCATCTAAACACATATAATAAACTACTAGTTTTCACATAGAATAAAATCAAAATTAATTAACGCTTTCGCTGACTTTTGCTGTCGTTAAAAGTTCGAATTGAAACCAACTAATTATGTCAACACATGCAGTCAGGCAAATGCAACAGTGCAGTTAAACTGTTTGTTTTAGTTTAGTTTGAAAGTTTGGAGAATATACGAGTTTTAGATTTTTCCAAAGTGTTTATCAGCTGGGAGATTTTGATATCTTTCAATGTTGGCTTTCAATCTTTCAAAAATTTTTTTTCAATCGTGCTCTGCTTGGCACGCGGCAATAACGGCGGGGGCAATCCATCCTCAGAACTGTCGCCGTCAGGCCAGGTCGTAGTCGCCTGGCCTAGGCAACTTAGTGAATAAAGATAAATTACAATTTTTTAGTTCTTCGCCTACAATTTGCCCCGAAACAGTCTTTCGACGCTTCGGCGAAGATTTTTTCTTTTCGCGAATTCTCATCAGTTCCTTCTCTTAAAAAAACTCGCGTGGTTTTTGGCACGCGATGATTGGACTTCAGTGCGAAAAATTGCTAATGCAGTTAAGGTTTAGTTAAAAGGCATTTGTCTACGACTTCCAATCAGTTAAAACTGTGCGAGTTTTTAACTTTGTTAATTGAAAAGAAACTTAATTTAGTACTTTTTCTAAAAGTTATGCGGTTTGACATAAATTATTGAAAGTAATCCTTTTCTCTACTTAAACTGTAAATGTTATATTTTTGCAAGCCTTTTCTAAGTCACGCACCTGGTAATATCGTTATTTTAGGTTCAGATCCTCCTTGAAGATAACATCAGGCAAAATCAATGAGGTTTTAATGTTAATGCCATACTGTTAGATTAGATTTGCGTGAACTCCATTTTTTTAACCTTACGATTCCGTAGATATTCTACGTCAAACACAAACGTAGTATTAAATATCGCAATAGAAAATGAGCCGTTTGAACCAAATGCCTCAAAAAATGTAACCTTTTGTTTTTTGCATTACGAGGTGTGTTTGAAAAGTAACGGGACCGTGCACGCTACACGAACAACTTTTATCGCAGAGAAAAAAGCATTGCTTCCTATGATGTCACAATGTCTTATGGTTTCGAAAACCAAATTTCAGCATTCTGTGACAACTACATTCTTTTTTGCACATGTTTCTGTCAAGGCTCTTTCTTTGTGACCGTTTGGTGAAAATTTGATAAAATTAAGAATTTTTGGCCTTTTTTTACTCTCGTGCGAAGGATGAGCGTTGAACTACGAATCAACCTGAAATTTCTTGTCCGTCTTGGAAAAATTCCAACTGAAGCACTAAAGTTGCTTCAAGAAGTTTATGGTGATGACACGATGTCAAGAACTCGTCTTTTTGAGTGGCACAGGAGCTTCAAAGAGAGAAGAGACGAGGTGGAAGATGATCACAGGAGTGGGAGGCCATTCACAAGCAGAACAGATGAAAATGTTGAGCGTGTGAGACAAAAGGTGCGGAGCGATCGCAGTCTTACTGTTAGAATGATGGCAGATGAGCTGGGTATGAATAGTGACTGGGTATGGAGGATCATTACGGAAGATCTGTGCATGAGCAAGATCTGTGCAAAAATGGTACCAAGGTTGCTGAATGAAGGACAAAAGGAGCGGCGCGTGCAAGTGTGTCAAGACATTTTGGAGCAACTCGAAACTGAACCCAACTTGCTGAAAAGATTTGTTACTGGCGATGAGTCATGGATCTTCGAGTACGATCCACTCACCAAACGGCAGAGCCTTGAATGGAAGAGCGCATTGTCACCAAGACCCAATTGGCGAGGGTGTTCAAGTCCAAAACCAAGGTGATGCTGATCGCTTTTTTTTGATGTCCATGGAATTGTCCACGCAGAATTCTTGCCATAAGGCCAAACTATTTATCAGCACGTCTACAAAACCATCTTGCGACGGCTGATGCGCTCAGTGAGGTAGAAAAGAAGAGAACTGTGGAAAACGAGATCATTGCTGCTTCATTATGACAATGCTCCAGCTCATAATGCCTTGGGAATTCGGGAGTTTCTTGCCAAAAATAACATTGCTCCACTGGAGCGACCACCCTACTTTCCAGATCTGGGCCCGTATTACGAAGTTTAGAGATAACGAGACTTCTCGACTTGAATTAGCGAGCTGTTTTCGAGCGAGATCGCTCGAAAAGCAAAATGCTATTACGATTACGTCTCGGTGCAACAATACTCGAGCAAGCTCGTATAAACGCAGCGGCACTCCAGACACGCGCAATTAACAAAAAAATGCGTAGCTTGCGTCACATTTTTCAAGGATGCGTGTAACTTCTCGCGGGAACACGTGGAAATACGTAAGATTTTTTAGGAATGCTTCGAATTTCTGGTGGGAAATTTGAAATATTAACAATTTTAATGAATTTTTCGCGGAACAAGTCCAGGTGGAAACAATTTTGCAACATTAGATGCTAACCGCAAACCACGAGGTTTTGATTTGACATGCTTGTGGAAAGAGGTGTAAAGTAAGGAAAGTACCTCTACTTTTAAAGTAAATTATATTGGTTAAAGTATGGCATGTTAAATTGTGGTGGTCTGTAACTAGTTAAAATTTCGCTCTGATTCGTCATCGAGCACTTTATCTGGTTTGCCGACCCCAATGCAAGCATTGGTTAAAGTAATTATATTTTTGGATACTTTCTACTTTCACTTGCTTAGTTTTAGAGTGAAGTAACGCTACTTAAGTAGCATTTTGCTTCGGAAGAGTACTAGGTATTGTAGTTTTAAATATGAAGCACAAATTTGTCGGAACAATGGTGTTTTCTTTCGGCAATTGTTCGATTAATTTAAGTGTGCAAAAATTTTTTGAAATGATTCCAAGTAAATTCTGCGCGACATGATTTTCAAATCTCGAAGTTTTGTTGTTGTTCTTTTTGATTTGAATATAATAACAAAAACTTGTATCAACCAGTAATTCGTGACTTCTTGAGAGAGTGAGGGGTTAAAAGACCAAGTACTATGAGGCTGTGGTGTGAAGGTAGTCGTCATACATCAATTTATCGATTGAATAATTGGTTTATTTTGCTTAATTACTTTCAGAAATACTTGTACTTGAGTACTTCTAAAACCACTGCTTTTCACTTTTATTCAAGTCCTTTTTTTTGGTCAATGCTTTGTTCTTTACTTCGAGTACTTTTTTGTTCAAGTAACAAAACTTTTACTAGATTACCCTTTTCGAATACTTTTTACACCACAGCTTGTGGACTACTTTTTGCCGCTTTCGGAAATTTTTAGCGCGGCTTAAAACGAAATTTGCAATAACTACATTAAACTAACAAGAGAACCACAAGGGTTCCAGAGATATCGCAACTCCGGGCGGGGAACTATAGCGATTCAAATGGAAAAGGAGAAAACAATGTTAATCAGAAAGTATGTCGATGATCACAACACCACAGGAATTGCACGGAGGACCACAGGAATTGCACAATTACACTCACAACACCCCAGGAATTGCACAGTTACACTTGAGCGAGGACGAAACCGGTCGTGGATGCTCACCAGTGCAATTCCTGTGGTGTTGTGATCATCGACATTGTTTTCTCCTTTTCCACTTGAAATTTAGAATCTTTGCTATTTTCGTTGTTGTGCAAAAGCGAAATATGCTGCCATTCTCGACCAAAATTAAAGCGCTGCCATTCTTTTGCCTTGTTTTTAGCAACTCGAGACGCTTACCGAGCACAATTAAGCGCTCGGAAAGTTTTGACGTTTTGCGAGCGAGTTTTATCGCTAAATAAACTTCATTATAGCTTGAATTGACTTAGCGGAATGACTCAACGTTTTTTAATTCGAGAAGCTAACCGAGAAGAAATCGTAATACGGGCCCTGGCCCCTTGTGACTTCTTTTTGTTTCCCAAACTCAAGGTAGTCTTCAAAGGTACTCGTTTTCAAGATTCAGATGCCATTAAAACAGCCGTGACGAGAGAGCTGCGAGCGATCCCGGAGAAATTCTTCCAGGAGTGTGTGGAAGCATAGTAGAGGAGATTGAAAAAGTGCATTCGAGCCCGAAGAGATAGATTACTATGAAGGCGACTT
This sequence comes from Trididemnum nubilum, assembly GCA_963965965.1. Lineage (NCBI taxonomy): Eukaryota > Metazoa > Chordata > Ascidiacea > Aplousobranchia > Didemnidae > Trididemnum > Trididemnum nubilum. The sequence continues at coordinate 41,839,022 of OZ014478.1, read as the reverse complement.
GTAGTAAAATTTACTTGTCAAATAAAATAAAACATTTATAGACCCAGTCCCGTTACTTTTCAAACACACCTCGTACATGCAGCAAAAACTTCAACTTTAAATTGCGTGAAAAAAAAGAAATTAAAGGTCTCTAGCGAAAACTCTCATTAGGGGGGATCACGTCTTTTCGGTGCGACCATTTCGGCGCCACCTATTTCGTTGCCGTACGTTTTCTGCACAGATCGTTTCGGCGCCAATTCAGTGCTCCTTGACAGTTCACTTATTTAGGGTTTGGGTTAGGGTTAGTGTTACTAAAATGCACAGAATATTGGCGCCGAAAAGGGCCGCGGCGAAATGGTTTCGCCGAAAAGTCGTGGACCCCATTAGGGCCCTCGTTAGCCGAGCATCTATGAATGCTTCAAAAATGTAACCTTTTGTTTTTTGCTAAATGTAACCTTTTGTTTTTTGCCATATATGCAGTAAAAATTTCAACTTTAAATTGTGTTTAAAAAAAAATTAAAAATCTTTAGCGAAAACTCTCATTAGGGCCTTCGTTAGCTGAGCATCTATGATGCGTACACGGCAAGCTAATTTAGGTGTCATATTTCACTTAACCGTCAAAATTATTTTACTGTTGCTCTTATCTTTGTTGACGACATACCAATTCACCCTGCCCAAATTTTCGTTTTTTTTTTTGCAGTGTTATGGTATGGCGGTGTCCTGTAAAGTGCGCCGAATTTAAATTTGACGAAAGTTTTATGCTCACAAAGTGCGCCGAGTTTGATTGAACCATGGTGTTAACGGTTGAAGAAATGCGTTTAACATTTTTGGAAAATGCTTTTACTCCAATTAATGGTTTAGGCTTGGTGTGAAAATATTTACATTCAATTCGATTAAGGTGTGAATGGAACTTCAGGTTTCGCTGTAAATTTGTTTGCAGAGAATCGCCTTTTATTTTACGAGAGCTTGTTTGTTCGCTTAAACGAGGACTAAAGGCAAAATCAATGGGGTTATCTAAAGTTAGGCCAATCGCATTAGACGAGATTAGCGTTGACTGCATCCTTTTTGACCCATCCGTTGCAGAGATATTTTACTTCAAACACGACGTCGGTGACTCTACTATAATGTTATAAATTCTAATAATTTTTACTGGCAACCCTGTCGTTAATAAGCGACGCCTTCCCAGTTCTAACCTAAAGCAACTACTAGGCTACTGCATTGAGTTGTTTCGCTGCGCACTAATCAGTTTGCTCTTGTCAGCAGAATAGATCAGAGCTGGAAAAATGAGTAGACTGTGCAATAGCCTAGGTAACAAACGTCTAAGAACAAGTAAAAGTAAGGCTAGTAAAGTTATTAAAGTGGGCTAGTAGGCCATTGTTTTCAATTTCGATGGAAAAGTTTATTCTAGGATCACAGAATACCGTAAGCAAATACAATTATTATCAGGTATGAGTTTGTTCTGTGTAGCCTAGTAATAAAAACCTTATCGCTGGACAAGGCTAGGATTTATACTTAAATGTATCTACCAGCTTGATTTTTACTGAATTCGCTAGGCTACCGAAAAGTCTACTCTTTTTACCAGCTCAGATCTGCTGTTCTGATAAGATCAAACTGATTAGTGCGCAGCTAAACAACTCAATGCAGTTGCCTAATCGTTGCTTTAGGTTAGAACTGGGAAGGCGTCGCTAAGACGCTAATGCTTATTAACGACAGGGTTGCCAGTAAAAATTATTAGAATGTATAACATTACAGTAGAGTCACCGACGTCGTATTTGAAGTAAAATATCTCTGCAACGGATGGGTAAAAAAGGATGCAGTCAACGCTAATCTCGTCTAATGCAATTGGCCTAACTTTAGATACCCCCATTAATTTTGCCTTTAGTCCTCGTTTAAGCTTTTTCATTGATCTGTGCTCAATAAATTTGCAAGGACTTCATTTCAGGCGAAAACAGTTTGGACTTTTTTTGCACAATTTATGCCACATTTTCTATTTTTCCGTAAGGATGTCTGGTTTGAATTTATCGGCGGAAGCTCGTAACGTACCATCGTATGCTTTGTTTCAATCAACTGCCGCTAGTTTGTTTGTAAGGCAAAAGGCGGACGCAAATTTTTATTGCTCCCTAAACAAACGAAGCTGTTTAGCCTAGACCAGTTACTGTGTAAAGTGTAAACCAAACATTAACGAAAAGTCCTCTAACGTTAAGATCACGCCATAACGCAATATTTTCTGCAACGATGGATTGGAGCAAATACTTAATTTTAGATATCTAAAGTTTGGTTTCACACAACCAATTATGCTACTTAAACTGTTAATTAGGTTGAAAGAGGATTCATCAAAAGTGATGAAAGCATAGTTTTAAACTTTCCAATTCAAATTCGGCGTACTTTGTGGCGAAACAAAGTCAAATGACCGCGAACCAAGTGACCGCTGACTTTGGGTTAGTTGACGGTCAGGTGGTCGACGATCAGTTTGCGGCTGTCAGTTGTCGCGTATCACTTCATAGAACACCCTATATTTTCGATTATCTTTATGTAGATTGAAATTGCAGCTTTATTTATCAAGTTGCCTTGGCCAGGAGACATGGCAGGATCTTTCGGTCTCCGAGTCAAGCTGCCACCTGCGCACCTGTCTACCACTCACGGCGGATGCTTCACACTGTCCCTTTACAATTCTGAACGTCAAGCAGGGAAATGGTGATTACCATTTTGATGTGACCCAATCGGGAATCGAACCTAATCTACCGTTTCAGTAGCAGGCATTTTTTCACTTGACCATTGATAGATACTATAGAAACATGTTCGAATCGTAGAGGTTGAGTTTTAAAAGATGAAGAACTAATACAAGTGAAGTGCACTTTGAAAGGCTAACGCTGATATTAATTTTATGCAGGTGACCTTGGGCGACTTAAACCACGTCACACAACTAGCTCTAGCGTCACTTCCGTTAATCGAGAAGTGCCACAACCACGTGGAAAGTCGGCGGATGGAGAGTCCGGGCACATTGCAGCAAGCCACGAAGCATTTGCGAGATATCGATGCTATTATAACTGATATGCAGGTGAGCTGTACTGACAGACCTAGGAGGGCTTAGGTGATTTCAGCCCCCTTTTGCGAAGTCACTTTAAAAATTTGACCCCCAAAATAAGCGTTTAAACGTGTTTTAGAGTTGACCAGTAAAGTACGCGGGGTCTGAAGCGGTTTTAATTTTTTTCAAATGACTTCCAAATTTTAGCAATTCAGTTTTTCAAATGGCTCTAAAACCGGGCGAAATGTGATCCAATCCCATTGCCTAATTTTCTGTGGCTGATGACTAATAATTTCGAGATATCGAGTCCAGGCGAGGCCACTACTATTAAAATTTGCAAGCGTATACACGAAGCTTAATCACAACGAGACAAACCATAGTTTCGCTTTAAACCTTTTTATAGCGTCTTTTATTTTTAGTTTATCAAATCCATAGGTGGGCACTAGTCCGTTAATCGTTAATAACGAAGCTAACTTTTTCATTAACTCGTTAATCCGTTAAAAAGTTTTTTCATGTTAACGGACTAAATTAACTTCCGTTAAGTTCTGTGAACGGACTTACGTAGCTTCCGTTAAGGTTTTTATCGTTAATATCTTACACCATTCATTTATCGTACCGGTACAAACCAGTTTGCACTGGTAACACTTGTTGCGTATTAGCACGAGTTTTATAGAAGAAAGCAAAGAAAGGAGCTCTTTTTTGCGGCAAATAATAAGCTGCAGCCTCATAGGCCTATTAATTATCGCTGTTCACAATTTCCAAGGATTTTCCGTTCTCAGCTTCGTTAGTGCATTTGAACTTATTTTTATCTTGAAATTAGATTAGACTGTAAAATGGAACTTCCAAAACACAAAAAGACCACCATAGCAATAAATAATTCCTTACAATCAGCTCAACAGTGTTAATACGTGTTATAGAAGCGAGTGAATGAAAAGAAATGTAAATTACACGCCAAATATTAACGAATTAACGGACTTCATTAACTTCCGTTAATTAAAGCTGAAAATAACGGATTAACGTTAATCGGAGGTGTGAAGTTTGTTAACGGACTAGTGGTTAACGAAGCTAACGTTTTGCATTAACTTGCCCACCTATGATCAAATCACGTGTAAAACTGCAACAGTGTGGTGAAGGTAGAGCTCATTTTTCTCATCAATGAGAGCTCAGGAACCGATTTCAAACACTACCCTGCTAAGCAACGCTTTATGGGTCTCTCAAACAGGCATGGGTGGCAATCGAAGCTTAATAGGATAGTTCAGAGGTTGTAAACGGGCCGAGTGGTACAGGCCCGAACCCGGAAAGGGATTTGAAGCCAAAACCAGGTTCGAAAAAGCCCGAATGTTGACTTGTGTCTAAAAATACGTACGGTTATTCCTCACATGCGTTTAATATAAAACCATTACTGCTGCTCAATTGTGACGTAACATTAGTAATTGTGTAATAATAATCGTACGATACTTAAGCAAAGTCGTCATTCAGGGTTGCAAAGTTATTAAAATTACGCTTTGGTTGCACTTAAAAGGCTAAAACACTAAGCCTGAACGTATGTCATGCCCGCCGTTTTGTCTAACTTAAGCCCGAACCCGACCAGAAAAGCCGGCCCATCTTACAGCTTTGTGATATTTAATCGTTTTGCGTGCTTCTGGCCTAAAGGCTACCAGCTCGTAAGCCTACGGTAGAGCTACCAGAACAGCGACTACTTAAAATCATCAATGCGAAAAAAGTTATCGCCCTACAGGAGCCTGCAGCCTTTGGATTACCGGTCCACTGCTCTACCACTTGAGCTAGAGAGGATGTCTCCTCGCATTGCAAACGTCAAAACATCACAATTAAATTATTATCACCATCATAATAAAAGCAAGTTGCTGGGTTTAAATAACCAAAATTATGCATGGGAGGAGACATCCTCTCTTGCTCAAATGGTGGAGCAGTGAACCGGTAATCCAAAGGCTGCAGGTTCGAATCCGGTTGGGGGGATAACTTTTGCGCATTGCTGGTTTTAAGTAGTCGCCGTTTTTGTAGCTCTTCCCTTGGCTACCGCGCTAGTATAGCTTTAGGTCAGAAGTACTGCAAACGTCAAAGCATCACAATTAAATTATTAATATTATCAAGTTTGTAATAGTTAGCATTACGTATCTTAAACCTTAACCTAATCCGAACTAACTTTCAAATTAATCTTCTTCGTCTTGCGAATTGTTTTGTTTATTATTTTCACGCTAACTTTACGTTGTGCGCAGTAATGCTTTTGGGCCTTGTGAAAATTCTCAAACGATTAAAAACACAATTCAATGTTTAGCTTCGCTAAATTTTTAAGTGTCCTCTTGAAGCCGCCTTGGTGTGGTGGTTTTGTGGTAAACTGTCCGTAACATCCAATTCTGTTCGAAACACAACTTGGCAAACCCGTGATTGAGTTAAGAATAACAAAGGAGTGGACTTGTGGATGTAAAACAAATACTTATTTTTCTTACGGATTAACAGTGAAACGCTCTTTAGTTAACTTTTTTATTATATGACCCAACTGCAATAAAACAAATTCATTCAGATCTGTCTGTACGTTCGTGTGTTTCCGTTTTTCGGTTAGAAGTTGAAACTTGAAGCATCTTAGTGTATCGTATCAATGCACTGTTTGGGAAGAAGAGGGCATTGGAGTAGGGTTTCTGTTATGTCACCTACGATACCAGCACACTTACTGAAAGCTGGGCCACGCAGGAATTTCCTTTAGTGGGTACTGACTATCCCCGGACAGAGTCGGATGAGACAGCATAATTTCTTTTGTATAGGGGGCAATTAGTTTTTTTCTATGTTCCGAATTTATTTTCTTGGCGATTAAGAAACCGTAAAGATTCCTTTTTCAGTGATATTAGTTCACTAGAAAGCCTTGAGTATGTTTGAAGAATATTTTTTAATGCGCTTTCATTTTTTTAGTCCCTTAGCGGCTACTGCATCAAATCTTACTCGAGGAAATGTTCAAACCTTGCAAAAGCGGCTGTTGAAGCTTTGTTTCCGCCTCAAAAATTGTGGAAACAAAAGAACTTAACAGGTTAACCTTTTTTAGTTCTACTACACATGTTCACTGTTTAACTAATGGCAGTATAACCAATGATCAAATGCATAGTTTTAAGTAACTTGATTACTGATTAAGAACACATAACTGGAATATTTTCAATTTCATAGACGTTTTCGTCATCACGACTGCTTTAGAATTTACTTTTAAAATCTCAATCTGATCTTTACCTTTAAAATCCAAATCTGAAGGTATTTGTGATATGATTTAGACCACACGTCTGCTAGTGCGTACATGAAAACGACAGTGGATCGAGTTTTAGTCCCCATATGTTTTGCCGTGTCATCACTGAAGCCGCGCAGCCAACTTGCAGCTGTACCTCCTGCTCTCACTTCGATCTTGGATGCTGTCATCCGGTTGATTCTTCAGAGAAACGTTCGGTTTAGGTGAGATGCGGTTGAAACTAGTTGTATTTTATATGCGAACAATCTTGGCTGGAATTCGATGGTTGTGAGCTAGCGGATATTTTTTAGTTAGCAACCGAGTTTTTGAAAAACTTGATTTTGCCTTTTTCGCTGTAGCGCTGATTTTCATAGGCAAATGGGTCACTTGGAGTTGGAAAATTGGGTTGGTGGGTTGGCCGGTCTGCTGCGAATGATGGTGCAGCGGAAATGCTGCATCACAGAACTCAAACTCGGTTGAGAACTCGGTAGGTGGCTATTTAAACATTCTCTCTCTACACAAGTGGCCGTTGGGTACCCACTGGTTGCCTTGTACCACCCGCTGGGTGAACAGCTTTACTATAAAGTATTTCACCCCAGATGAAGCTTTGGACAGACATGGGTTTTCGCAATAAATAGCTGCAACAATGTGAGAAAATATTTTGGCAGGCAAAGAAAGGCGGTTGGCCGTTGAGTTTTTTTTTTTATCATGCCGGTTATCCTTTTATTGTTTTTTTAGGCAGGGTCTGTGTGATTGTATATTTGAATTTATTCCGTTTTCGCAGTATGCAAGGGACTATGCAACTGCAGTGCGATTTTGATTACGTCATCGATTACGTGTGTTCGAATGAAGCGCGCTTATGTAACGATGTTCGGAGGGCGGTGCCCCAGCTGAATTCAGTCAGCCGTGCAATGTGGGTTGTGACAACACTACAGCGAACTGATGTCCCAACACCTAGCAAACCTACCAGGACCGGCTATGAGAAGTCGAGACGACGTGGCCACGGTGAATATAGATATTATTATCGGGGCAAGTTTTTGTTGCGCTAAAATTCTGTAAAAGTTGTATTTGAACCAAAATTGCAGTAAAAAGTTGGTTTAGGCCAATGCACAAGGAGTTTAAACAACACTGATTTTGCAGTTACTCACTAGTTCTGTCCCGCAGCCCTGGTTCAGACGACACTATGGTACTATAGTACTCTACTTCAAGAGCTGTAGTTGAACTTCTATAATGCAAACCAACTGTTGCATCATAGATAACATTGAGACCCAGCCAATCCATCACAAAGCTTGTTCTACTATTCAAAGAAAATACTAGATAAACTTGAAATACTGTAGTTTCAAAGCATATCTTGTCAAATCATACTTTTACATTTTGCGCAAAAATTGTTAAAAGTTGCACGTAAAATGGAAAATGTTGCAAAATAGGATTTATGGAAACAGCTTAAAACGTTGTACTGTACTCGTAATGTGTGAGTGTTTTGGAAGCTAAACTTGCTCCAATTATACAGTGGATTGTGATACGCGTTACTCCAAGCAGGCCAAATTAGAATGTCTTATATTTCTTTCAAATGGAATGAAAATGACTTTTTTTTTCGAAAAGTCTTTAAAATATTCAGCGGCTGTGCGCATTGCCCGGCCCAACCCTGTACCGGTACGTTTTTTGGCGGCCTGCCGATGATACGTTTGGGATATTCTAGATTAATTAACACGAGTCCTTGCTGGATACACTTTTACAATACAAACACTGTAGGTGTTGGTTCAGGCTCCTCCCTTAGCAAAAGCATAGCTGCACGCTTGACTATGCGTTAATTTCGGTGGTAGAGTTTGGCAAGGGAAATTAATTTTATTCTTAAAAACAACATATGTTGTTAAAAACATCGGAGCCATATTGAGTTAAAATTTAATACTATATTAAACGTTTAGCTACACGACCAATTTCGCATGAAAATTTGGCTGATGGTCAAGAAGACAACGACTGGACCTTAAAGGAAAGAGAATTTCTTGCGTTGCGCGCCCATGTCAGTGGGAAAAAGGACAAAAGAGGTTGCCTAGCTTTGCCTTGTTACAAAAATACCATTGATTGAAACTTGTTTTAGTGTTTGCAGTATTCTTAGTCAATGCCTAATATTGCATTGTGTTTAAAATTGCTGTTATTTTTTAAAGGGACAAATTATATTCGCCTAATGCCACATCATAGAACTTCAGCGATGTGTTGGAGGATTCAGGAGAAAAATGGCCATTTCTATACCATTTAAGAAATAGGAACCACATCACCGCACAAATATCCATTGTTGGTGGGTGATTTTCAGAGCACCCTACTGGGTTAGCGCTTCTCTACTCTCCTTTGGAAAATTACGGAATAAAATCTCCGTACCAGGTTGGTTTGAGCTGGCCTGCTCTTTCCTGTGGATGAAAACATGGTGCAGCGGATATGCTACACCACAAAATCCCGCTTGAGCTGGAGAACCCGAGAAATAAAAATGGCCATTATCACGTCACCGCTGATGGGTTCGCATTAGTCGCCTCTTACGACCAGCTAGATGGGCATCATCCTGCCCCGGGTGAAGCACGAACGAAAAATATCCGACTAGTTACAACAGTTGAAAACGATCGTTCAAAGAAAACCATTAGTTCATACTGGTCGTCTCTAGATTTCTCTTAAATTCAATTTTTAAGCGTTCAGTTTTACGTTCTTGAATTGAGGTTCTGATAGAAGATATAAACTGACTTTTTATCATTATGGTACACTTATCTTTGTTGTGATAATCCGAACTGATAGGCCTTGTTACGCTATGAAAAAAGACATCAAAAAAACGACTTCGTGATGCCCATCAACGAACTGGATAAAACTAGGTAAGTTTGGAAGTTACAAAATAAGGAATTCAAATCTGTATCTTCGGTGTTGAGCAGATTTACGGTGTCATACAACTAAGCTGTTTATGGTTTAAGAAGCATTGAAGTCTAACTTTACTTGTTATCGTTGTGGCACATTACCATAGTGCAGTTCTGTAAACTCAATACGTTTCTGTGTCACCAGAGAGTAGAGAGTAGCAAAATACGTGTTAAATGATAAGTAAACTATCATTATTTACTAGTTTTATCAGATGGTTACAACGGTAAAACTACCGTCAATCTACCGTTATGGTAATAGGATGTTCTTGCTCTACAAAAAGCTGTGTATTGTATTGGATCTACTAAATGTGTATTGGGTAATTTCATTGTTAGCAGGTGCGTAACGTACTCATAATCAAAGCAATGCTCAAACGTAGAATGAAAAAACGAAAGTTTAATAATTTCAAACGCCCAATTATAAGAGGGTTGCTTCAAGCTGTTTTCAAAACATGTTTCCACGTTTTAGAATTTCAATAAAATAAAATCCTATTTAAACACTGATTTAACAAAAATTATTTCTTAATCAGGTTTAAATTTTGAAATCAGCGTATTGCCTGAAGTTTTACACACAGAAAACAGTCATAAATCTGCGACTTACTTTGCTGCAACGCGAAATAAAAAGAAGTTGTGGGTTCATGTCTCCGGAAAAAACCTGCGCTCTGATTTGGAACGCTATGACTTGTTAAGAAATGGCGTTTGCTTGTAGCTGTACATATTCCCGTTATCACAGCAGTACAAAAAATCTATCTATGCAGAGTTTTTTTGGTAGTTCTTTGATGGGTATCACGAAACTGCGCAATTTCCCAACTGTTGGGTTTCTGCGAGAGTTCCTCCGCGCCCTGATCCCTAGGAAGCGATCGTTCCAGTAGTACCACCACGAAACGGTACAGTTACAATTTAGATCTGCATAACAAGGCCTATGACATAGGCGTAGCCAGGTGGCTCGGGACCCCCCAATTGAAATGTCATCAATGACAAAAATGTGACAAAAAAGCCTATTGCTTCTTCACTTTCAGTTTCTCAGCGTTTTTCGCCTACAACCGTAATTAACAACAATATTGACGACCAGGGGCCTCGGGCCCCCTCAATTCAATTTTTGCCCACCAATTTAAATATACAATCCGGGAAAAATTGAGGGTTTTTATCCTAAAAGTTGCTATTTCAAACCCTCATCTAACCTTTTATGAACATAATGAAATAACTAGGGCCGGATTCACCATAATATGGTACAGTACCAGCTAGGGGCCCCGCGTTTAGTTAGTGAGACTTTTTAAAATTTTCGAGTGGATTATTATTTACTGCTAAAATATTGCACAAGGCAATGTACCTTGCTTTCCTCTACCTGTGCCAAATCACTTACAAAATTTAACCCCAAAATGCAAGATTTTAAACGTGTTTTGGACTCAAATTGTAAGTAAAAGAAGGATTGAACAATTTAATTTTGTCAATTAAGTGTTAAAAATCTTGCTCTTTCAAGTGGCTCTAAATTCGTGCGAATTGTTATCCAATGGCATTAAAATAGCTAGTTTTCCGAAAAAATTGCAAAAAATATTTGCCCCAGACCCCCCGTCTGTGATACGCTTGAGTTCCACTAGTTTGCTGAATACGTCTCCCAATTTACACTTTTTGGGGATATTTAAGCACTCTCCCTACAGCAAAATCCTGGTTACGTACCAAACACTGGCCACGGTTTCTGATCTTCCAGTCTACAATATCTTTGTAGCACAAAAAGTTTCTCTGTTAAATTTCTGATGACGTCATTGCATGTGATCTGTGGTTTGCCCTACCAATCCCCCAATCAAAAATCATGGCTACGCCTATGGCCTATGATACTGTAATGTGATTATATTTTGGTGCAGCTCCAACGCTTTTGTTATTTCTCATTGCATTTGTCATGATTTACCTTTTCGTAATTTTTAAAAACTTATTTTTGCTGAACTCAACATCTGTTCTTCTCAAGTTTAATGATTACTCTATCTGGGCTTCTGAGCGTTAACCAGCTGCAGTTAACCAGTTTGTTGCTCCGAAGTTCATTGAGAGTCATTTGGGACAGCAGCTAGGCTAACGCTCAGAAGCCTATAGAAAGTTTGTTGCTGTTTCATAAAACTCACTGTATTTCTTCGTTCCTGTATCTTTTTTTTTTTGAAATTTTGATACTTAGATTTTTCATCTACAGTGATATGTGACCTTTTTAACTGGGTGGGTGCTGTTGTGTTTATATTTTCCCAGTTTATGCCAAAAATCTATGTAACTTTTTGGTAAACTCGTTCCATGATATTTTGTGCTAGTATTTTGATGCTACATGTTCGATAGTTTTTGTGCAATGTGCATTGATCCGTGAATTGCTAGCGAGAACCAAACTATGACTACATCAAAACAAAAGAACATCATGTCTTGGCTTTGTAAAAGACTAGTAAAGAATTTTGATTGAAGAATTTCGTTGAAATTCGCGGAGTTTCGCTTAGTGTTATAATTCTACTGAACTTTTTTCGTACTGACAACAACGAAAGACGTTTTCAAAGAAAGTAGTTACAAATAATGTCATTAAATCGATGGGCATTGATTTTGTGCTTACAGAGCCGTAGAGAGAAATTTTGGGCTTGGAGACAAGACGAACGTAAATGCTTTCGCGAAGTCAAATAGAAAAGGAAAAACTGAATTCACTCAAAATTTCAGGTTAAAAAAAAGGTCTTAATATTTACAGCAATTGCGGTATAATTCGCTAAGATTTAGAAAATGTCTCCGATCAGCTGTAAATCGACTGTTCGAACCGAAAGAAGGTTTCTTACTTCAGATCTGCATTCAATCCGTACGAGCCCCCAAGCAAATGAGCAAGCCCTCCAGAAAGTCCCGGGCCTCGATATTTCATACCCCTTTGCCTCTCTTAACGGCTGTGTTTACTTAAATTAGTGTGAGCTCTGCCCAACCTACAAAACAAATCTACAAAGCTGCATCGTTTTTATCTTTTAAGTGATAATTTTATGTAATTTTCACTGGAAATAATTTTGGTGTATTTTGGTTTTTTAATTATTATTTTTAGTTTGTGTGGTATGGTAAAAATCCCCCACCCCTCAAAAAACTGTGAAGGCTATTTATGCTGTAACCAATCTTTCAATATTCAAGTTATTTTGATGCCAAGATGCAGTCGAAATTTTCGTTGGTACGATGAATATTGCTGAATTTATTGAACAACTTAATGCATTTTTCATTTCAAATGGCAGTATTTTTCGTACTGTAAGATAATAAATTCAATTTTGAAAATATGCGGCTGATGGCGAGGTGGAATGATATCGTTTATATGCTTAGCGTGCTCCAAGGCTCAAGATGGCGAGTTACTATTTAAATAATAGCCTTGCGATAAGTAAAATACTGCAAGCATGCAACCGTTGATATCCTCTGAGAACCGTGAAAGTTGCGTGAGTACCGTGTATAAGGTGTACGTATCACATCGGGGCAGTTATCACGTTTGCCAAAATACCAAATTTTCTTGGCTAAAAAGTAAAGCAAAGTGGGCAATAGTATAAGGATTGAGAGAAGTCTAGCCATTTCGAATCGAGCTGTAACTCAGACAGGTGATTTAAATAATTGCTTTAAACATTGGTAAGCAGGTTATTGCAAAACGTTAGCTTCGTTAACCACTAGTCCGTTAGCAAGCTTGTTTACTTTTCGTTCAATAAAGTTAATTCCATATTTTCAGCTTTAATTGACGAAAGTTAACCGAGTCCGTCAATTCGTTAACATTTTAGTGTAATTTACATTTCTTTTTATTCACTCACTTCTAGAACACGTTATGACACTGTTGAGCTGATTGTGAGGAAAAAATTATTGCTATGGTGGTCTTTTTGTGTTTTCCAAGTTCCATTTTATAGTCTAATCTAATTTCAAGATAAAAATAGGTTCAGATGTTCCAACGAAGCTGCAATCGAAAATCTTCCGAAATTGCGAACAGCGACAATTAATAGACCTCGGAGTCTCCAGCTTATTATTTGCCACAAAAATGCGCTCCTTTCTTCGCGTTTTCTTTAAAACTAGTGGTAATACGCAACAAGTGCTACCAGTGTCTCACGAAATCATAATTTTTAATGCCTGAGATATGATTATTTGCTGTATTTACTGCGTACGTGACTGATTTACTGCTTTTGCCGCTTTTTTTTTATTTAAAATATTCTGGATATTTCGTTTCTAGTACATTCTGCTATTTTCTGCAGTTATCAATGTTTGGGTTGTTTACATGTCTTAATTGCTATATTTAGACTTGAAGTTTGTGATGTCATAATCATGTTGAAATCTTATCGTAAGCTCGTGGATTTTTTCTATTGTGATGTATCATGGATTGTTCTGGGATATTCGATAGCTTTTGCCGTGATATAAATTGGCGGGTCGTTTTAGATTCTATTATTCTAATATTCTGAAAGTGGATGATTTTTAGGTATTAGTTTCGTAGGCAATTAAGCCGAGTTTGTTTATCTGGGGTTGGCTCGTGTAGCCGTTTAGGAAGAGGTGTGAGTGGAGGGATTTTGGTCAGTTAGTTGGTTTGTGTTTCAATCTTAAATAGAAGTTTTAATTTAAGATTGGTTTGTTGCTTTCTGAGATTCAAGAAGCTAAAGGAACTATCAACTGCCATTTTCGATTCGTCAACTGACATCTCAGTCGTTCTCTAGTTTCAGCCGACGTGGGCAGTTCTAGGGATTAAAGGTTGTACTCTAGCCAAGTATCAACGATCGCGACACAGTGCAATCTGTTTTTTACTGGTACGGTGAATAAATGGTGCAAGAAATTAACGATGAAAACTTAACGGAAGTTAACTAACCTTAACGCAAGTTAATTTAGTCCGTTAACATAAAAAATTTTTTTAACGAATTAAGCAGTCAACGAAAAAGTCAGCTTCGTCATTAACGGATTAACCACTTACGAATTTATGCCCATACTTATGGTTTTAAATAGTTCTGCTAATTGCCTATTATTCAGCAGGAAGCTAGAAATGAATAACATCATAAGTCGATTTATTAGGGTTGGAATGATTCTTTCTCCGTAACTCGAGTCATTTTCAGAAAAAGAGAAAGAGACTCTAGTCGAGAGGCGGTGTGTTATGGTTAAATTATTTTGAAACGCAATTTTTTTTTTTTTAATGATTTTGTCTTCCCCAACCATTTCAGGCTGGCACCGCTCCTGATTGATGCAATAATTTTCATTGTTCAGTTAGTTGAGGATTTGTTGGTCAAGTGTCTCCTTGGACCGCATGGTCCGGGTACCGGCGCGAGGAACAAACTTTCATGCATTTTCTCATTAATGTTATTTTCAGTTTTTTCGTTTGTTTGGCTCTTGGCAGACACCCCTGACGATTCCGATTGCGAACGAAACCGACTGCAGCCTTTTTAACTTTTCATTTTTCCGTTCAATGTATTTTGCTCTCTATTTGATACGTGCGATTTTCCGCTGCTATGAGCCACTGCTTACGAACAATTTTTCTACCCATTTGAATTCAAGCTGTTCCAATCATTGTACGGGCGATGAAGCAAAATAGTACGCAGTTTGTGCGGAGGGAATGAGTCTTAATTGCTGCATCATACCGCAATTCAAATTCGAATTGCAAATGCGATCGAACTTTGAAGTACTGATTCGAGCTCTTCTTCAACTTTGCTCTGCAGGACTTCAGCACGTTTCTCTTCAGCCAGATATGTCTCGTTGCTTGTCTGTTTGCAGCATCGTTCCGTATCAAACAAGCTATTTTCGAAGAAAGGGTGCCGATTTTGCTGCAACGTGAAGCCTTTGATGCTCTTTGAAACACAGTTTGGCGAGCGAAAAAGTCCGGATCAGCGCCGTTAGCCCGAAACGAAATCGCTTCATTTCAGTCGTCTGGCTGTGGAAGAAAAACGAAAGTGATTCAAGAGTGTGCGCGAGGCCTGCCTTCAGTCGCGCTTGCCAACTAAGCACGTTTCTTTTCACGGAAGTGCAACCTAGCTCAGAGGTGAAGTCGAGGACGCAAGGCTCGGGACCAAGGCAGTGCCGTCGCCAGAGCAAACGGAGTGAGGGGGCACTAGCTGAAAGTAGGGGGGGGGGGCGCTTAAATAAACTGAACTTTTGCACATGAAAACTGATCTTCAGATCTTGTATCGCTTTCAATATAAGCAATTTTAACAATTCTGTATTCATGTCTCAAAAAGGAGACCTATAAGGCTGGCAGCGTTTCTCAGCTTGTTTCGTCTGCGGCCCACTACCGCCTAAAAAATCTATCTACAGCAGAGAATGCTACCAGACACGCAACCAGGATTTTGCTAATAGGGATGAACGAAAAGTGAATTTTTTGCACAAAAATTGTCTGATTTAGTCTCCGGGCTAAACAAACTGATGCAACTCAAGCTTGTCACAAACGGGGGCATAGTCATTAAATATATAGTGACTGTAGACGGGGGCCTGGGGGCGGAGCCCCCAGCCGTTAGGTGATTTTTGTGATTTTGCAGCAAAAAAGAAGCAATTTTTACGGCATTAATCGCACTTCGAACGTTTTAAAGTCATACCGATCACTAAATTGCTAAAATTCAGAAGTTATTTCAAAAAAGAATTAAATTTCTTAGTCTGTTTAGCTCCTCTTACTTCAGATCAAGTCTGAAATAGGTTTAAACGCTCGTATTTTGAAGTTTAATTTCTAAGTGATTTGGCTTAGGGAGCTTAGCCTCTCATCCTTCTTGCGCCTCAGACCGCGACCTCAAAATCTTGAGTGTACCTTTAAAAACTTTAAAAATCAAAACAGCTGGTCTTTGAAAAAAATGTTTCCACGTATTGTTTCATGTCATGATCACTAACGAAGTACCGGTAACAATTCTGCAGCCTTACTTCTCTCTTTCGCGACACATCCGTAAAGGTATATTTAATGAGACGGATTATCACGTTAGATTTATGTACAGCAGTTGTTTGGCAGCAATTTCGCAAAGAATCAAAAATACTTCAAAGGAGAATTATGTTTGAACGTAATTACTCCTTTTACCATCATTGTTGTTGTCTTGCAGTTACGTGATGTTCCAAAAACAGTAATTTGAGTAAATCAAAGTGGAGGGGGACAAAAGAACTCGTTAGGTGGGCACGGCCCCCTGGCCCCCCAAAGCGACGGCACTGGTCCAAAGCCAAGAACAGCCCTTCCGAGGACAGACCCTCTCGAGGTCAAGGACAGGAATGCTCGAAGCCAAGGCCCTGGACCAAGGACACAAGCGCAAGTGTTCTGCAAAGAAAAGGTCTTCAAAATTTTTTTTCAGGTGATCTCCAAAAAAAAAGGTTATCAAAAATGTTTTTCAGGCGATCTGCAAAATTTTAACAATTCAAAAAATAGTGTTGTTCTCGAGCCGAGGACAGGGCAATTTTCGAGGACTTGAGGCTTCAAGGCCAAGGACTTCAAAATGTGTCCTCGAGGACTCCACCTCTGACAAGAACTTACACGTAATCTACATACACAGCAAGATCAGCATGCAGCATGCATTACGTATATCAACCACCAAAGATTGGCCAGGTGCGATATAAACATTAGCAATTACTGGTCGGTAATTGTACACTGTACAGAGTCCGGGACCACGGGGAAGAGTAGTACAAAACGGTAAGCAGTCATGAATACAGACAGAGCAGTAGTCAACGTTAATCAGCCAGTAAAAAAACGCAATGTGGGAAAAAGCGAGAGTACTGGTAAGGTACGTTATCTAAACATCACCAGTCAATCAGCTTTACCTAGGCCGCTGAGCAAATAAACAGGCATCACTCAGTACGATACGCAGATGAGTACTGGCGGGATACATCTAACATCTGAATATATAGGCTATGGTGAGCATTAATAATAGTTTGAATTAACTCAAAGAACCGCCACCGAGCCAAAGAAATATGGCAACTGAACCACTTACAGAATCGAACCAAATTATTATATCTAAAACCACTGAGCCACCAGGATTTTTAGTACCAAACCAGCATGCAAAACAAAACAAAAAAAAAGAAACAGCAGAGGGCAATCCAACAGCCCATCACTTACCGTATAGGATACAACTGACTAGGCTATTACATAAGCTGCATCTGAATAAAAGCTGCACATTATACAGTCGTACTGTCGCAGTTCCTGCTTCATCCAGTGGCGATGTGGAAAACTAGCATGGAAGTAACCACAAATGAAAAATAATTGGAACCGATAGCTTTATAACTCAACAGATCATAGCAGCTCAGAGGTTGTACAACCGAGCCGGTTAACCGCAATCGGAGCGCGCTCCCTTTCGACACGCCACACTGGTGACCCCGACGTGATTGGATGGTCGGCGCTCGAGACGACGTTAGCAGGCCCCTTCCTACCACTGCTTTCAGAAAGGGGGAAGTGTGTCGCAGTTCCTGCTTCATCCAGTGGCGATGTGGAAAACTAGCATGGAAGTAACCACACATGAAAGATAATTGGAACCGATAGCTTTATAAGTCAACAGATCATAGCAGCTCAGAGGTTGTACAACCGAGCCGGTTAACCGCAATCGGAGCGCGCTCCCTTTTGACACGCCACAGTACGAATACTTGAATAAGCATTACTCTCCTAAAACCCCTAACACTCATTACTTCTAAGAAATTAAGCACATACAACTACAGCAGGGGGCCTTGTCTCAAGTTCTCAACGTAGGCTAACTGCAACTGATTGTATAAGCTCTGGGATGGGCAAATCAAAAGCAAAAACGTGATGTAATGCTCGGTCGCGAACTCCGTTACTGTGGTAACCGCAATGCGATATAAATACGTCACAATGGTGCAATCAGATAATTTGTCCGGTAAACAATCCTGCAGTGTTGCTATCTCAATCGAGCATAACACATTCGTTTCAACAAACTAATAAAAGCGCTGAAAAAAATTCCCAAAAATGTAACGAAAAACTGCTAAAAATACGCTTATAAATCGTTCTATTTCATAGCAATAGTGTATTTATACATACTACATTTTAGTTTTCCTGTTCAAAGTATCCTTATTTGCAGCACCCCCAACAACTTTTCAAGTCACGAGCCGTCACTGGCTGAAGGGGTCCACGACTTCTTTTCGGCGCGGCCCTTTTCGGCGACAATATTCTGTGCTTTTCACTAACACTAACTCAAAGCCCTAACCCAAACCCTAAATAAGTGAACTGTCAAAGAGCACCGAATTGGCGCCGAAACGATCTGTGCAGAAAACGTACGGCAACGAAATAGGTGGCGCGGAAATGGTCGCACCGAAAAGACGTGAACCCGGCTGAAGCGATGTCGCTTTTTCAGCTAAAAAACAGCAGCGATGCCGCTTTTCGCTGGTGACCAAAGTAGTAGCGGCGCTATCGACAAAGTAGCAGCACTAGTAGTGTCACTGTGCCCATGACTGATCATACCTATGGTCATAGGTGGGTACTAGTCCGTTAATCCGTTAATAACGAAGCTAACTTTTTCACTAATTTGTTAATCCGTTAAAAAGTTTTTTCATGTTTACGGACTAAATTAACTTCCGTTAAGTTCTGTTAACGGACTAAAGTAACTTCCGTTAAGTTCTGTTAACTTCCGTTAAGGTTTTTATTGTAAATATCTTGCAGCTTCGTTGTGCATTTGAACTTGTTTTTATCTTGAAATCAGATTAGACTGTAAAATGTTACTTCCAAAACACAAAAAGACCACCACAGCAATAAATATTTCCTTAAAATCAGCTCAACAGCGTCCATGCGTGTTCTAGAAGCGAGTGAATAAAACGAAATGTAAATTACACGCAAAATGTTAACGGATTAACGGACTTTATTACTTTCGTTAATTAAAGCTGAAAATAACGGATTAACGTTAACGGGGGTGTGAAGTTTGTTAACGGACTAATGGTTAACGAAGCTAACGTTTTGCATTAACTTGCCCATCTATGCCTATGCATAGATCCTGCAAAAAAGAATGTTATGCATGGATCCGGCAAAAAAAAAAAAAAAAGCTATGCATAGATCCTGCTCTCTCTTTTTGTAGTATCTATGGCCTATGGTACCTCATGGCGTACCTTACTGGTACGGTACCTGATACGACAGCTAGGCTACTGACGAGATCAATACCTGCACCAGTACGGTACAGAGTAGGTACTCAGGTACTGGGCTATCGACAACTCATAGACTGCAGACATACTGGTAGTCATTCCAAATTCAGAGTTTTTGTAAGCTTTTTTTTAAGTCTTCCGGTAGGTCTTGCAGTCTTAAGGTGAATTCACACAGTATCCGTTTTTCGTACGTTTTCGTCCGTTTTTTTACGTTTTTGCTTCTCCTTGACAAAGTATGCGCTTTCCGCATTTTTATGTGTCCATATCCGCACTAAGCAGACAGTCACATACTGGACAAAAGTTTTCTGAAAAAAATTTTTTGTAAAGGAGTACAGCTCTATTTCTAAATATTGCTATTGTCGTTCACACACAAAATTTTTGAACAAAATTTTTATCTATATATAACAGTCTACTTAGTGCGTATATGGACTTACAAAAATGCGGATGAAAAAGCGCATACTTTTTCAAGCAGAAGCAAAAACGTAAAAAAACGGACGAAAACGTACGAAAAACAGATACTGTGTAAATTTACCTTTATGTTGTAGGGTAGTCTAAGTCTTCAGTAAGTCGGCCTAATTAAAAATGTCGTTTTTAAAATCCCGTCAACTTTCAACTCCTCCAACAACTGGGATGAGTGCTGGACAATGGTTAGAAGCAAGAAAAAAAGAGAGAAATGTTGAAGGTAGGCTATACTAGTAAATTTTTTGAAGTGACTTTGCGCATGAAAGGTGCATTGTGCACTCAGTCTTTTCCTTAAAGAGATCTGAGATACAGTACTGCTCAAAATCAGTTTTATTGCGGAAACGAGGGGTCGTTTACTTAAGTAAGCTATAAGCTGTGGGTTTTTTCTTTTGAAAGCTCTGTTACCCATGTATGAGTGGTGAGTGCACGCATGCATGGCTACTAGTATCATATATCATACCGTAATTAAAATTAGGAAGGTTTTATTTCACCGGAAATTTTTATCTAGTTTTTTATTAATTCTGACTCAAATCTATCCCAAATTCAAATGCTTACTTTAAAACTATATCCAAATCGAACCCTAGCCCGAACCCTAATCTTAAGCCCTAAAAAAGCAAATAAAAAAAGCACGGATGAATATTTCTCATTATTGTTTTATTCTCCTGAACTTGAAAATTTTCGGTAAAATAGTCACTACCTTAAAATTAATGACCAAAACAAAAACAAAAGTGAACAGTAAAGTAAAGCAGCCAAATAGCACTTACACTAATTCAAACTTCAAAGCAATAATAAACCCAATAGCAACTGAAATACTGATGTTCATATGAGCCCAAGTTAACCTCTTTCTCAAGAAATCGACATTTTACGTTCAAAACAAACTCTGCCCAAAGTCGGAACTACAGCGAAAGAGAGGGTAACTAAAACCTTTATGCTTATAGGAGCCCTTTAAGTTTCTGTAGAAGCATATACTATGCTTTATAAATTTGTTATCGGTAATTACAACTGCATTTGAATAGGCAAATCAGAAATATTCATTGATCATTGCGATACCAAAATGCAATATGCTTTTTTTTTGGAAACTCTGTGACTTGTATATCAACGCGCATGTGCTCTCTCCTTCTCTCTGATCTTGGCTATTTCCCAAATTTAGTCCTAACCCTGATGAGTGCAAGTATGAGAAGAGTGAGAGCACACGCACGCTCATACATGAGTCTCAGAGATTCCGAAGAAAAGCGATCGGCTTATACTAAATGACGTCTTCATTTTTCACATAAATTTAAACAAAGTAAAAGTAACATAAAAAATCAAAATTGTTGATAAAAATGACAATGGGTAATCTGATTAAACGAAGAAGGTCTTGCAGTCTGCATTTTGCTGAGCCTAATAATGTCATTTATTTCTTCAGATACAAAAAAGCAAACAAACAAGTATGATTTTCTTGATGGAAGTTCAAGTGAAGAATCATTTTCAGCATCTACTTTTCTTAAGAAGTCACGTCAAAAAGAAAATATTCCTTCAAAGGAGTTAATTAAGTAAGGAAAGCAAGTCTACACTAGCTTAGCATTGTACAGTTCCAGGTTCTTTGCATAGGTGTTCCTTCAGTTAGGTTTTCATGTTCCTTCAGTTAGGTTTACTTTAAGATGTGTCTTAAAGTAAAGTATAAATCTTAAAGTAACCATGAAATCAATAAGGAGTCGACTTGCACTCTATGAACACGCTTATTTGCAGTTAAAAATCTGCTTATTTGCATAGAAATAATGTGCTTTCTATTGAAAATATTGTGCTCATATGGTGCAATTTAGGTGATCATTTATGTATACAAATAAGGCACCTTCAGAGTCCTGATGTTGAGTGCCTGCATCTGTCTAACCACTCCAATATAAAGGAAACTACACCAAAAGTAGGTTTTGGCCAGTAATAAACAAAAATGTGACAAATTAGTTTATGCGTTCACAATTCATTCATTTCATTAATTTTTGTTCAGAAAGACCTTTTAAAGCAGAAAAAATACAAGGTTAATTAAGAAAACTCAATATGGTCTTTTCTGTGCAAGGTTGCGAAAAGACCAAGAATCCATGCCCTGAAAAAAGGTCGTGGTTGTTGAGTGTGCAGCCTCTTAAAGTCAGACAAAGTTATAACACAGTAGGTTACAAGAGTCACAAAAACAGATAATTAGCAAAGCACTTGTAAGCGAAAATAAAAATAAATTAGATGAATTCTACTGAATATATTTAACAACAGACAATTGAAAATAATTGCTGGCTGTTTAGCATCTAATGCTGTTGTTTGATTATAGACAGTCATCAGAGCCAACTAGGCCACAAACTTCTCGGGGATTGGCAGATCAAAGATCATCATCCATGCTGACAAGAGGAAGCACTGCATTAAGCCGCTTTTCTCAACTTGAAAAAGATATTCTTGCCAGACAAAACAAACCAACCGTTGTAAGGCAATGTTTTAAATTATTGCATCTACAAATCTACAAGTTATCTTAGTTAATTAAGAAGATTTTTGATTAAATGGTATTGCAGCTTTATCGTGGGTTAGTAGCGTTTGGTAGGGTTGAATTGTGTGTTTGTGTTTTTCTGTATTACCTGGCTTTATTTACTTTTTTTGCTTTAGCTGTTAAAGCAAATCTAGTGCAGTTAACAATTAATGTTGTAATAGCAGAATTAACTAATTAGAATCATCCACAATCGCACCCATAAAAAAATTTCCAAGCTAGATTGTAGCTACGTCTATAAATATATATGTAAATATTTTCTGCACTGTGCAGTTTCTAAGTCATTGATAAATTGATAATTTCTTACTTGATTTTTGATGAGTATGGCAATGCTCGTTCCTCAATGAGAGCTGGTCTCCCTTTTACTGGCTTATTAAGCTAAAATTGATCTTGCCAGTGTCTTAATGCTGCTTTGTTAATTGTTATGATTATTCAATTAACTATAAATATTGCTTTTGTATTTATTAAAGAGTTTAAGTTTACATTCGACTTCTTCAAGTAAAATATGTGGTTTTGTGTCGTCAGAATGTGTTTTCTTCTTCTGATATGGATTTGGACATCAGCTCAGATTCTGAAATCAAGCAAGATATGTTATCTTTAAAGTAAGCACTAAAATTATTCATTTATTTGTTCAAATTAATTTTATATGTTTATGGTATGGAATATGTTCGTCTTCCTCTGGGGGGTTGCATTACTTGAAGACAGAAAGGTCCATTTGCTGCTTAGCAGCCACGAGCGTGCAGTTATGAAATCTCTTAGTAATTGCAATATTTCTTATGGATTTGTGGATGTGTACTATGCGGAAAAAAATGAATTCAGTTCACTTGATTATCATATTGTACATTATCATATTGTATAGTACGTCGTTGACTGTGACATTCAGTATTTAGGTTTGATTTTTAGGAGCAGAGTTTTGCCTGAGTTGAAATCAAAGATTGGCCATGAAAGTTCTTTTTTTTAAGATTTACTCACATGACAACTTTAATTTTGACTCGAGTTTAATTTTAAAGGATTTACATTTTTTATAAGAACCAGTAAATTCTGGGTTGAGGTCGGCTGTTCTTAAATTTCCATGAATTTTCGGTTTCATTTCTTTTTAAGTTTAGTGAAGAATAGAATGACACAAATTTATTCTTAATTAGTTGAAAGTTGTCTTTTGTTTTAAATATAGATAGAATTAGACAAATCAATAATGGCAATGTAAAAAAAAGAACAAGAAAACTACTGATTGATTAGATTTGCGTTGTACTGGCCCATGTTCTTAGTTACTTTTTTATGCTGAAGCTGGCATTCTTAATTTTTGAGCTAAAATAAGTCTCGTGTTCTTGTAGAATTGTTGTTAGGAAAAAGTGTAGTTTAACTTGAGCACTAAGCCGCTCATGGTAGTGAAAATCGCCTTATTTTGAAAAATAGAAGAGGCGCTAAAATGGGTTATGTACCATTTACTGCGTGTTGCATTGAAAGTAACATAGTAAACAATATTTATTTCAAGAAAACTGCAGTATGACAAGCCTATGCAAAAGAAAGTTTATCTTTTGAGGTTGGAGTCTCAAAAAATCATTTACGATTGTTGTATACTTTAATTACCAAATAATATATAATTTTATTAACATGTCGATACAGGAAAAGGTGCTAAGTGGTATGCAGCAGTGTCCATCTCCGCATTATTTCAGTTTTAAAATCTTTGATTTTGAAATGTTTTCTTCCTAGAATTAAGTTTTGTTTTTCTTTGCAGAAAGAAAGATGATGGCTTATTAGCGAATCAAAATTTACGTGCTTCTACTGAAGTAAATGGATTGTTTTAAAGCTTTGTTTGAAAAACTCCTGTCTAGTTAAATCTACATTTAATCGCTACGCTCTAGTCTATGCTATACACGCTGCTTTGTTCTCAGTAAATAATGTCCAATTGCCCAATGCAATATTTCGATTGAGATTCAACGACCTTGCCTCTTGAGCGTCTGCTGCTGAAACGGTGGTCTCGGGGTTGGTTCCCGGTCTGGTCAAATCAAATACTATAAAAATTGGTATTATTCATTGCTTCCTTTCTTGCCTTTCAGCAATTAAAAGGGACAGTTTGAAGCCTCTACCGTGTGTGGCAGACAGGTGGGCTGGTGGTAGCTTGACTAAAAAATCGAAAGATCTCTTCACTGTCTCCTGGCCAAGGCAACTTGGTGGATAAAGATGGAATTACATTTTTTTTTTATTCTCCTTCGTGGGGCCCACTCTGTGCATGCAAACATTAAATTAATTATTTTCGATTAATCTTACTACGTTTTATCTGCCACTAGCATGAGTTCGGTTGATGGACTACCGGTACCGTTCGATTACCGAACGGGTCAAACCAAACACGATAGTAAATAGGTATTCACAGCTTTCTTGCTTGATATTCAATAATCACTGGGACAATGTAAAGCCTCCATCGTGTGCGGTAGATACATAGGCAGGTCAGATGGCAACTCGGCTTGCAGACCAGTAGGTCTTTATACTATCTACTGGCCGAAGCAACTTGGTAAATAGCAATGTAATTGCAATTTCAAAACTACCTTGTTATTGACGGGTAAGTGCAGACTTTAAGATCATATTCTCAATGTTGTTCTATTGTTTTACTATTTCTTTGATTTTTTTAATTGTAATCACATATTTTTTGTTTAAAGGCCATCAGTTATCAAGATGAATCAACGTCAAAAACTGAATCCATACTTGCTAAGAAGAAGCAAAATTTATCAAAGAAAAAAGCAGTAGTACGTTTGAGTTCATTATTTTTATCTCGCATATTTTTATTGCAAATTTGGGTTAAATTGTGAAATATAAGTTCAAAAGTTGTATTTTGCGTTTAATGCGGAATATTTACCGGTAGTAGATATAAATCATATAATGCAAGAACAGAAGAGGTAGCCTACAGAACTCGAAAGCCTACAGGAAACCGAAGGGGTTGGTTCATCAAAAATCCGCCTAATATGTACCAGAAAATAAAACAAGCGTCAAGTATGTAGCTCTATGTAACCATTAAGCCAATTTTTATCAAGAAATCAGCGTATTTTTGGGCACACGCCGACTTAGAAAATCAGCGTTTTTTCGGCGCGAGACAACTCACCAAAACCTAAGAGGGAACACTGTTGTAGTTGCTGTACACTTTTATTCAGTAGTGCACAGGGTAGTTTCTGGCACCATTTTTGGCTCGTTTTCGAACAAGAAAGGACCAAAAACTAAGAAAGAAATCAAGAGCCGATTTGAAAATGTGGACATGAAGAATTGAAGATTTCTTGAAGGCGCTTCATTGATTTTTGCCGGCTAATTGTAATTACGTGCATTCTTCGTTTCGTTTCCAGTTTGCACTAATAAAGCGAGGTAACAAACATTTAATATTAATTATTGTAGACGTTTGCACCTAAATTGGTTGAAACTCGTCAGCCTGATTCCGATGCGTCCCTGTACGATTTCCTCTCCAGTCAGTACAGTGATGCGAGTCTGGATGATGTCCTTCCTCAGCCTCACATCGTCATGTCCTTGGATGATCTCCTACCTGCAGAAGAGGTTGAGGTATGCTTTGTAATTACATTTTATTCACCAAGTTCCTTGGCCAGAAGCTAGCGAAGGGGCTGTTGAGGGCTTGGAGTCAAGTTGCGTCATGTCTACCACTCACGGTCGAGGCTTCACTCGGCCCTTTTAATGCTGAACATCAAACAGGAAAGTTATGAATACCAATTTTTAAAGTCTTTGGTTTGACCCGATCGGGAATCGAACCCAGGTCTACTAATTCAGTAGCAACGCTCAATCCACTCGACCACGGATTTGCTAGTTTGTATTAGTTGCTTATGCTTGTTAGTGCGGTTATGATCACTTTTAAGCTGCATTTTATGTCTTAACATTTTGCACTTATTGAGGACTTTTTAAAGACCTTTTTATGTTCTATTATTTTGCCTCTGCACAAAAAATCTGCATGCCAACAAACTATTTCATTTTTTCAGTAGAAATTTGAAATGGTCTGCCTCTAACGATCAGAAGCATTATAACTTTACAAAATTCAAAATTACATGAAAATATTTAGAAGGAACTTGAATCATGACATAGTAATGTAGCGTTCGAACTCATTATTGACCACTACGAGTCAGTCCTTGGTTCGTTTTCTTTGTTGTTTTTTTTTTCTTCAGGTTTCATGAACCAGTGCAAATGTTTTTTACACCTGGCCAGAAGCCATCGTTCTGTTGCTCAAGGGTCCTGGGTGCAATGTATAATAATCATTATTTTCTGATGTTTCTTGCTACTGTTTATTGCGCCCAAATGCAATAGACCGTTTTAGTGGCGCGTCACAATGCCCATTGTCTGGTTCTTACTGCAGATCGTAGTAAAATTCGCCCATTTAAATCAATTGTAAAATTATTACATACACGCAACTTCAAACAACCACTGTAGGTTAGTGGGTGACGTTTTTTGTTTGATTTTACTTTTATTTGATGGGCCAAAGCTTCGTAATTCCATTTCAGGTTATTTCCGGGGTTAAAAGTCTTTATAAATGCGTACTAGACTCATTTTAAAAAGGGTACTATTATGACACAGAATAGCGTTTCTAGACAACTTCACAGGATATACTGTACAGAAAATCAATTGCTAAACAATCATAAACATAGCGAAATGTGAAGTCAAGAACAATCTAAGACCAAAAAAAGGTCAACAACAATTTTAGAAATGAATGAAGGCTACAGCTCTAAATTAACAGCTCATAGTGTAGAAAGGTCAAAGCAAAGTAAATGATTTTGGATTATTTTGTGAATGCAAAATTAAAGTCGCAAATACAGGCGTATACGGTAAGCGCGGTAGGGCCTGCAGGCGTAAGGTCTAGGAGAGTTAAATCCACCTACATTCAGTCCCATGGTAATGTCACTTACGATATTTAGTAGAGAAAAGGGCTTTTTAGACAAAAAATTGCTATTATAATAATTATTTCTTCCTTAAATTACACTCCGCCACGAGGCAGCCCAAAACGCCAAAGTAAAACCAAAAGATGCCTAAGTAAAACCGAAAAAAATATTGT
This sequence comes from Trididemnum nubilum, assembly GCA_963965965.1. Lineage (NCBI taxonomy): Eukaryota > Metazoa > Chordata > Ascidiacea > Aplousobranchia > Didemnidae > Trididemnum > Trididemnum nubilum. The sequence goes on along the minus strand of OZ014478.1, from coordinate 41,811,872 downwards.
GAAATTTTGGACCAAGATGTCAATTAAAGTCACCTTTTTTAAACAAACGTATCCAAAATTTTTGAAAGCGGGGCGAATGCGACTCCAAAAAAGCCATTAGATCGATTTATTTGACAATATATTAGCAAACGAGAACGAAGTTAGCTAATTTTTGTCTGAAAATAGAGTGGAAACCCCTATTTTCAGTAAAAAAGGCCAAAAATTCGGCAGCGAAAGTATTCCCTTTTTGAAAAATTTTCTCCTCCCCTCTTTGAAAATTCTGGGTGCACCACTGGGCCGGATTGGTGTTTTAGCGGGCGCTCCACGAACGACCCAACCTAGTTGCCCTATTCTCAAAAATGAAAATATTACCGGCAGGGATCTACCTGTACTGTAGAATACCTAGATCGTACTTCAGATATGATGGTTACAGGTCGTCATTGTGGAAGTATTTAAAGTTTTTTAAAAACCACTTTTTAAAGCAAAAGTGTCTTTGCCAAAAAAGGGACTAAAACTTAAACAAAAAAGATCATTACTAGGGTAGCGAGGTGCTCCAGTTTCGGACCTGGACTTCTGGCGCTCCAGCTTTGGACCTGGACTCCTGGCGCTCCTTGCACGTCCTTTGTGCAGGGCTTTTGGCAGAAATTGAGACTAGTCGAAAAACCTGCAATAAGTGTGCCCAATAAATAAAATTAGAAAACTTATCAGTTTTCCTTTTCGTCAGGGTTAGAGTCAACTTGCCCAACTCCTCCTCCATCGAAGAACCTGGCTGATAGCTAGCCACAGTGCTTTAGACCATTGTTCCTGCACAAGACCAAAAAATGTGAACATAAATAAAATTGCTTGAAATTCTCCTAATCTTCTATCGAAAAACTTGACTTCATATAGTGATTAGTATTGATTACAAAACAAGCTTACCTGCAGCGTGATTCCCATTTTGAAGCCAAATTGCTATTCTTAGGAAATCGGTAGAATTTGCAACTACTCTTTTCGCTTGTGTGATCGCATCCTGGTGCGAAGCACAATATCGTTTTACTCTTTTATCGTATATGCCAATCGCAACTCTGCTCAGAACTATCACATGTCATTAAATAAGCGTTAAAACGCTAGTTTACGGTGCAAAAGTGCCCTTTTTAAAATGAGTTTAATACGCATTTATAAAGACTTTTAACCCCGGAAATAACCTGAAATGGAATTACGAAGCTTTGGCCCTTCAAAGAAAAGTAAAATCAAACAAAAAACGTCACCCACTAACCTACAGTGGCTGTTTGAAGTTGCGTGTATGTAATAATTTTACAATTGATTTAAAATGGGCGAATTTTACTACGATCTGCAGAAAGAACCAGACAATGGGCATTGTGATGTCATGACTAAACCGGTCTGTATAATATAAACAATAACATCCAATTCTAGAATTCTGTACTTATAAAAAGGCTAAAAAACAGGTCTTCACTCACTCTTCAGTAAAAGCAGCCATGTTAGAGATGCTCGAAATCACGAGAAACTTCACCGGGTAACTTGTTAACAGTTATGAGAGAGATTTCGGCTGCTTCAATTTATTTAGCCTAAATTAGCTTTTAATTTTGGCAGTCAGAAGACAAGCCCAACATACTAGAACTTCACACAGTGGATGAACTGTTGTCGCCTATCGATTCTGATAATGAATCAGAAGTCAGCAAATACTCCAGGTTTGAGAATGTTATATATTGTGAATAAATGTTTTGAGGGAGGTGGTCGGTTGGTCTAGTAAAAGCGGGACGAAGCAATTGCTTTGGAGCGAGAAGTTGAGTCGGAATTATCTGACTCAAACCGAATTGGATAGTCCAGATGTTTTCACTATAGCACTACGATTTTCATTACTGGCATTGAAAAATTGCGTTATCACTACTTGTAACTGTACTTGAGTAGTTTTGACTCATCGAGAAGGATGTACATTGTACATCAATAAGCTCACGTGCTTGTCGCCCACACAGCCAGCATCGGAACCGGAATGTTACTGATCAAATCTCAGTCCAACCAGTCAAGTACTCAGGGTAATTGCTCTGCATCAACGGTCCCACTCTCGAAAGCAGGTGTCAGTTAAAATGACGCGGTGGCTGTGAACAGTTTAACATTCAGATATGTTAGCATGCTCCTTTTAGCCCTGGCTACGGTGGCAGAGTGGTCTAACGCCTGTCCTGTGTTGAACTGTCGCGACTTCGAAACCAGTGTACATTTGTGGTTGTCGCTGGCATGGGTTCAGATACCATCAGTATTTTTCTTCTGCCAACCGGAGGCTAATCCAGCTTGTGATTTTTTATGTCTTCTGTTTTCTTGGATAGCTTTGATGTGCCTTTTGTTGTGTTTACTTGTTATTGGAATCCAAACAGAAACAAAGCTAAAATTTTACCATTACTTGATTTGCAGTAGTGATTTTGTGACGTCAGACGATAGCAATTTGTTCAACGTTCAGTCACTGGAAGAGCTTGTACTTGAAAAACCATCCACGAACTCTAAGCTCAGTGAGCTAACTCCGACGAAAGAGAAAAGAAAAATTGCTGAAATTGAAAAACCTGAAGGTAATGCTTTTTCTAAATTTGACCACGTTAATGTTTGTGTGTGTGTGTGAAAACTGCAATTCTGAACTCAAATATAGTTAATGTGAAATTTTATTTAACAATCGATGCATTCAATAAATTAATAAATTCCAGAATAAATGTAGGTACAGTTACACAGTAAACACTCCTACACTTTTTTAACTGAAGTTTGCATGCGTGTTGTACTAGCAAAGTTGAACAGTAGCGCAGAGAATAATCTCCATTTTGAAAGCTCTGAATATCAGCAAAAAGAAAATTTATGCGGATATTTAGAGCCCATTCGGTACACAAAATTTATTTTTGAAGTTATCATGCTACTTCCCTAAGTTTTCTAGCTTTAACTCTACTTTTCCGAAAATTGCAACGTTCAGCCGAATGGAACTCAGGGTGTCATGCGCACGGCGCGTCGCACATCTTTGTATGGCCTTAATTGAGAATTGCATACTTAGGTCAGGTCTATACTGTGCGTAAAATCGCGAGCGTACGAACATATTTTAAGTTTATTTTTAACCAAGGTTGCCACATCCTGGAAAATTCCTGGATTTTTTTTGCTGTCCTGAAAGTCCTTGAATTTTTTTAGAAGTCCTGGAAAATATATAGAAGGTTTTCCCTTGTTTGACCGGGACAGTAATTTATTGCAATGCGATGCTCTTTTACTGCTTGTAGTCAGTAACTAGTAATGCAAATGCTTTACATTGAATTTTTTGTTTATTTTTAAGTATATAAAAGTAGGTACATGAAAGAATAATAGTGGAAGTTAAATCTCAAGTCCTGTAAAAATGGCCTAAAACAATCCTAGAAAAGTCCTGGAATTTAATTTTGCAGTTTCTTTGGCATCCCTGTTTAACAACAATTCGGTAGGCCCGGCAATCGGCATACTGTCTTACCAGCATACAAGCTGCCATTTGGTTGAAATAAACGAAGCTCGCGATTTGACGCCCATTGACGATCGAGCTTTGAATTGACTAAATTTCTGCGAGCATCTCGTAATGTAGTGCAGAACTTCGGCTTTGGCTTACCGATTCATTACCAAATAGGTTTCATTAGATATTGTTAAAAACAAGATGCTATCAGCCAACATACCGTTCTCCAATAATACTGCACTAGTTTCACGTGTTTGCTCAATGTTCATTAAAGTGAGCGATTCCGGTTCGGCTATAATTGTTAAATCGCTTTATCGGGGTAGTTGTTGTTGTAGCGCATATATATTCTCCTGTCACCAGACAGCGTCAGACGCTAACTTATAAGACGATCCGCACCCTTTTCATTGCAGTGACTTCTTCGTGGTTGGAGGAATCTGCACCTGCTTAGGAGTTTCCGATGTTCCTGTGGATTTCTTCGAATTCTTGTCCACTGAATTTGCTGCTTGTTCGAAGCCACCAAGCAGAGATAATCATCGGAAAGCGTCTTATCCAAGGACGCAATTAACAGCGTGACCAGGGTGCTGGTTGAACCCAGACCATTCAATCAGGGTCGTCGTAAAAACGACGCATTAACCTATTGGGCCACGCTGCCGATAGTTGCTCATATGTTTTCGTTTCCAGCCTAATGCTTTTTATATTGGTAGAAGACTACAGCTACTCCGAAGATTTTACCTCGGTTGATGAGGATGATGACACACTGAAAGAAACTGAAAGTATTGCAGAAGAACTTGAGGAAGGTGGGTTTTGCTTTCCATGCCTTACAAATAAATACACGGTAGCTTGAACCTACCAGTGGTCGCGTGGATGTAACACGTGTTACCGAAACAGTTGAGTTGGTTGCAATTACCGGTCGGAGTGGAACCAAAGTCTATAAATAAATTGTCTTTCACAACTTCCCTGCTTGACGTTCAGTAATTAAAGGGTCAGAGTGAAGCCCCCACCGTACATGTTACATTTCAGAAATACGAACAGAAAGCGCTTCTACAATTAGCGAGAGTATAGCAACTGAACACGAAGAAGATAGCAGTGGCGGCACATCCTACACTCAGAACTTCGACAGCCTGTCAGCAAGTGCTGTGACGTCATCACTACATCAGCCTACTTCAAGATCCTACGAATCAGCTGCCGTACAAACCGATCCCGTCGAAATAGGAAACATTTTGTTGGAAGAAAAAAGTGAGTTTTATTAGAACAAAGCGTCAAAGCTGGTTAGAGGGGTGGTAGTTGATTTTGAAAATTTTGATTTTAACGCTTATCCTTTGCTTTGCTAAAACAACTGTTAAAGAGGTATACATTTAAATGATATATTCACGTCTCCGGTCGAACGTTTTATTCTGGCGACCCCGGCAAAAATAGGTTGTTGTTAATATCACTCAAGCTCAGTTTGTATCGCGTGCCAAGTGCATTTTTGGTTCACTACTGTACTACTATAGTTGTATAAAACGTATACAAATATTCTGTGTTTTGTCAACATGGGGCTATCAGACTGGCAAACTGTTTGGTTTGGCATCTCGACATAAACAACGGGCCAGACTTATTATCATTAGCAACGTTTTGCATGTCCAATTTTATTGCCCGGTCCTTGGTTGCGATCGATGCCTGCTGGCTACTGAGTCATGCCAAGGAAAGTTCCAACATACGAAAGAACTGTGACAACCAAAGAGTTCTATGTTAGCAATGCTCTTCAAGAGCCTCGCCTGAAAAATGGACGTGTAGCTAGATGTTCATTTTCCCGTTGGAAAATGATACGAGACTTCGCCAGTTCCTTTCACCAGCATTCTACCCTTCGTACTTTAAAGGTTACCGATATTTCTGTAAAACTCAATCGTATGCAATGCAAACAAAGTGATTTTGCCGGATGAAAAAAAAAGGTGATTTTAAATCATTTGTGGTTTGGGTAAAACGGATGTCCGACTAAGTATTTGAACCCAGCTCTGTTTAATCACGACCATTTCAAACACTGGCGTTTTTAACCATTATGCCAGCGCAACACGTGGACCCAGATTTAACTAAAATGAATTGTTAAATTTAACTTTCAAAAAGTGATTTTTGGGGAGGTCCATTTGGGAGTTCTGGGGTTTGGTACCCCTAGATTATGTAAAAAAATGTGTCCCTTCGATATCTACTGATATCCAAAAAACTAGCGCCCTAGCTCAAGCCGTTTAAAAAATTGATTTTTAGGGGTCCATTTGGGAAGGTTCCGGAGGGATGGTACCCCCAAACTATGTCAAAATTTTTGTCTCTTAAATATCTCCTGGATATCAAAAAAAATGGAACCTTTGCTGAAACCGTTCAGCACCCTGATATTTTGGGATTTCTGGGGAGGTGGTACCCCCAAACTATGTCCAAGTATTAGCCTGTTAAATTTCTTCTGATATAAAAAAAAACTAGTGCCCTAGCTTAAGCCGTTAAAAAAATTGATTTTTGTGAGGTCTATTTGGAGGTTCCAGGTGGTTGGTAGCCTAAACTGTCAAAATATTTTTCAATTAAATATGTTTTTGTATCAAAAAACAACTAGCGCCCTAGCTTAACTGTTCAAAAAGTGATTTTTGGAGAACTTCATTTCGGAGGGTTTCAGGAGGGTTATTACTACCAAATTATGTCAAAATATTTGTCCTTTAAATAATCTACTGATATCAAAAAAACTAAGACCCTAGCTTAAGCTGTTAAAAAAAGAGTTTTGGGGGGTCTGCACAGAGAATGAAACCTGAAGCCCTCTGATCATATCTAATGTCAAAACAAAAAATATTAAGAAATTTTGTTCTAATCTACGAAAAAAAATGTGCTGGATTCAACATGATCTTTGGATGAGAAAACCGATGACCAAACTATATAATTTTATCCAGGTCTATTCAATCACAAAGGTTTCATATGCAACACGTGTGCACATGACGAAAATCAGTCATTAGAATTACGTATTAAACTTCATTATCACAAGTTTTCGGCGCTTCTGCCCCAAACCACGTGACGTAGCGCCTCCAAAAATGCATGTGCACAACGTTATATATGGACTTATCAGATCTTCAATAGTAAAGTTTCTTGCTCTGGTGGTTTCGGAGTTTTTGTTTCCAGTAAAAAAGTTAAATAAATAAAGAAAAAAAAAGAGTCGGAATTGTCATAATTTAAATTTGGGAGCTGAAACTGCATTCCCAGGCGCTTCTAAATCCGAAAATTTTGTTCTGCTTCGATTAGTTAACGAGCTAGAGCGGTTTAAACGTCTGATTGGCATTTCAGTTTTTGGCTCGGAAACCCGTATCACGTGACCGATTGCCCCTGGAATTTACATAAAGAATGATCCATATGTGCCTGATTTAAGTTCTAAATTTCAAGTTTCTACCTTTAGCCGGTTGAAGTTATAGCGTTTTCGACTTCTGATTGCAGAATTCGTAATTTTGTGCAGAAAAAACATAGGGACTTCCTACGCGAAGCGTCGCGTAAGTCCCAAAAATGATGTAAGTGGCTTCCTAAAGAACTTTGTCCGACCCTGTATGTTTGTGCTTCCCCTGTTTGTTACCACGTACATAGGAATGCTGTTTGTTTTCAGTTCTTCCCAAGTTTACCGAATCAGAGCAAACTTTTTACAAACCAACTCAGGTTATCAACAACGAAGCCTTGTCTGTTTTGTCATCCTACTCACCTGCTGTTCTTGCCGTGCAAGAAATGCTGAAACAACAGCTTGCTTTCACCAGGTAACCTAAGTTTGAAAAATTTTTAACAAGCAAATTTTTTTGACCAATCTTCGTTTTGAAACTCAGAAATGTGTTGCAACCGACTGGATTAGCGCAGTAGGAGAGAACAATTAGTGACATTAGCTCCGCGGTGCACTCGTCAAATCGCAAGTTACAAAGCGAAAATTGTGATTGGACTTGTGAATTACTAGTTCTGCTTTCTGCCGGACTTAGTCAGCCATCTCATTTCCATTCTAAAGCTCCCGCGTCCGTCTGCGGGTGCAGGGTTGCCTTGGTGTCGCCACGTCACTGTCTAGGTTTATTCTCCGAGCATACAGCATGTTACCAGAAAGCCATTTTTTGCCTTTTGATTTAGCTCTGTTTGTCGTTTGTTAACTAATGCTAAGGTTAAATTATAAAAAAATGGTCAAGACTTTACTTGATTGGAAGACGGAAGTGTTACGTAGTACAGGTAGGTTGATTTATTTGCTTGTCCTTAGACTGTTGTCTTCGGAGGAATTGCTTGCATATTTGATTGTTTTCGATTAATTGCATATACTGCCTTGATGTGTATTCGATTAACGCTGTATGCTTGTAGTTAACTAAGTAGTTCTTTTGGGGTAAGCCAAAATCGTATTTTCAGAGATTTCATCACTCGGTCGGAAAGATTACACCTAGCCGCGGCTGAAACGTTGATACCGGATTATCAGTACGCGTCGTTAGAGGAAGCTCGTAAAATTATCAACATGCAGCGTCAGAGGCTGAAGCTTCCTCGGAAATATCCCGATGAATCATGATAAGCCTTTTTTACGCGTTTGGTTTTGAGTAAGAAAGACTTCTTTCTGTAGTTTGCGGTTCTTCATTGTACCTACGTTTTCGTAGTTGATCTCTGAAAACAAAGATTGGATAACCTCACTCAAGAAATGGGCTGTTAAAAGTTACATACGCTGCTTACAAGATATTGGCATTAGGCAGTTTCGTAAACAATTAGGCAGTTTCGTAAACAAGTTTTCATTTTTTGGCAATTGCTATTTTTCACAGTCGAGTCCTACATTGACTATTCTTCCGCTGTTCATTGCTGTTTAAAAGTAAAACCTATTTATTTTTTGCAGCTGCATTTGTTATTCAGGGAAACAAGGGGTGCTTTTTATGCTATATTGATTAGCTATTGGTCATTGTTTTGTATTATGATCGTCTTTCAATTGTATGCTTATTAATGTTTATTTTATACGAACCATACGTTGCGCAATATTTTTCACTGTGTAGTTCTAATGCATCTTTTGTATTCAGATGTGTGTCTGTAATTCATAGTGCTATCTTTTTATAATACACTTTAATTTATATCCATTGCGCTTGTCTTACTCTCTGGTTTATCAGATTTACTGCTGGTCGGTTTAATACTCTAGTTCCTTACCCAATATCTTTGTTTATTTGAACCAAAATTTGATACTAAATTTTGAAGACCTGCAAAGCGCTTTAAATTTTTGGCAAAATGCAGAATGGGCGGTATTTTTAGGTTTGTATTCTTTAAGTCTGGTAGAAATACGACAAATTGCATTGAAACCCGGAAATAAGCTGAAATTTGGCACAGTGACAAATTTCAGCTAATTTACAGACTCAGAACCATGTCCTGAGCCACCAAAAAAATTCCGTGTTTTGGACCTTTAAAATCTGCCACCTAGTGTCCAGTGCCGTCGCCATAGCAAACTGAGTTGAGGAGGCCTGCACCAGCTTCCTGCCACCTCATCGTGGTGGTGCAGTCCCCTCCTCAATGGAAATGGGTCGAAATGGCGGTACAAATCTCCCGAGGCTCGACTTAAAGGTCGCCCCCATCGTCTCAGACTGTTTTTTTCCCTGGGCTACCCGTTGACCGGTCACAACTGGGCGGCTTCTCTTCTAATAGACCGGACCCCCCTTCGACGCCTCCTTATCCTGGCTTGCTCCTTATTAGTGGCAATGTCCATCCTAACCCGGGCCCCATCAGTAACCATCCTCGCCCCAGGTACCCCTGCTCCATCTGTCACCTCGATGTGGGCGGAGACTCCCTTCAGTGTTCTGCTTGCCTCAAGTGGGTGCACTTCCTCTGCTCCTACCCTACCCGTACTGACTTTCGCCTAATCTGTGCAACTGGCACTGCAGTAGGTTGGCGTTGCCCGGTGTGCTGCCCCCAAAATCAAACTGGCTCCCCCACTCAGATCAGTTCCCCCGTTACGACGTCTGCGTCCCCTCCACCCCCTCCCCCAAGGTTCCCCCACTACCACCTGGCTTTTATCAACCGCGTCCACCTCGGGGGCCCCCACGTTACCCCTGCTCCATGCGCTCTCACGAGGTAGGTAAGGACTCACTAAAGTGCTCGATCTGTTCGAAGTAGGTGCACTTCTGCTCCTCCCTGACCCGGGCTAACTTTCGCAAAATCTGCGCGACTGGCTTCACCATGGGTTGGAATTGCCCTGCTTGTCTCAATGGGGACCTTGCCTCTCCCACCCACCAGCAAGCGTCCCCTCGTCTCTCCAGATCCGTCCCCCCCCCCCACCACCAGCATGTTCAGATCTAATGGATTCATCTCAACCTCTCCCGTCACACCCTCCCCTCCTTAACACTTACCCTTTTTCCGCCTTCACTCTATCCTTCACACCACCACCACCCGGCGCGTAGCCAGAAATTCGCGACAGGGGAGCTGTTTTGGGGGTCTGGGGGCGAAGCTTCCAGCTACCGGATACACGGGGGTCTGGGGGCAGAGCCCCCAGCGCTCGAAAATTTTGCATTTTTTTTCAAAAATAACTTAATTTTAGGGCTATTTTGATAAAAAAACAATGTCTTTAAAAGGTGGCTAAGAAATTGGCCGTGCAACATGATTAAACTGGTTGCATAAATGGGCTATTCGGAGGTGGCGAATGGTAAAATTTTAGTTCTCTTATTTAGATGCTGGTGAATTATAAAATCGAATTGTTCAATGAAACTCACACCGAGTAATCTATTTCGTATACACTTTATAGAGAAAAATAATTGGGGGGGCTAGTGAAAAGAGATTTGAGAGAAATGATTGGTAATTAACTAATACCGAATAGCCCCCCCTATTCCTTAGTTTAGAGAATATTTGTTGATACATCTATGTTTAACATTTTTACACTTGCGATCAAATTTGATTGCGTATTTTTGGCCATTTTTCAAATTTTTTATTTATTTGTTGGTTCTATTTTTAACAAATTAGCCCCCCCCCCTAAGTATACGTTTCAAAAGCTGTTTTAAATCACTATATAGTCCACTCCAGTGCATTTAACAGTCTCAAAAGTGCTAAAAACGTAGTGTTTTTCTCATTCTGCATTTTGGTCGACATGCCAATGGGGGATCTGTAGCCCCCCCTATGCTATTCTACTGACCACCACCCACAAGAGCACAACCAATCTACAACTCGCCGCCACACCCTCAACGAACTCCGCGCCTCCCTCAAAACCTCAGAATCCTACAATGGAATGCCGGCGGTTTTCCCCCTCACGCCGTGTTGAACTAATCGCCTTTCTTTCCAACAATCAGTATGACGGCATTCTCCTTCAAGAAACCCATCTTTCGGCAACTAAGAAGTTTCAAATCCCTGGTTATTCTACTCTCCGTACGGATCGGACATTCGGCAGACAAGGCCCGTTTCCTCCGGAGCTCATAACACCGGTGGTGGTGTCCTTTCTCTTATCCATTCTGACCTGGCCTTCTCTCCTGTTTCTGTCTCCTCTATTTCTTCTCAGCACCCCTACTCTGACTACATCTGTTAAAGTTCTTTTTTCCAACCACTTTCCCTTACAATTCCTTAACCTCTACTCCCCTCCTATCAGAAGCACTCCTTCTGATTATCGTTCCAGGACCTTCTCTCCTGACATCCTTCCAAACTCCCCTGACACTTTTATCCTAGGAGACTTCAATGCTCACCACCCAACCTGGGACAGACTCATTCCCCCTAACCCGCTCGGAAATGACCTGTTTCGCTAGATCACTTCCTCTGGTCTGGAAATCCTGAACGACCCCGCCTTTCCCACGCTCCTCCATCATTCCACTGTGAGCCGTTCTTTCCCTGATATTTCGTTAGCTCCTGCGTCTCTCGCTCCCCACTGTAAGTGGCGCACTCTCCCTGGCCTTGGCTCTGACCATCTCCCCATAGAGATTGCCCTCCCCCTCTTTCCAGTGCGTCACCCCAACACTCGTCCCCCCAAATTCAACTACAAAAAGGCCCGTTGTGATGTTTTCCAATCATATATTGTTGAGCATCTTCCCTCTCTTGATGTTGATGCAGTCAACATCCACCAGGCTGCCCGCTCCTTTTCCCTCTTATTAGTCGAAGCTGCCAAGGCCTCTATTCCCTTTGGCCGCCTTGGTCGTTCCCCCAAAGCCTGGTGGTTCCAGGAAGCGAAATCTGCGGTGCGGGAGCGACGGAAGGCCCGCTCCGAGGCACACCGATCTGAGGCTCATCGCCTCAGATACATATATGCTTCTCGTAGGGCGTCCTCAGTCATTTCTAGAGCCATATCCGCAACCTGGCAAGCCACCTGTTCTAATCTGTCCCCCCGTTCTGATCCTCGTGCTGTCTTCAGGCTTCTCAATGCCATCTCGGGCAAAAAGAACACCTCCCAAGACCCTTCTTTTCCCGTTTGCTCTTCCCCTCTTGACACTGCCAATCACTATGCCTCTTTATCTTCGCTCACATCTATCTCAAGCAACACCCCGTACCTCGCGCAGAGCCGAACGACAGTTCATGAATGAACTCCGGAAAGCTAGCTGTGAGGATGCTTCTTACCTCCACAATTCCTTCTGCTCCCCCTTTTCCTTGGCTGAGCTCTCCACTGCCATCTGCAAACTCTCCTCTTCCACTGCGCCTGGCCCTGACCAGATTGCGTATCCTTTGCTAAAGCGTTTGCCTGAGCCAGCACAACTCCTCCGTCTTTCTCTTTTCAACAGGTCCTGGTACTCTCACATCTTCTCCTTTTGTTGGAAATCTACCACTATCACCGCCATTCACAAACCTGGAAAACCCACTTCCTCTCCGTCCTCTCTCTGCTCGATTTCTCTCACGTCTTGCATCTCCAAGCTTTTTAAACGCTTGATTCTTTCTCGCCTAACTTTTCACCTCGAATCGAATTATCTCCTCTCCATTTGCCAGGCCGGCTTTCGTCCTGGTAGGTCGTCTCTCGACCAAATTTTTACTCTGTCTCAATCAATCTGGGACGGCTTCCAAAAGAAAAAGCCTCCAGACCGAACCATTTTGGCATCTGTTGACTTCTCCATGGCTTTCGACTCGGTCTGGCACTCTGCTCTGTTTCATAAACCCCCTTGTTTCGTTCTTTGGGTGCGCTCTTTCCTTTCTGACCGTAAAGCTAAAGTCCAGGTTGGTGGTTCCCGCAGCCTTTCGTTCCGCATCAGACAAGGTGCCCCCCAGGGCTCGGTACTAGGTCCAGTCCTCTTCATCCTGTTTGTTGATGACATCACCAAGGATTTACCTCGGGGTGCCCATGCCTCTCTGTATGCTGACGATCTGGCCATCTGGTCCTCCTCCCCAGACCCGCTCAAAACCTCTTCTGTTGTCCAATCCTCCCTCACTGTCCTAGAAACATGGTCCAACTTATGGACACTTTCTCTCAATCCAAAGAAGTGTAAGTCCTCCTTTTTCTCTACAGATCCCCATCAAGCCACTTTCCAGCCCCGGCTGAACCTCCTGGGCATCTATCTCTTGTTCAATCCCACCCCTAAATTCCTTGGTGTAACCTTTGATCGGACTCTATTTGTTGGGGCCCATGTCCAATCCCTGCGTTCCAAATTCTATTCACGCCACAAAGCCCTTCGCTCCATAGCCACTGTCTCCTGGGGTCCCACGAAAGAATCTCTCTCCCTACTTTACAAAGCCTTTGTGCGACCGGTGCTCACATATGCCTCTCCTGGATGGTTCCCATTCCTCTGCAACACCGCAACCAATCACCTGGTAGTCCTACCCAGAGCTGCATGCAGGGTTATTACTGGGTGCCTCTCTTCCACTCCCTCCTCCCTACTCCTTCTTGAGGCCCAACTCCCTCCTCTAAAGTTAATTCTAGAACATCAGGCCATTTCCTCCTTCGAACGTGCTTTGCGTCTCCTCCCAGACTTCTCCAGCTTTTATGCCCTGGCAACAAGAAACGTTCCCTGTCGGCTAAAGAAGAAACCCTCCTGGAGATCATTCTGTTCTTCGGTCACACAACCACTCCCATCCCCACGTGAGACTCTGATCATGTGCCCCCTTTCCCCCCAAGGACTGCAACCCACTTCACTGTTTCCCCCTTCATTCCCGACTGCACGGGCAACAGTACAGCCCGACTCCAGTCTGCTTCAAGCAGACTATCCTCCCTTCCCCATTCTGATATCCAAGTATGGACTGACGGATCGGTCCCCTCCCTTTTTGGTCCCGGTGGTGCTGGAGTGTATGTCACATGCTCCAGATGCAATACATCCAATTCCTTGTCCTTTTCCACTGGTCCAATTGCCTCCAGCTTCACAGCTGAAACCTTTGCCCTCAAGCAAGGTCTCGATTGGTGTACTGGCCATTTGATGACCTGCAAATTCCAGTACGTTCTTTTCCTAACTGACTCCCAATCATCCCTCTTTATCCTTTCATCAGCCCCCTCTTATCTCCTGCCTGAGTCCCAATGGAATGTTTGGTCCCTCACCTCCTCTCTCTCCAACAACACCACCTTGAGCTTCAAATGGGTCCCCGGTCACGCAGGTCTCCCCGGTAATGAAAAAGCGGACTTACTTGCCAAACCTGGTGCCTCCCTGCCCACTGACGCAATCCCATGCCACTCCCTCCAGTTTTTGCCAAAGTCTGTTATTTTCAGTACCACAATTGGAGACGTCACATCTCCCACTCCCATCTTAACTTCCAAGTCCCCGAAGTCTCTTCGGAGGAACTGCTCCTTTCTCGCCCTATTCGCTGTGAGCTTTCCCGACTTCGCTGCCATGGCCACAGTCTTCTTTTATCCTCATATCTACACAGGATCAGTCGGAAGGAGAATTCTGCTTGTAGTGCCTGTGGACACCCTCTACAGGACTTCAAACATCTCCTCCTCGACTGTCCTGCCTCTGAACCTTTTCGTAGATCTATCTTTGGATCCTCTCTCTCTATTCCCGACCTATGGTCAAGACCTTGAGGTGTGGCCCGACTGTTGGGTCTTCGCAGAGTTTCTCCACGCCCCCATCCCTCGGAAGGCGTCGGGTAGTACCACCACCACCACCAGTTGAGGAGGCACTAAAACAGACTGAACTTTTGCACATTAAAACGAATCTTGTACCGTTTCAAATAATGCGCAATATTCTGTATTCGTGTCTAAAACGAAGACATATTAAGCCGGTAGCGTATCTTACCTCTTCGTCTCGGGCCCACAGTTACTTGAAAAATCTATCTGCAGCAGTGACTGCGACCGAAATAATCTTGAGTATGCTCTAAAACAGGGGTTTCCAAATCGGGGTAGATGTGCCCCCAGGGGTACATTTCGACATTTCAAGGGGTACATTGCAACCAGAAGTTATATGCTTAAATTGTAGGGTAGACGCATTGACATCAAATTGCGAATATACGGGGACAAAATCCCATTCAAATTGCGGAGAAGACATTTTTTTGGTCTTCAAATGAATTTGGAGACTTCAGTCCCAATCAAATTGCGGAGGAGACCTTTTTTTGATCTTTAAGCGAGGTTTTGGGTTGATAGAGGGAGTTTTTTTTTTCAGAATATGTGAGAATTTTGCGGATACACTAGCGAATTGATAAGTGGCCAAACAGTATACAAGAACAAACAACAAGTTTGAGAAACCCTGCTCTAAAAAAGCAACAACAGCTGGTCTTTAAAAAACAATGTAACGATTTTGTAGGTTTACATCTCTATTCCCCGACACACTCGTAAACAGGCGCGCAACTAGAATTTTGCTATTGGTAGGCGGCTTGAACTTGTAAAGTTCAATTTTCTGAAAATGCTTAAATCGGGTGGCAAGCTGAGCAAAGTGGTGCAACTCGAGCATATCATAGACGGGGGGTTGGGGGCGAAGCCGCTGGACATTTTTGTGATTTTTCGAGAAAAAATAGCCATTTCAATGCCATTTGAATCGGTTTTTACACGTTTTTAAGCCATTTGAAAGAACCACCGTAAATTGCTAAGATTTGGAAGCCAGTTGATAAATTAAATTGTCAAGGCCATTGAGCCCCTACTTTACTTACTGATCAAGTCCAAATAAAACACGTTTAAACGCTTGCATTTTGGGGTTAAATTTTTTGAGTGATTTAGCTAGGAGGGGGCTAAAGGCCTCTTAGCCCTCCTCGTTGCGCCTGTCCGAAAACGCCAAGCGGTCTAGATGTGCGTCCCGAACCATGGTTTGAGAAACACAGCAATCGGGCTTAGAAAGCTTTGAATTGCATACGATGCAAGCGTTCTGCTTTTAAAATTCATGTGACTAGTCTAATTACTTGATAACTTAATAGATTCAAAAGTGTAAACTAATGATGTTGAAGCTGGTGTTTGAAACTTGAACCATTAAACTCGCGGTTTTTAAAAACCTCAATATACTGCTAATGTTGGTATCGTTAGTCAAGTAGGTATAGAATTGAACGTTATTATTCGTTTTTGCATAATCGTTGGTTGTCTTGACGTTACCTGATGTTCCATGAAAGTATTTTTAGTAAACCCAAATTAAGTTCACAAGCAGCCGTTAGGGGGGCCGAGCCCCCCGTAGCGAAGACACTTCTAGTACTTTTGATGACGTTACAAACACTTTTGGTGATGTCACAAAGCGCTTTTTGGTGACGCCATCTACCGCAAGTCTTGACCATATATTAATTGAAAAAAAGATTTTTACCAAATGAAACCTTCAAGCATTTTTCCTTTTTCATTAACTTTTAGCTTGGAAGAGTCATACAGGGCCTGCGAGAGGGGGGTTCAGTGGGTACATCATACCCGGGCCCGGAAGAGTTCAGGTTTCCGCGTTAAGTTTTGGTATCGCACCATAACACAGTAATCAAACTCGTCTACAGCAAAAATATCAGTCTGCCTATTCAGTACTGGTAATTGGTCGCTATTTTTGCTACACAGCCTTTAGGGCATCCAATAGTGGCCGATTTGATTAAAAAAAGAGGAAAATGGATCAAAAGCCATACACTTGCACTGAAATTAACATTTTGTTACATTCCTCTTACTTGAGAGCCCTAATTCTACAGTATAACAATGTACGAGGGCCCACATTTCCAGAGAACCAAAAGCATTAGTTTTCAACCGTACTATACTACTATCCTTTAGTAACTCACTCTATCTGTTTGAGTTTAATAGGTATTTGGGTTTGGTCTATGATTGCAGATGACTTTTGAAAACTTTTATCAGTAAAATATTTGGATTTGCAGTTTTAAAGACATTATATTGTATAATATTGTGTCAAAGTCATCATCCCCCACTTCACATACTTTCTTTCATATATATCACGTTTTCTGCTTGTCAATTTAAGCAAGTTTGGTGCTGGGATGTTGATCAAATGCTGTATTTTACACTCGAGAAACACAAAAAGTGCTAAAGCTTCCGGGGCTCTGCCCCGGTCCCCGCTGGGGGAGCTCACAGCGCTATCCCAGACCGCCTAGCTGGATTTAAACCAATTTCATGTCTAGTTGTATTTTTCCTAGGTCCTAACTGTATGCGAATATCGTTAATCCCTCACTTTTAAATGAAGATCTACACCCATCGCCAAAAAAATGATTTAACGGCATGGGCCCCAATAAAGCTTGGGGGGCCCAATAAGATGTGGGGGCCCGGTATCGACCTTTGCACTCCCTGGAAAATTTTCTCTCTGAGGCCCTAGTCATAACGTAATTTACTCATCCTTGATGCGAATTTGCCGCTTTTTGGCGAATTTTGCCGATTTATTGACAAAATAGGTCATTTCTGTAAATCTAGATGAACCGTCGAGAAAAAATTGGGAGTATATAGAGAGGGGGTTGAAGAAATACCATTTAAAACGAGCAGTCATGTATCTATAACGCAGAATTAGTGAGCTTGTTTGAAAACAACGGCTTAATCGGTGAAATTGAGTAGAGAGCATTTCGCAGTTTTAAAACGCAAAAAATTTCGCTTCTTTTTATTGCTTCATTTTTGATGATTAGTTGTAATTTAAAATGGTTTTCATTGCAGTTTGCTTAGTTCGGATAATTTATTGCAAGTTAAAATAATTTTTATTATTTTAAGGTTACCATATGTTCATCACCGAAAAGGAGGGCACCTTTTTAATGAAATTTATTTACAGCTAGTTGTTCTGCATCGCCTATACGGCAAAAGACAAACGAAAGCAACAATTATTTTAGCTATGGGTCAAAGTGTTATTACATAACTTTTTGACTTAGCCCACGAGTATTCGGCCGTTTCCTTAACTTTCTTAGGTAGTGTAGACTGTAGAATCAGCTTTAACAATGTCGTAAAACTGGTTGCACGTAACATCATTCAAATTGCACACCAACTTCAAGATGCTTGCAACTGAACCAAAAAGAAATCGCTCTCTTTCTTTTGACCATTGTGGCTGCACCAAGGAAAAAAATACGTTCAACATTAGCGTTATGAGCTATGAATAGTGCTGAAGTAAAACTGTGCGATTTTTAAGAGCTCGCTAAACAATTCAATAGTACTACACGTATTAAAATAGGCCAGTTAACACTTACCTGGATCTGGATGTCTTAACAAAGCTTAACTTACAGTAGAGTGGCTGCGACAATTGCATCATAATTCATTATCGAATGAGAAATTTATTACGTCATAAACACCCCCGACTGTCCTAGAGTAACCTGGTAAGACGAAAGCTATAGCGCCTGCGCGATATATAGGCCTACTTTAATGATCTAATTGATGATATATTTATACACTAAAAGGCTGCGTGAGTGGACATGTTTTATTTGTTCAAAATGCCGAAAAGGAGGACATTTGGGTATTTTTTAACGTCCTCGTAGGACAAATTATTTTTCATTAAAAAGGAGGACGTGTCTTCCAAAAAGAAAACGTATGGTAACCCTATTTTATGAGCAGAAGTGGGTACTTGCAGCGCAACTATTGTACTTGCGGTAGCGCTTGCGCCGCAATTATTTTTAAGCAGTGCGCTGACGCTTGCGCCGCAAGTATTTTGGCAATTTTAAGCGCAATCGCGCAAGCACAAATCAAATAGATTAGGAGTGATTGTTTTTCAATCAAATGTGATTAAAATTAAGAAAAAATCATTTACGAGGTACATAGGCGCAGTCAGGATTTTTGATTGGAGTGGAGGGCCAAACCGCTAATCACACGCAATAACGTTATCAAAATTTTTCGAAAAGAGAGACTTTTTATGGGACAAAGATATCGTAAACTGGAGAATAAGAAGTCGGGGCCTGGGGTGGCATGTAACTTGGACTTTGCAAAAAAGGAAAGGACTTGAACCAAAAGTTAAAAATTTTTCCAAAATTGTCTAAGTTGGGAGACGTGGTGAGCAAACTTGTTTAACCCAAACGCATCACAGAATGGGGTTTGGGGGCCTATCGCAGGGCGATTTTTTTCATTTTTTGGGGAAAAATAGCTATTTTAATACCATTTGGATTTAAATTTCGCACGTTGTTAGAACCATTTGAAATTACTAAATTTTTAATATTTGAAAGCCAATGGAAAACACCAAACTGGTGAGTCTTCCCATTACTTACAGATGAAGTCCAAAACACTTTTGAAGTCTTGAATTTGGGGGTTAAATGTTGTAAGTGACATGGCCCAGGTGGAAGAAGCAAGGTACATTGCCTCCTGCAATATTTTTAGTAGTAAATAATCACTCGAGTATTATTTGCTTTAGAGATTTTTGTTTTGTCATGAAAATAACCAGATTTAGGAGTACATGTTTGACTACGAAGCCCAGGCCCCCTCAATTCAAATTTAATAAATTGATCAATAAGCATTTTGCCAAGCTAATTTTTTTTTTGTCAAAAGCATTTTGTCGCAAAAAAACTGGCGAGGTGGATTTTGATTTGAAATTGGCGTAATAGATACTACTAAGTAGTCATGTTATTGCTTCAAAAAAGTTCACAAAATGATTAGGTAAGGGCCTAAGGTTGCAATTTTTTTGACAAAAACCTCGATTTTCTCCCGGGATATACATTTAAATTGGATGGCAAAAATTTGATTTGAAAGTGTCCAGGCCACCTGGTCGTCAATATTGATATTAGTCTGTTGAACTCGTATACTGTTGTATACGCGAATATGCTAAAAGAAACTGAAAAACACAAGGCTTTGTTGTTATTATTTTTATCATTGGTGGCATTTTAATTGGGAGGGGGCGCGCCTTTTGCATTCCCTCCCCTTAACTAGGTCTATGACGAGGTAGTAGGTTCATAAAAACCTCGTCATGGGAAATTCCATTCGTTTATTGTTTGCAAAGCTTTTATTGGATTTACAGCTGGGGTCTTCTTCCGCTGAAATATTTCCTCTAAAATATTTTTTACCGATGTTTCAAAAAAAAAATCCAATTGAGTAATTAAAAAATGATTGTAAAGTCAAATTTTAAACACAAAAATTATTTTTGTAATATTGTCTTTCTAGAAATACGCTACTCGTTTCTAAAAAATCTTATACTTGATCTAGGCATTTAACGCATTACTTGCAAAAGTCCGACTTTTTTACCGCAATTCAAAAACAAGAAACAACAAAAACAATCACTTACACCTTTTTTATTAGTCCGGGAAAACTTGAAAGATATTGCAAACAGGAGTGACGGCATTGATATAGCCACAGTATATTGTGGTATAGCTCTTATAAGTAAATCTTGGATGCTTCAATTTCTTTAAATAAAAAACAAAACGATTTTTTTAGCGTGCTCCATTTGTTAGAGAGTGATGCTGACTGTTCCAGAAGCACAAAATATGTACCAAATATGTATCAAAATATGTTCCAGAAGCACAAAATATGTATCAAAGCTTGTAAAGGATTTCCTTGACGAGCTATTAGAAAAAAACAGTGACTCCGAACTCCAAAGTCGTTTGCTTACCATCACATGATGACTTTATCAGAGAAATTTTTTAGCACCTCGGTTCCTATAAGTGCGGGTGATGAGAGTGTTTTTTCGTTAGGTTTCAAGACGTTCTTCGTCCAAAGAGGTTAAGCGACGCGCATTTTCAAATCCTTGTGTTTTTCAATCAATAATCTTTTGTTTATTAATTTGTAGCATGCATAATTTGTTTTGAATACTGGTTTTGTACTGCAGCCTAGCGCAGTTTGAACAGTGAGTCGATTAGAATTATACATTTCAAAACGTCACACTTGTGCTTGCGCTTGCGGCGTAATTATTTTTTGGGGCATGCGGAAACGCTTGCGGCGCAAGATTTTCAGAGTAGTTTCGCGTGCGCTTGCGGCGCAACTTTTGTGACTTGCGCTGCCCACCTCTGTTTATTAGTAAAATCAAATATTTATGAATAACTTAATACATGAATTTGAATTTATTCATAAATAATAAATAGTACGATTTATCGCGATTTCTTATCCCATTATTGGAAAATATCGGAAAACTAATTTTTGTTTGTTTTCTTGGCATAAAGGTAAAATGAATGTCATTTGCAAATGTTTTTTGTTGGTTATTAGCTAATAAAGTGAAAAAATATTGAACATTTCAATGCAAAATGAACCAAACTAAATGTAACAAAAATTTGTTTGAAATGATTCGAAAATTTACGCATTATTATGTGAAACAAGTTTAGACCCGAAATTCTCAACTTCTGATTTATTGCATTCATTTTTGTCCCAAAAAGTAATTTTGTTTGCATTTCGTTTTTGTTTGTTTAATAAATCAGAAACTGATTTATCTACATTTTTCAATAAATTTGTTATTTAAGCTCAATAATTCGGCAAATATTACATAGTATGCAACCAGTTTGATTTAATGAAGTTTTGCAGTCGCAGTTAGCATCATGAGATGAAGCTTTTTTCTCTGCGGCAAGTTTTGACTTAATTGGCTTGTTTTCAAAATTTAGAGGATTGTCGTTCTCTCCGGTCAATAAACTAAAGTTTCACAATTTGAATGAATTTTTTGTAGAAAAAATGTGTACAGGCCTGTATTTGCCTTAAGACGTTTTGGGAATTGTATGGGTTTTAAGCGACTTTCATACTAATGCAAACCTATGGAACTCAATTCACAGTAGGTTCGCCATGAAGTCTCCGGCAAAGCAATGGCGAATCCTGCGTTTTATAAATAAAGACGAAAGTCAAAATTCATTCCGCAAAGTTTGTGGGCGACGTTACTCGAGCACATTTAAACGCCAACATTGTGTTTTTGCCGGTCGATGAAAGCCTGGAGTCCTGGGCGTCTGAAAAGAATACATACCGAGCTATTAGCAATTCTGTTTCAGCATATCCACGTATTCTTTTCAAATGCAAAGTTGCAGAAATCCTATAAAGCTTCTGGAGGTACACCCGGGACTCCTTGCTGTCTTTTCCAGGCATGTGCAATTTGTCCACTAATTACTGCGGTTTTCGGCGCAATTAATTTCGGTCAATCATTTTTTTACAGTTTTTGCACTTCCTCGATGTTGTGGCACACCGGCACTGAACATGGTTTTGTAGAGCAAGTTCACGCGATGGCTGTGTTATAGGGAATAAATTTGATGATAAAATCGGACGTCCTTACTTCTAAGTTGTTGATAAACAACTTTATTTATGCTTTCCAATGTTTTTTTCGAAACCAATTGCACCACCTTGTGCATGACGTCATTGCCAAATTTTGGCCACCTGACTGACGTTATTGAAAACAAACCAAAAATATATTTACTGCAATAAAAATTTTTTCTCCAAACTATTAGAAAGTTTCGAATTACAGTAAATATTTCGGAATGTTAAGTATTTGCTATTTTATTACTAAACACAATGGGAAAAAGTCGACTTTCTGCTTACGTTTGTTTTATTTCTTCGTTATACGTTGTCCGAGCTCTTTAAACTTACGAAAACAAAGAAATTAAAAAGTTAATGGAAGCATGATAAATAAGGACTGCAACAGTTTTTGACTTTCGATTGACTTTATTTACAATCCTACCAGCGCACCAATGTTTCGTTTGGTCGAAGAATTCTTTAAATTCACAGGTAAAACTTTTAGTGAATGACGTCACCAAACGTGTTTTTCGCGTATCTAATGCGTCTTGAGTTAAGCAGCTTTTTGTTTGTACAAAGACAACTCATATGCCCAGTCTAAGCCGCCTATACTTGGGCTAAAACAAAAAAATGGCTATGACGTCACCAATAGACGTCGTCAACTTCAAAGCAATTTTTTTCAAACTTACAGATAAAAATCAACTAGTAGTTAAAGTTTGGTTCTCTTGTGACTTTTAGATTGGCTGTTACACCAAAGACTCCTCATTAGTAGACTGGAAACTGACAGTTTTGTATTGTTCACGGTTCACTGGCGCTCTATCGCAATCATAATTTCACGCTCAGTGGGAGAAATATTTGGGGCACCTCTCAAATTACCTCACCCGGTTCTTACTTTTTCAATAAAACCGATTTCGAGCAATATCTCTTTAAAGGCGGAATCTGGGGAAGCCCCGCGTATTTTTTATTTGTGGCTCAGGACATGGTCCGGAGTCATTGTTCCAAATTTCAGATTAAAATTTTTTCCAGGTGAAATTGATTTCTGCCGGGCTATTTCCGTTATAACGTTGTTTTGCTATCTGTAAGTGGCAATGCAGGCTAAATATATGAACTCAAACGCAAGGTTCTGCAGAAAAAATAAACGAACGTACCGAGAATTGAATTTAAAAGCGCATTTTATCATTACGACAGAGATGACGCTGACAAATCGTTCAAATGATGTCGAAAAAGATTGTTGTAATAAACAAGCGACCGGAATTAGACCGTCCAATAAAGTTTGGATTAAATGGTGGCGACAAAGGACTATCGGAGAAGTTTTGAAGCTTGTGTACCGGAAACTTTCAAAAACTAAGCAAAAGCTCTTTCGCTACGCCACACGGCGCTTTCACGTGCTTAACTTAAGAACAATGCTGTGCGTACCTTACCTGGTCAACGGACAGCTCTAGCAAAAAAGTGCGACGAGTCAGTTTCCACTTTTTTAAAGTCTTGCTAAAAGATTTTACATCGTGAGAATCTGATATCAGTAGCTAGCTTTGCTAAGAACTTCAGCTGCATTACCATTTCATCAATATATAGCGAAGTATTTATTCCAGCTTTTCCTCGTTTTGAAGTTTGTACAGATAAGACAAAAGCAGAGATGTAAGCGACAAAGCTATTTGAAAGCAACATCAACTATCATACACAGGTTCAAGCTCATCTGGGTGCTTTGGTTCCACGGTTTCGCGGGGTCTTGAGGTTTGTAGGTCACGAGGAAGAAGCTTGCACGACCCTGGAAGTACAATAAAGCCCTCGAATTAAATACATACAAAATGTTTATAATTAAAAAGATACTGCTTGAAATCGGTTTTATTGAAGAAATACAAACTACTTAAGGTAATGAAGAGGTGCCCCAGCCTTTTTCCACAATTCCTCTTATTCGCGATACGTTTTAATCCGTACCACTGGCAACCATGAATTTCGCAATTTTGTGACACCACAAAAGGCCTACTGTAATCAGTACTGATAGCCAAGATTTAAAGGTTCCAGTAGCAGCAGCCAAATTTTCAGATTTGGTTACAAGCTACTCACTGCTACGAGTTGGTAATAGCGTTTCTTAGTCGGCGAGAATTTTTGCGAAAGTTATGCCACTGTGACGTCACGAAATTGCGAAATGCAGGGTCGCTAATGGTACGGAGTCAAATGGATTAAATCATATTTTCGCGAAGAAGGAGAATTGTGGGAAAGGTTTGAGGCACCTGTTATTACCTCAAGTAGTTGTCATTTCTTTCATAAAAGTGATTTCGAGCTGTATCTCTTTAACCTGGAAAGAGGGGCCAAAAGTGAGTGAAAAATCTCTGCTAAGAACTTTTTGTTGAATCTGCGTACATTGAACAAGTGAACATGCTTATGATATCCAACATTGATATTTGTTTAATTTGTAAAGCACTTTTTAAAAAACAGATTACATGGCGGACCACCAGAGCTAACACTTGTACCGTGGAACGTAGTTTTTTTGTAACCAGCAAATAAAACAACCGTAAATAAACCTGGAAAGCTTGCACAAAAATTATCAAATACATACAAATTAAAAAGGCATTCAGGTCGGAAATTTTTTTGCTCGGCTTCTCTCAGAAAAATTTGACAAATCTGAAGACTAACTTCACCAAACTTGAGCTTTCTACGACCTTCCACTTCTGAGATATAACAGATTAGATTTCCCCTTAGAAAGACTCATTACCTTTAAACATTTTGCCAGGGTTGCCGATTAGAAACAAAATATCAAAAAGTTACAGCATTTTCCCGATTCTCAATAAATGTTTTGTAGCCGAGATTGTAAAACAAAGTAAAGCTTTAGAACTGCAAAATTAGCTGCTTTTCAATAAATGTAAGCCAGCTTTCCGAAAATTAATCTTATGTCAAAATGACAACACTTCAGTAAAAAATTGTTAATTTTGAACTGCAATATCTTGAGAACAGCAAGAAGAAAGAAGTTCACACTTGGTGAGAATGCATTTTGGTCAAGAGTGAAAAACTTGACTTGAGTGCCCTTTCAAGGTACTAACCTAAACACAGGGCAGCACTAACGAAGCCTTCTGGCTTCTCTTTCCGATTCCAGAAGGGTGAGAATGTCTCCTTCCCTGACTGGTCCCTTCACATTACGAATGATGGAGCGGCTTGAATCATCAAGAAATTCAACACGAACCTAAACAACCTGATAGTAATAGGCTTATCTGCAAACAGGTTTCCCAGCAGGTACAGTAATGGTCTTGAAAACTTATTTTTATACACAACTAAAATACGAACAAACCCTAACAATGAGAAATTTTTGGGTACTGTAACACAGAATCACTTCTATACTAAAACCTAATCATTCATGTTACAAATTTTCTTTAGTAAAACGTTTCTTTAATTTCTTGTGCTTTATCTAATGCTGCTGTACCCCTGGCGATATATTTGATTGGGACAAGGCCCTCTGTTTTCGCTTTTTGTTGATTTTCTAGGTGTTGCTGTCTCACTATAAAGATCACACATCTGTGAAGATTATAAAACACTGTCGCAGATCGTCTTTTAACTTAAAAATTTGGTTTTGAAAATTTCAAAATTAACCAAGTAATTGCAGACAATGCAACTTTGAAAATAAACAAGAAAAAGAATCCTTTACTAATCAAAAAACGCAAACACAATAATGAAAAAGTTAAAGTTTAAACAGGATAGTGATGATAGTTTTACTATATAAAACACTTGTAGTCTTTAAATATCTAGACAGCGTACACTCTTAGTTGAATGCCAAGCCCTTGTAGTTGTAGTCTTTAAATATCTAGACAGCGTACACTCTTAGTTGAATGCCAAACCCATCAAAAACAGTAACATCAATAGGAATAACAATACCTAACAAGTAAACAACAATTCAATTTAGCATTTATACATAAAACAGGTTGGGTACTTTGATGCTGAGGTAATAATATCACCTGAGGAGTAACGCAATAAAGTAGCTCTACCCTCAAGTAAAATTTGTCCGTAACGAGCACTTTTAACGTAATTATATTTTTCGATACTTTACTTCACTTGCTTACTTTTAGCGTGAAGTAACACTACTTAAGTAGCATTTTGATTCAGAAGAGTAAGAGTACCGCAGTTTTAAATTTGAACCACGAATTTGTCAAAACAGTTAAGTTTTCTACCGCCAATTGTTCAGTCGCCACTAAACCTCTATTACATCACTACGGCGCTCTATTTTTCGACAAGCTGGTCAAGATTTTGGAAAGATAAACTTTGTTAATCAAAAGAAAAAACATCTAACACAGTTAACATCTAAAGTAGAAAAAAACATCTAAATCATCAAACAAGAAAAAAAAAAATCTAACATACAATTAGCAAAATACAAGAATACATGGTGATTACTGGTAAGTAATCAAAAATTCACAGGTGAAAATCAAGTAACAAGTCGCTGTTGTAGCCGTCGTCATTTTTAACACCTTCCACATCAACGTCGATTTGTTGAATAATTTCACGTCTACCGGTAATGTCGACATTGTCAGAGGCGTTTTACTAAAGTTGGTGCTCAATTAGAGGGTTGCGCTATATTTTTCAAACCTTCCCCTATAACGGCGTTCTATTAGAGATGGCGCTCGAATAGAGGTTTTACTTACGGTAAGTTAAGTTAGCCAAGTTCTTATAAAATCATTCCAAGTAAATTCAGCGTGACATGATCTTCAAATCTCAAAAGTTTTGCTGTTGTTCTTTTGATTTGAATACAATAACAAAAACTTGCATCAATTAATAATTCATGACTTCTTGCAGAGTGAGGGGTTAAAAGACCAAGCATATACGGCAGTGATCACTGAATCAGAAATGCAGTGGTAAAGCTACTTGATAGTCTACTAGTTGTCATTCACTACAGTTTGTCGATTGAATAATTTGTTTATTTCGCATAAAAATACTTTCAGAAAGACTTGTTGTAGTGTTGTTGAAGAGCATATTTATCCTCCTGTCACCAGTCAGCGCCAGATGCCAAGTATTGGACGATCCACGCACTTTTCATTGCATTGACAACTTAAGCGCTTGGAGGAATCCGCACCTGCTTAGGAGCTTTCTGTGATCCAATGTTCCAGTGAATTTCTTCGAATTCTTGTCCATTGAATATGCTGCTTGTTCAAAGCCACCAAGCAGAAATAATCATCATAAAGGGTCTTATCCAAGGACACAACAACGTGACCAGGGTGTGGGTTGATCCCTAACCATGCGATCAGGGTCGTCGTAAAAACGACACCTTTACAGTTACCCTTCCGGCAACCCTGCTAACTTGTATTTGAGTACTTTTAAAACGACTGCTTTTTTACTTTTACTCAAGTACTTTTTTTGGTCAATACTTTGTACTTCACTTCAAAGGTTTTTCGCTCAAGCAACAAAACTTTTACTTGATTGCACTTTTCGAGTACGTTTTACACCACTGAATATCGCCATCGCCATGGCACATCATGAAACCTAGGTAATGTAGCAAATACAAAAAGAAGCTTCTTCAAAAACTGCATTATCATAGTCACAAAAATGATTTCTACTACAGTAATAATTGTTTTTATAAAGGTTTTAACAACTCTAGTAATGATCTGAATCAGGAATGCAGTGGTAACGCTACTTGGAATCTAACATCTAGCATTCCAATTGCTTTGGTTTGCACCAGAGGATACTGTTACGTTACGTGTAATAAAAAGTTAGCATCAAAATCAGAACTCCGAATTCTAACCCTAAACTTAATCCTAATGCAAATCCTATATCGTTAATGTTCAATCAAAGTTTCAATAAAAAGCATGCAAATCATCCAATACTTAGCATTTGATGCAATTCGATGACAGGAAGATAGATACGCAACACAACAACAATAAAAAATTATAATAAGCAGCCATTCCTTTACTAGCTTATTCCATTAATGGACATTGCAAAATATTACAAAAGCCACACTTTCTTGCTTTGCATGATGTTGTTTGCACAAAATAATAATTGTTTTTATGATACTTGCTACAGACTAATGTGACAGTTTGCATGTTCACTATACACAGTATACCAGTATTTCATTTAAACACACCTGTGTACATTGTCCTTGAGATCCAGTTCGTCCCACAAGCTTTGTAACCTAAAAGTAAAAATATGTAGGTAACTGTTGTGGTATTGGTTTAAAAATAGTTTGAGGGCTACATTTTCAGTAAGCTATGAAAATTAATATATTTGCAGAGTGGATATAAGACTTGTTCATGTTTCAACTTTTTTTGATTTCGATATAGCTTCACAGTGTTTTTGAAGCAGATTTTTATACTGATCCCAAAACTAAACAATTTTTTTGTTTGGTTGAATGATATTATGTTACGTGATGGCTTTCAAGCCCCACTTTTATAAAAATTGAGTTTTTTTACACTAGAGGGTGCTGCTTTAAAAATCTACCTAAAGCAGTTATTCAACTAAATGCCCCTCTGCATTTTACAACTTAAAAAAAACACTGAGAAAATTGGACTTTTGGTTAATTAGTTATGATCATTTTTGTGATATTTGAAAAACTCCCTCTAGTGGCCAAAATGCAATTCTTTCATTTTTCACTTAAAATTTTAAAAATATGTGTCTATTTCACCATATTTAGTGAAAGGGACTTCAATTTTGAAGTTGAACATTTGCTGCAGTGCCACTAGAGGGAAATTATTTGCAATTTATTTCAAGATTGCTTATTGATTACTGTTATAATTTGCTTAAGTTAATGCCAACGCAAAAGTTTGAATAAATTATGATTTGGCACGATTTTTTATAGTTTGTTTTTTTCATATATCAACATAGATCATGCGAAAAAGCTGGCATTTAATGCAAAAATGCAGCAACGACACAGATCATTTGCAGCTTAAATATAATGGCAGAATTACTGTACAGTACTGTAATATTTTGACTTAAACTTGCAATGATCACTCCAGCCATTTCAATAAAGTTGAAAAGCTTCTTTGACTAACAAAGAAATACAATGCAAACCAATATTTGCAGATTATCATATTAAAACAAAACATTGCTACTGAACTTCAGCAAATTTCAAAAATCTTGCATGTTTGTTCTACAGCCTGAAGTTTGCTTTGTTGTTGTTGTTCATTTGTTGTTAAAATTTCATTAAAGTCACTGCCAAATTTAACTGAATGCTCAGCTGCATCATTGAAAAATTCCAATCCTGAAACAATGTGGTTGATTTGTTGAAAAGAAGAATCTTCTTTCCAGCATTCTACTGAATCCATTCTTAAAAACGTTGGTTCAATTCAAATTACTGGTTGATTATAGATGAATCCTTGCAGAGTGATGTCTTCATATACTTTTGTAGTTCTGGTTTTACCTATCCCAAAATATGTTTTGGGATATTTCAACAAGGTAGTAGCGATGGCTTTCTTGGTTTCATCACCAACTAAATTTGAAAATAGTGCAAGAGGTATGTGCCTTGGTGGCAGCTATCAACCCTGAATTCCAAGGCAAGCAATGTCACTCTAAAAAATGCACACAAGACAACACAGTCAAAACACAAGATGTCAGTATGCAAGTCGACTTTGCGCTTGCAAGCTGAAGATAGAGCTTTATTTCTCATCGACCATTCAATAACAACTTTCCAAAGCATTAGTGTCAAATAAGCAGCATCTGCAGCAACCAGCAAAGCACACCAATATCGTGCATATATCACCAAGGCACATACCACTTGCACTATCTTCAAATTTAGTTAGTGATGAAATCAAGAAGTATCCCAAAACAGATTTTGAATTAGATAAGCCAGAACTACCAAAAGTATGTATACAGTACTCTGTATGGATTCATGAAGTATGAATTATGGCTATATTAGTTTTTGATGTAATTGGTATTGAACCAACGTCTTTAAAGAGATACTGCTTGAAACGATTTTGCTAAAGAATTGAGAACTTCTCTGTTCTTGAGGTAATAAAGAGGTGCCCCAAACCTTTTTCAACAATTTCTTTTATTCGCGAAAATACAATTTAATCTGTTCGACTCCATACCATTGCTAACCCTGCATTTTGCAGTTTTGTGACACCAGAAAAGACAGTTTTGCAAAAATTCTCGAAAATTAAGAAACACATTGCCAACTAACTGGTAGCAGCGAGTAGCCTATAACAAAATCTAAAAACTTGGCTACTGCTCCTGGAACCTGTAGACCTAGGTTACCAGTACTGATCTACAGTACGCTTTTTGCGATGTCATAAAATTGCAAAATGCAGGGTTGCCAATCATATAGAGTCAAACGGATTAAAACATAATTTTTGCAAATAAGGGGAAATGTGGAAAAAGGTTTGGGGCACCTCTTCATTACCTCAAGTAGTTCTCATGTTACTATTTTTCTTCTTTTTTCTAAGTTTTTTTTTGTTTCTAATTCTTCTCTGGCTATTTACTTTTAAGACCAGCAAGCACACTTTATTCAAAGTTTGAGCGATTTAAGATATTAGGGAGGAAATAATGTGGGTGCCAGGCTGGGGAATCCCCCTCAATCGGGTCCTCCAAAATCTTGAACTTTTCAACCGCTACAACTAAATGGATCCAATTTTTGGAATGGGTGGTTGTTAAAACTAAACTAAAATTATCGAAAATTGGGGGTTCCACAATGGGGGTTTCCACCCCAACAAGCCCTTCAAAATTTAAACATTTTAATGTTTAAAGCTAGACAGATGAATCGTTGAAGTAAAGCAAATAGAAAAAACATAGAAAATCTGAAAAAATTTTGGGGTACAAAAATTGGGTTTTCCCCGTCAAATGAAGGGCTGTTGAAATTGGAACTTTTTAACCACTCATGCTAGGCACATGAAACTTTCAGTGTACGTAAATATGAAAAGATAAAAACTTGACAAAATTTGGGGCTACCAAAATGAGGGTTCACCTGAAACAATGCCGCTAAAATTTTGAACTTTTAAACTGTTAGAGGCAGATGTATCAAATTTTCGGAATGGGTAGATATTAGAAATAAACTAAACCCAACAAGAAATTAGGGTTCAAAAATGGGGTTTGCCCCTCAAACAGGGCCCTCCAAAATTCAAACTTTTTAACCTTTTAAGCTGGAAACATGAAGCATTTGAGGTAAGCAAATACTAAAACAAGATAAAAATTGACCAAAGTTTGGGGTGCCGAAATCAGGGGTTTCCCCTGAAACGGGGCGGCCAAAATTAAAACGTTTTAACCACTGATGCTAGACATATGAAATTTTCAGCATAGACCAATATAAAGAGATAAAATTTGACAAAATTTGGGGGTACCAAAATGGGGGCCCCCTCAAAGGGCCCCAAATTTTTGAACTTTTGAACTGTGATACCTAGACGTATCAAATTTTAGCAATGAGTAGATATTATAAATTGAAGTAAACTTAACAACTAAACAGAATCATACACTACATCCACAAAACAGCATCAAAGACATAATGATAAACAAAAAATTTGTGATTGAAGACATGAAAAAAAAAATTTTAACATAATCTAACATCAAAACATTCAAATTGGAGGTCCCTAGATATCGCTTGCCATGTCATACTCTAGTTGAGCTCAATGGCTTTGATAAAGATGAATTTACACAGTATCTGTTTTTCATCCATTTTTGTTCGTTTTTGCTTCTCCTTGAAAAAGTATGCGGTTTTTCATCAGCTTTTTAAACGTCCATATCTGCACTAAGTAGACTATTACATATAGATAAAAATTGTTTGTACGTAGGTCAAGAGCGATATTTCAAAATAGAGCTGTACCCCTTCATAAAAATTTTTTTTCAGAAAACTTTTGTCCAGTATGTGACTGTTTGGTTAGTGCGGATATGGACATATAAAAATGCGCATGAAAAAGTGCATCCTTTTTCAAGAAGCAAAAACGTAAAAAAAACATATACTGTGTAAACCCACCTTAAATTTGAGCTACATGGCTGAGTTGTTTTTTTTCATGAAACTGTCACCTGTGACGTTGAAAAAGCATACTTTTTCTTATGGCTCAAGGTTTTGAAGAATTTAAGTACGAAAGCTTTAGAGCTAAACAATGGATTTAATGATTATACTGCATGTTTCAAAATTAGGGTTCCTCTCTCTACCGCTTACATGAAAATTTATGAAGTTTTTTTTATTAAACTAGTTTGAAGTTCATTAACGTAAGTTTCTAGAATGCTATTTTTGATTTCAAATTTTTTCCACTTTCATGTCAAGTAGCTGAGTTAGATAAACCAACAATCATAGCTAATGATTCAAGAGAAAATTAGATGGATTGATAAAGAATGAAAGCCTGAAATGACGTGCATTCTAAGCACCTCTCACCTTTTAACCTAAATTTTCAAAGCATAATGGGTAGTCATCACGAAAGATCACGTCAATTAAAGGGCGTACACATAACTGCAATGGTTTACTACGTCAATCTCATCAACCTGTGACAACTTGTGAATGAAGCATCAACAAGGAAAAATAAATTTTGATTCTCCCCTTTGTTTTGCAATTTGTCAAATTACACCACTCGAGAAAGAAGGCTATGTGGCAATAACTGAAAGTTTTAAATTTGCATAATTTTTGCACTTTTTTATTTAAGTTGATGCTGTTGAGGAGGGAGGCTTTAATTTTGAAACAACTGGTATACCAATACTATAAAATGATGAATTGCGATGCAAAAGAGCGTTTTCAAAATCACACATGGC
Source organism: Trididemnum nubilum (assembly GCA_963965965.1). Lineage (NCBI taxonomy): Eukaryota > Metazoa > Chordata > Ascidiacea > Aplousobranchia > Didemnidae > Trididemnum > Trididemnum nubilum. The sequence continues at coordinate 41,779,464 of OZ014478.1, read as the reverse complement.
TGTAAGTTTGGTTGATGTAACAAAATTTGCTGGCGAGTCGCTGAAATTTTAAAGACTGCTTTATGATATTTCAAATGGAGTAAAAAACTGTTTAAGAACTCATAAAAGTGCTGAGATTTGAAGTTGTATTATAAACTGCTGTGCAAGCTTTTTGATTGACGTTACGGGATTATTTTTGATTACTTCAAGGGATTTAAATTTTGAACTCAAATAACCACAAAGCGACTTATGCTAGTGAAACAAAATTTGAAAGGAGTGCATTTAAATTATTGATTAGACTATCAATAACCACATTTTTTACAAATTCATTAAAAGCAATCAGATCACTATTTTAAAGCTTAATACAGTTCAGTAAAAGTTGGATAATGCCGCAAAGTCCCCAGATATCGCTTGCGATGTCACATTCTAGTTTATTCAAACTTTTGCAGTGGCTTTAACTCAAGCATATATAACAGTAATCAATAAGCAATCTTGAAACAAATAGCAAATTATCTCCCTCTAGTGGCATAGCAGCAAATGCTCAACTTCAAAATTGAAGTCTCTTTCACTAACAATGGTGTAATAGACACATTTCGGCCACTAGGGGAGTTTTGTAAATAACATCACTAAAATAGCCATAACTGTTGAACCAGAAGTCCAATTCATCTAGTTTTTTTTTTAAGATGTAAAATGCAGAGAGGTATTTAGTTGAATTACTGCTTATTTTTTTTCAAAAGTGGGGGATGGAAACCATATCGTCACATGAAACCTGTTCAACCAAACAAAAAAATTGTTTAGTTCAGGGATCAGTATGAAAATCTGCTTCAAATACACTGCAAAGCCAAATAAAATTTTTAAAAGTTGAAAAATGAACAGGTCTAGTAGATATATTACAAATAGGCATGTAACCAGGATTTAAAAATGGGGGAGGCTTAAATTAAAAGTTGAACCTTGCCTGCATCTCACAGACAGGGCTTCGGGGCCAAAGCCAAAAGGCCCCCAGCCACTTGGGCAATTTTTCAGGCAATACCTTAAAAAGACTAAAACTTCAAACAACACGCACTAAGTTTGGACAGCTTTCCTACTGGTTGGTTTTGAGTTTTAGTATTTATGTATTTTTGAAGGGATTTTTGGAAACTTGTTAACCCTTTCATCTGTCATAAAAGAAAAAACAAAAAAATTAAAACCAACCACTAGGAGCACTGTCCAAAGTTAGAAATGGTGTTCGAAGCATGAAGTAAGTACGGTAGCCATTTTAACAATGTTTGGATGGCTTGTCAAGAGTTTGTAGAGCGATTAGAACAGTGGTTCTCAAACTTTCATGGTTTGTGGCTCATCTAGAGACTCTCAACACCAGTGGCCCCCTGTTCAGCAATAAAATTCTCTGTGTATTTTATTCGAAAGGCCTACAGGTATTGAGCAAGTTCTTCAGTGAGCTTTGTGAAATCACAGACAACATTGCTACCATAAGAGCTTGAGATTGCCAGCTAGTTTTTCTGCAAATCTGAAACACTTGAAAGTGTCAGCCGTCTAGCCATAAGTGGATAATTACCATTAATTAATCTTGCGCTTCTGGTTCCTCCATGGAGAACCCGTAAATTAAAAAAAACCACCAGTGGGTCTATCCCACTTCCGAATTCAACACTAATTACGAATTCTGAATCGACTGTTTTATGAATACTTAATCGTTTACGAATCAGTAAAATCAAGGAATAGGAAAACTAAAAGGGATTTCAGCCTATCTCGCTCTTTAACGTGTTGCAAAAATACTAGACATTTTGGCTTGTTCTGACTATTATGTTCCGCTTCAATCAAAAAAAAAAATTTACCATGGACTTTTTGGGATTTTTTGGTTTGAAAATTGGCGATTTTGGGAACTTTCAATCAATCCAGCAAACAAAGTTTATATAATAGAAAATGTTTTGATTATAATTTGCCGATTATGCAGTAAATTCTGCTTCCATCAACACTAAAACTGTGAAATTTTACCCACAAATTTTTGAGATATCGCCGTTTGAAAATGGTCAATTTTTTACGACTTGTTCTTTTTCAAGCACAAAACATTGCAGGACTTGAGATTTTCGTATTCCAATAATTTTATAACTAAACTAGGCAGTGGAGCATGATTTGATTATGACTTTGTGATTCTGCTGACAATTCCGCTTCGATCAACTCCAAAACTGTGAAATTTCACGTTGAACTTTTTGAGACATTATCATTTAAAACAAAAGTTTTTATCTCTTTTTCATAATGTCTAAAACGTTGCAGGATTTTAGATCTTACTATTTTAAAGGATCATGCAATCAAACTAGGTCTTTACTCGTGTTAAGGTTGTAATTTTTTGCTAATGTGATAAATTTCAGTCATCAGTAAACAATCAAAATTTTATCATTATGTCTTTAGCATTTTTTCATGCTGAGAGGTCATTAGAGCTAATGACGCTGTTCATACAAGATTGTTTAGAACAAATCTATCAAGCTCGAAAAACAATACGCACGCCGCCATGAAAGTAAACTAATTGCTTGTTTTTATGATTACCGCTGTTTTTTCTTATTGCGTTGCATGCAAAAAGTGTCAAAAAATAGAAAATCTGAAAGTCATAGTAAACAGAAAATAAAGTTAACAACTAAGTTGATCGAGCAATAATGCGCTCATCTCTGGAGCGGGAGGTTTGTGGTTGAAATTGTTTATTTTTACAACTAAAACTGTTCTATTTTTCATACGAGACTTGCAGAAAAACAACAAATGGTGAATCTCAAAGTTAATCAAAATTAAAATTAACAACTCCAAAATATGCAACAAAAAATAAACAAATTATTTGTTTCAACAATTCACGCTGTTTAATTTTTTTACGTTGTGTATGAATTGTGTCAAAAATTAATGTGAAAATTACAGTGAATAGAAAATTATCAACAACTATACCAGTTGGTCAAGCGGTGCCACATTTGTCCCTTAAAGCACTAGGTCAGCAGTTCAAATCGGACACAGTGTTGCTGATGGCTTGCCACTGCTACCACATTTCTTTAAAAAGAGCTGTTTTGCCTGTGGGCACAATGTCGCAAAGATGGGTCCCGCAAACTCGTCACACGCTACGGCATGATACAGCGAGTATGATACTTTAATTGGAAAATACAATATGAAAAATTTATGAAAAAAATGTTTTTGTTTTATAATTCATGCTCTTTTCTTTTGCGCTGCGTACTAGAATTAACGAAAAATAAAAAATGTGGAAATCATACTTAATGGAAAATTAAACTAACAACTTCTAAGATACACCACAAGAATAAAGTTGTTTCAACGATTGTTGGTGATCTACACCTTTAAATTTTTTTCGAATTGCGAACCAGAAAGATATATTTTCTATTTTTTATTTGTGGTTCATAATGAAAAATTAAACAGCTCAAATCGCGAAAAATCACCAACAATTGTAAAAACAGCATTAATCGTTAAAGCAACTCTAATTTTGTGGCAAATTTTAAAAGTTCTTAATTAAATTTTTCCATCAACTATGATGCTCACATTTTCTATTTTTTGACAATTCTTGTACGTAGCCCCCCTCCCCCCCCAAAAAAACAACAGCATGAATTATAAAAAACAATTTGTTTGTTTATTTTACATATCTATTTTTGAATCAAATTATCATACTCGCTGTATTACGTCAAAGCGTGTAACAAGTTTGCATGGCCCATCTCCGCAGCATTGCGCCTGCGGGCAAAACAGCTCTTTTTGAAGAAATGCTGCAGCAGTGGCAAGCCATTGGAAACACTGCGTTCACTTTCAACCACTGACCTGCCGCTCCAGAAACGAACGCATTAATGCTCGATCAACTTACCGGTAGTTGTTAAGTTTATTTTCTATTAACTATGACTTTCAGATTTTTAATTAACATGCTTATGGCTGAAAGTTATTTCATTTATTTCTGACAGGCCCTGTTTCATGCGTTACCGCGACAATCAGGGAGTAGATCTAAACAAAATAATAACATATGGCTAGAAAAGATACCGTCGTCGTGGGTGACTTTGATCACCCGTCTAACTTCAAGTGCTCTGATCTACTACCACACTACCCTTCCATTTTTCTCTATCGACTGATCGCAACACTCTGTGGCTGAGCTTTTTTATGACACATTGCTTTTTTCGATTAGTGTCACGTGATGTGAGCATACTGCCACCTAATGCTTGATCAAAGTCACCCCGTGCCAGGGGTGACTTTGATTACTCATATAAAACTGCCGTTTTATCAAAGTAAACTCATATGCAGGGTGACTTTGTTCATTTTCATACTTTTAAAAAGTTGTCGGGGACTAAAATTTAGTTTTTATTGGATTAAAGTACAATTACAGGAGGTTTGCTACAGGTAATGACCATCTCACATCTGCCTCGAGTTCGGGAGGGTAGGGGTTCGATTTCTTCTGAACTAATCAAATATAGCACTTGTTGTTGTTAATATTAACTTGCAACCACAATTGCGTTGCACATTTGCGCTAGGTGGCTTGATAATGTGTGTTCAATTTCGAAAATGAAGACCTGAAGACTAGCGATAGCAAACTTAACAAGGGAAAGCTAAAACTGACAAGGAAAAGTGTACCATGTAGCTAAAAAAGTGCAGCCGAATTTTGTTTGAGTATTTGCTTTATTTTTGTTTTCCATTCACGTGGAATTAATCTGCATTTGCATGGGAGTGGCGAGCCACCACATTCTACAAGCCAAAATTGGCGCCACAAAAAAATTTTGGAGATAAAAATAGTAATCATGTGACCAGGCAACTTAATCACGTGACCAAGCAACCACATATAACTCCAAGTACGATGTGACTTTATATCGACAACGGATTTTGCAATTTGAAGTTGTTTTCTGGTACAGATCAAAATCACCCCAGGTGATCAAAGTCACCCCCGACGACAGTAAAATGGTACTTACCAGCGACGAAACAATCCATTATTTCATCTCAACCCACCTTGCTTACCAACCGTGCGACAAATTGGCAATGTGACGACAACGAGCATTCACACCCAGAAAAAGATGCTCGCTCTCCCCACAAAGCCATACGTCCTACCTCTACGCTGACAAACCCAAAATGAAATTACAGTACAAGAAAATGTTATGAAATGTTTTTGGATGGTTATTCCTGCTTAAGTACGGAATAATTATAGATATACTGATTATATAATGGTTGTGACGCAATAAAAAAAGTGAAAATTTTAGCAGAGTATAAAAAAATGGGATCCGCTTTTTATAGGACAAGAATTACAACGAAATAATATAATACAGTCAAACCTCTGTTATCAAACGCTTCGGTTCTCGACCAAATCGGTTTTCGAACAATAAATTCGAGATTATTACCTTTCAGACTTCGAACAAAAATTCGGATCACAACCAAACCAAGCGAATACAAACAGACTAATTGCTTGTTCCCATCAATTTAACAAGAGGTATAGACCTCACACAACGACTATGACATCACGCAGGTGATTCATTACAATAGTTTTACAACTTTAAAGCAAATGTATTAACCCTTAATCATGGCTCCAAAGAAAGCTAGTGGAAGCATTAAAGCTGGTGAAAAAAAAAGAAAAGTAGTGCGCAAAACTTTTCGAACAGCCTTCTGGAACGGATTATGTTCGAAAACCAAGGTTTGACTGTAATACACACCGGAATAAACAAAAAGAAGAAAGAGGGTTTGATGGAATACCGATAAATAAAGCAAATCAATCCAAATTAGAATATGGTCAAAATTTTCCCATAAATGCCAGTTACAGTAATGAAAAATAAAGACATGACAATGCAATAAACTATAATCAAAAATGAAAGTTGAGCTTTCGACCTTTTCAAATTGCGCGATTTGAATTTATTTTTATGTCGACATTTAAATACAATTTCTAATTGCTTATTGAGGGTTGTTTCTTTATCTGACAAAGATGGTGATTTTCTCTTCTAGGCACAAATTGCGATGTCCGCTACCACATTTGTAGGAATGTGCTGATGTATAGATATTCCATTTTATGTATGGTTTATTGGTATGAATGAGGCAGTTCCAATAGTATTTTGACAATTTGGTTGCATTTGATTTATTTCTGTTCCGGAATGAGTGGATGTGGTTATTAAATCTGGCTTTAAAGGTTGTTTCGCAGATTCCTATATAGTTCATGATCTTGCTCTTGATAGCTTTCTTTTTTCGAGATCCAGTAGTGTTGGTAGCATTAGCTGCAGTTTGTGAGAGTTGCAGTGTTGCTACATTGTTTGCCTGCTGTTTTATGGAAATGTCAGTAGCAGTTGAAGGGGGTGGGGGTTCCTGTGGCGTCACTGTTGATATATAGACGATTGATTTTACGTTACATCACCCATTCATTGGCCAGTTGGACATGTCACGGCAATTGCATTGCTTTTTCTCGGTCGCAACATTTTTTTCCAAGATCCTTTTGTTGTGATTCAATATTATGCTTTTCATGTTTGGCATGCAGCTATAGCTTATTTTGAGGTTGCTTCTGTTGCAAATTTTTCCAAGCTTGTGGCTGGGATTGCCAAAATGTTTGTCAATCAATATCAAGAACTCTTTGCCAATGTTTGTGCGTACATGCTGGCTGAAAGGTAGATTAAACCATACATTTCTCGATCTACCTTTTTTTGGATTGCACTGTTGCTGAGTCGGTTTGTAGGATAAGTTGGTGGTATGGCCGCACTTTCGCATTGCATCTTGGAAAGCTGGTTTGGCCTTTTCAAATTCTTTGCTATTGCACGAAATATTGGATACCCTGGTTTCAATCATTTTGGAGAGCTGCTTTGTAATGTTGCCTGGGTGGTATGATGCAGCATTTATGTAAAGCAGAGAGTCATTGGGTTTTCAATATGGCCAAAACTTTTCTTAAATTTAGAGTTTTGTCTAAGAAGTCAACTTGATTTAAACCCACTTCTGCTGTTATTTTTAAGTTTTGCTCTTGAAAACACTCTCCCCTGACTTTCTGATTCTATCTGCAGTTCTTGCAGTACAATTGTGGAGCACAGCCAAGCCATCATCTCTGTATAAACCAACTAAATGTTTCTCAAAGATGTCGGATAGTTTATCCAACATGAACAATCCGACTAATTTACATACTTCTGCTCCGTCATACGATCCCATTGTGACGTCAAACATCTCATTCTCTCCTAACCCAACTAGAGCTGTCCTCAAAAAGAAGAGATTTTTGACAGTGCTGAATAATTTCAATTTGCTCCAGCGTGATTGCTTGGAAAGTTTTAGCAAAATTTAACGCCTGGTTTAAAAGATTTTCACTGATGGAGGGGAAAACTCTTACCACATTGAATTTCAGAAAGTGGCACGTATCTTTGTTAGGAATGGAGTTAAACCATTCAATGATGCTTTTGGTGCTTCTCTATTGTTGATATCCAGTAGCATTAAGAATGTTACTGGTACTATTTAACTGCTTGAATATGACATTAATTATAAATTTTACATTCAGATTTTCTATTTTTTGACACTTGTTGCATGCAACGCAATAAAAAACAGAGCGAATCTTAAAAACAAACAATTAGTTTAATTTTGTGGTGGCATGCGTATTGGGTTTTTTAGAGCTTAATACTGTAGATTTGTTCTAAACAATCTTGTGTGTACAGCATCATTAGCACCAATGACCTCTCAGCATGAAAAAATGCTAAAGACATAATGATAAAATTACGATTGTTTACTGATGACTGAAATTTATCACATAAGCAAAAAATTACAACCTCAACACGTCTAAACACCTACGGTAGTTTGATCGCATGATCCTTTAAACTAATAAGATCTAAAATCCTGCAACGTTTTACACATGATGAAAAAGCAGTAAAAATTTGCTTCTTTTCAAACAATATCTCGAAAACTTCAAGGTGCAATTTCAGTTTTGGAATTGACCAAAGCGGAATTGTCTGCAGAATCACAAAGTCATAGCCTAATTAAACCATGACCCATTGCCTAGTTTAATCGTAAATTCTACTGAACTAAGAAAATCTAAAGTCTGCAAAGTTTGCATAGGCTACTGTATGAAAAAAAATCAAAAAAAATTGACCATTTTCAAACAACGATATCTCAAAAATTTGTGGGTAAAATTTCACAGTTTGAGTGCTGATGAAAGCAGAATTTACTGCAGAACTAGCAAATCATAATCAAAATATTTTCTTGTATAAACTTTGCTTGCAGGATTGACTGATAGAAGAATACCGTACCTAAAATCCCCCTCAAAACCCAAAAATCGCCAATTTTCAAATTGAAAAATCTCGAAAAGTTGAAGATATTTTTTTTTTTTTTGATCAAAACGAAGTTTACCACCCAAGCGAAACATAATAGTCAGAACATGCCAAAATGTCTAGTATTTCTGCAACACGTGAAAGAGCGAGATAGGCTAGGTTAAAATCCCATCTACCGGTATTTTTCCCATTCCTTGATTTTATTCATTCGTAAACGATTATGAATCTGTAAAACAGTCAATTCTGAATTCGTAACCAGTGTTGAATTCCTAATCTTTTCGAAGTGATCTATTAGCTAAGACTTTGAAGCCCTTCCACAAAATTAAATTAATTAGCCCCCTTTTGTTGTGCTTCCTACCGTAGTTCCCGATTAGTACCGTAATTACGGTATGTTCAAAACACATTTAAAAACATGCATAGAGGGGTTAAATTTTTCCAGTTACTTGGCTAAGAATGGGGGTTATACCACTAGATATAACTCTAGTCGAGATCGGACATGTGCCACTTAAATATTCAGGATCAGAAGAATCACAGAACGTGGACGAAGCACGAAGGCCATAAAAACTAGGTAGTGACTATTTCACCGAAAATTTTCAAGTTAAAGAGAATAAAACGAGAATGAGAAATATTCATCCGCGCTTTTTTTATTAGCTTTTTTAGGGGTTAAGATTCGGGTTTAGGTTAGGGTTTGGATTCGATTTGGGAATAGTTTTAGAGTAAGCATTTGAGTTTGTGTTAGATTTCAGTTAGAATTAATAAAAAACTAGATAAAAATTTCCGGTGAAATAAAGCCTTCCTAAAAACTATCAAAGCTACCAGCCTAGTGCAATCCCAAGCCTTTTTGCAAAAGTCGCTTTCATGCAAGTCAGTAACTTTTAATCTATAGTCTACCTTTGCCAACTTAACAGGCTGTGCAGAACGTTCCATTTTATCCCAACAAAATTAATCCAGTCTACTCCTAATCCCAACAAAAAGAATCAGAAAAAGAAGTGTTTTGCCATTTACTAAAACTCACACCTATTCAAATTTATTTTTTGTTTTTACAAAAGGAGCAAAAGATAAAATTAAATATATTTTTTGTTAAGTGCGAAATTGATAAAAAAAAAAGGGGCTGTTGTTTAAATCAGAAGCCTGACTTGAAACTGAAACCGGAGTTTTGCTAATGGAAAGGTTGAATCAAATACAGTAGTAATTACAGGAATCATAGTTGCATATTTATGCTTGAGTTCAACAATAACCCATTCTATTGCTTGAATAGCATGAGATTGGTGCATTCATCTATCACACATTTATACAATACGTCATCTCTCATTTTGATATGCCCTTGAATTATAAGTAATTTTGCAGAAACTGACTGAGGTTAATGCATACTGGTATTGGAAATTGTACCAGTACTAATGACATAATGGCAAACAATACAAAACAGAGCAAGGAGGTTTTTTTTTTCACTCCAATTGCCCACTTTAAATTCTATAAAACATAAATAAGCATTATGAACTTTATTAATTTTATTTTCTATCCAATCTGTAGTTACAGCATTTTTATTTTTTTTATTTTTTAGTATGCTTAGAGTCATAGGCGTAGCCAGAATTTTTGATTGGAGGGGGGCCCAAACCACAAATCACATGCAATGACGTCATCAGAATTTTTCGAAAAAGGAACTTTTTGTGGGGCAAAGATATCGTAGAATGGAAGATCTAAAGTCGTAGCCTGATGGCACTTTGCCAGAATTTTGGTAAAGGCAGAGGGCGAGAACTAATTGTTGAAAAGTGTAAACGTCTAACTTGGAAGACGTGTTGAGTAAGCTAGTGTACTCAAACACATCACAGACGGGGGTGTGGGGGAAGAGCCCCCAGCTGCCGATGGCTATGGGGGTCTGGGGGCAAAGTCTCCAGCCGCTGGGCGATTTTTGTAAGTGTTTGGAAAAAAAAAGCTATTTAAATCCCATTGGATCACATTTCGCACGAGTTCAGAGCCACTTCAAAGAACTAGATTTTTAACATTTCAAAGCCAATCAAAAAAATTTAGTTGTTCAATCCTCTGTGGGAATACGGTTAACTCCGTTTGTTGTAATTATTTTTTTTGTGGCAACTCTTTTTTTCCTATGACGCAACAAAAATTAATCAGTCTTTCTCTTTTGGCTGCCAACGTGGCAGGATAAGCAACAAAGAAATTTCATCTTATTTAATCAACGATTGTGATAATATCTGTGAATTTCCTTTGGTAAAATGCAATAAAATGAAGAACACACATTCAATCGAGTAAACTTATCAAGCTGGAAGGAAATTGTGGCACTTCCCGTGACAGTCTGGAAGGAGGACCGCCACACCTCTTTTTACAATTAAATCCCAAAACACGTTTAGAATCTTGCATTATGGTGTAAAATTTTAATTGTAAGTGATTTGGTGTATAGGGGGAAGTAAGGCACATTGCCTTTGCCTCCTGCAATACTTTAGCAGTAAATAATTAAGTTTATAATAACGTTAAACGAGGGCCTGGGGTGGCAACTTTTAGGTCAAAACTCTTAGATTTTTCACAGGTTTTGCATATAAATTGTTAAAAATTTGCATTAAGGGGCCCCTGGCCCGGGTACCTTTGTCGCAGTTCCTGCTTCATCCAGTGGCGATGTGGAAACTAGCATGGAAGTAACCACAAATGAAAGATAATTGGAACCGATAGCTTTATAAGTCAAAAGATCATAGCAGCTCAGAGGTTGTACAACCGAGCCGGTTAACCGCAATCGGAGCGCGCTCCCTTTTGACACGCCACACCTTGGTCGTCATGCAGTCAGGGGTCCTTGGGCTCCCTGGTTGCCAGTTAGAGGCCCCATAGCCCCTTGCTTGTCGGTTAGGAGCCCAGGCCCCCTGGTTGTTAATTAGGGGCCCTGGGCTCCCTTGTCGTGAGTTAGGGGCCCCAGGGCCCCCTGGTCGTCAGTTAGGGACTCCAGGACCCCTTGGTTGTTGGTCAGGGGCCCATGGCCCCCTGGTTGTCAATAAGGAGGGCCCCGGGGCCCCTCGTTGTCGGTTAGGGGACTCCTGGCCCCCTGGTTGTTGGTTAGGGGCCCTCTGGTTGTTAGTTAGGGCCCTGGGGCTCCCTCGTTGTGAGTTAGGGGCCCCGGGGCCCCCTGGTCGTCAGATAGGCACTCCGGGGCCCCCTGGTTGTTGGTTTTGAGCGCTGGGGCCCCCTGGTTGTCGTTTAGGGGCCCCCTGGTTTTCGGTTAGGGGCCTGGGGCCCCCTGGTTGTCAGTTAAGGGGCCCCTGGTTGTTGGTTAGGGTCCCTTGGTTGTTAGTTAGGGGCCCTGGGGCCCCTGGTCGTCAGTTATGGGCCCCCTGGTTTTCAGTTAGGGGTCCCGGACCCTCTGGTTGTCGGTTAAGGATTCCAGGGTCCCTTAGTTGTTAGTAAGGGCCCCTGGTTGTTAGTTGGGGGCCCTGGGACTCACCTGTTGTCATTAATATTATTGTTAATTACTGTTATGTGCGTAATCACTGAAAAAAACTGCAACTAAACATCGCCATGCTATGTCGTCATAACTTTTTGTCGTTAGTGATATTTTGATTGGGGGGGGGGCCGGGCCCCCTGGGCCCCCCCCCCTGGCTACGCCTATGCTTAGAGTTAGAACAATTCTAATGTTGCCTTGCATTTTCTTTACATGTTGACAGTGAGTTTTGTGTATACACTGCACAAAGTGTATATATCTTTGCAACACTTTGTTTTAATTTTGCATAAATTTTTTTATCATAGAAAGTAGCAGACTGAGAAAATCTAGAAGCTGCTTTTTTAACCTTAACTTGGTGAGGTGGCAGTAGACTTAGATGATCTTTCGGTCCTTCGCTGTCTCCTCACCAAGTGACTAAATATCGCTTTGACTCTGCAAGTTGGTGTGTTGGTTTCAAAGGAATTGCATATTTCGATGCTTTGGTGATAAACCTAGAGGAAGTTGCAGTTTTTTTCTTGTGATATGACGTCACTTAGTAAATAAATAAATAAATAAATGTTAAGATTATTTATGCAAAAAATTTACCCAATAATAGACTCTTTATTATTTATTTATTTGTGTCAGACTCAACAAAGATCCATAATAACACGAAAAACAAAAAAACACAAACAAATTTATCAGGTACAACACAAAGCATAAACATGCGTGCTAATTTAGCTAAAATGTAATTTTGAGTAATGTACTGAAAAATCAGAATCAAGAAAACATGCGGAGCCAAAAATTTGTTGAATGTAAGCGTTTGGAGAGTGCTTGCCAGAGGTGGAGTCCTCGAGGACACATTTTGAAGTCTTTGGCCTTGGCCTCAACGTTAAGTCCTATTCCTTGGCCTCGAGGTCTCAAGTCCTCGAAAATTGGCCTATCCTCGGCTTGAGGACGGCACTAATTTTTGAATTGTTAAAATTTTGTGGAGCGCTTGAAAAAGTTCTTGGAAAACGTTTTTTTGTGGAGATCGCCTGAAAAATTTTTGTGAAGACCTTTTTTTTTTTGGAAATCGCCTGTAAAATTTTTGTGAAGACCTTGTTTTTGGAGGGCATTTGCGCTTGTGTCCTTGGTCCTTGGCCTTGGTCTCGAGAGTGTTTGTCCTCGGAAAGGCTGTCCTTGGCCTTGGCCTCGGATTTTTTTGTGTCCTTGGCCTTGGTCTCAAGCCTTGTGTCCTCAACTCCACCTCTGGTGCTTGCATGTTATTATGAAATTTGCAGTATGTTTTCTCACTAACGAATAAAAGGTCGAGATGCCGTTATTAACCATAGTTTCATTGATGTGTATTCTTCTTGGGAGATTAAAAAGTATACGATAAGCATTGTTGTAAACTACACGAAGACGATTTATACTCGATGCAGGATAACGACACCAAAGATTGGTGCCGTAAATGGAGGAACAAAAATAACGAAACTAAATGTTTTTTGCATTACCAGAGCATTTGAAAAACCTAGTACGAAGCATATTAGATCTTGCTCGAGCTTTAATATCAAGTTCATCAGAAAGAACACTGCTAATTGTAACACGAAGGTATTTAATACTATTCACAAATTCAACATGTTGGTCATTCACAATTAGATTATGATCAGTGGTTTTGAAGAATTTACAAGGAAAATACACAGCTTTGGTTTTCTTGCAATTAAAGACAATATTCTGCTTTGCAGCAAATTCGACGCAAGTATCAACAAGGCTTTGTAAGCCTTTGAAACTAGGAGCAAAGCAGCAAATGCATAGGTGGGCAAGTTAATGCAAAACGTTAGCTTCGTTAACCACCAGTCCGTTAACAAATTTCACACCTCCGTTAACGTTAATCCGTTATTTTCAGCTTTAATTAACGAAAGTAATAAAGTCCGTTAATCCGTTAACATTTTGCGTGTAATTTAGATTTCGTTTTATTCACTCGCTTCTAGAACACATATTGACGCTGTTGAGCTGATTTTAAGGGAATATTTATCGCTATGATGGTCTTTTTGTGTTTTGGAAGTTACATTTTATAGTCTAATCTAATTTCAAGATAAAAATAAATTCAAATGCACAACGAAGCTGCGATTGGAAAATCTTTGGAAGTTCTGAACAGCGATAATTAATAGACCTATGAGGCTGCAGCTTATTATTTGCCTCAAAAAAGAGCTCCTTTTTTCGCTTTCTTCTGTAAAACTCGTGCTAATACGCAAAAAGTGTTAGCAGTGCAAACTAGTTAGTACCAGTACGATGAAGGAATAGGGCAAGAAATTAACAATAAAAACCTTAACGGAATAGGAATAGGAAAGTTAATTTAGTCCGTTAACATGAAAGAACTTTTTAACGGATTAACGAGTTAATGAAAAAGTTAGCTTGGTTATTAACGGATTAACGAGTAACGGACGAGTGCCCACCTATGAGCAAATGTCATCAGCGTACATAAGATTGTTTAAACACTTGTCCCCAATACAGCAACCAATATCCAGTTGATTTAACTAAACAGAAAGCTGATCCATGTAGATACTGAACAACCCAATGAACATGCCCATGTGGGCACCAAATGGGTTTTTGGTGTGCAACTGGGCTAATGGGCTCTACCTGGGCCATTTTGCTGGGACCCAAGTGGGTTTAGCTTGGGCCTTAGTGGGCTTCTTCAAAATCTTTTTTAGTGTTTAGTATATGCTCCGTTGATTGTCATAAAACCTAAAAACAACTATTTAATTGTTGTCGCAACAAAATAAACAAAGAAAATTGAACCTTTTTTGTATTAGGAGTGCCCACGCTATTCCCATTTTTAGCCCAGTCGTGGGTCATATTGATGGGGCCCAAATGGGCTTAGTTTGGGCCTAATTGGGCTCCTTCAAAATCTTTTTTAGCGTTTAGTATATACTCCGTTGGTTGTTATAAAACCTAAAAATAATTATTTAATCATTGTCGCAACAAAATAAACGAAAAAAAATTAAAACTTTTTGATTTAGGGGTGCCCACGCTCTTCCGACTCTTAGCCCAGTCGTGGGCCGTTTTGATGGGGCCCTATTGGGCTTAGCAGGGGTCTAAATGGGCTTCTTTAAAATTTCTTTTAGCGTTTAGTATAAAAACCCTTGATTGTTGAAAGCCTGAAAATAACCATTTAGTTTTAGTAGTAACAAAATAAAACGAAGAAAGTTGAAACGTTTTGAATTTGGTGTGCCCACGTTATTCACGCTCGCAGCCCAGTCCAAACTTTATGTTTTCTGTCACCGTGGTAAATGTATGGTGTAAAATTTTGATTCTTAAAACGCGTGTTAATTTTTGTGAATTGAATTTCAATTGTTATAAAGCATAAAAAAATGTCAATAAGAGATTAAATTTTGGAACTAAAAAATTGTTTTAAATATTTTAAATTTAACCTCTTATTTAACCTCTTATTTAACAATTGGCTTCCAAATGCTAAAAATCTAGCACTTTCAAATGGCTCTGAATACGTTCAAAATGTGATCCAATGGTATTAAAATAGCTTGTTTTTCCAAAAAAAATACGAAAAATCGCCCAGTTGCTCGGGGATTTGCCCCCAGACCCCCATAGCCTCCGGCGGGGGGCTCCGCCCCCAGACCTCCGTCTGTGATACGTATGAATTACAGCGCACTTCTTACTCAAACACGTCTCCTAATTTAGACATTTTCGCATTTTAACTATTGGTTTAAGCCCTCTCCTTGAACGAGTTCCTAGTTACGTGCCAACACCAGGCCACGGCTTCTGATCTTCTATTCCATGATATCTTTGCCCAACAAAAAATTCCTCTTTCGGAGTTTCTGATGACGTCATTGCATGTGATTTGTGGTTTGGCCCCCCCCAACCAAAAATCCTGGCAACGCCTATGCCTGTATATACAGTAGATTTGTACCCTGAGAAGACACTTCCATAGTGTTTTGAAATTTTAACATAATTTAACAATGACAATGAATGATTATTTGGATCTTCGCGCATTTTCACCTTATTTTTTACAGCGGGGTCATTTTTGTCCCACTTTCAGTTTTTTCGTGATAAATCCCTTCTACCAAAAGATTTCTATTTCAGATCAAATTGACTTTAAGCCAAGTTTCATCACAAATAACTCCTGATAATTTCAAGTTGCGGAGTTAAGGGGAAGTTTCCCAGTTTTGAGATTTCTGAATTCACTTTCCGAAATGTGAGCGTTTTTTGGCCAATATTTAATTAAATTTACGTCACAAGACGTTTTTGTGACGTAACAACTTTGACTTGGGCATTTTATGATTCATTATTAAAAAAAAAAAACTTTTATGTACGAAATTTTAACCAACTATGACAAAGCGATGTCATTTTCCGAAAATATGGTCGTGGAGTCACAATTGCGATCTCATCTCAACTCAAAACCAATATTTGTCTGAAAAAGTTTGAAAAACTGAAAAACCAACCCACAGGTCCAATTTGGTGTTCTCTTGACTTTGGTTTAGGAGTTAGATAGGGGGAGGGGGGCATTTTTATTCGCAGTTTCTTAGCAGTGAAGTCTTTTTTAGGAGTTAGTTTCGGTGCCGTCGCTGTGGGGTGGGGGGCAGGGGAGGCCTTGCCACCCCTGCTTGGGACCTTCATTTTGGATTAATAAAATACTTTTTCTGGAACATTATAAAATGACAAGACAACCAACAATGATGCAAAAAAGAACAATAACATTCAATCCTACCGATTTGACTAAAGTTACTTGTACGTTAGTAGTATATTGAAGTTTTTGAATACCGAAAGTTTAGTGGTCCAAGTTTTAAACACCAGCTTTAACACAGTACTTAAATTGTAGGGGGGACGCGTCCCCCCATCGAGAGTTAGCAGCTACATTTGCGGTGCTTTTTTTTGCATGTTCATGAATAAATAGCCACTACTTATTAAATAGTCACTGTTTATTGAATAGTTTAAGTAGAAAAAACTGCCACAGAATAAATCGTTGCAAAAATAAATAGTAAGAAAAAAAATTGGCGCGCAAAATGAACCATTGCAAAAATAAATAGTAAAAAAAAGACTGCTCCCAAAATAAACCGTTGCAAAAATGCAATCCAGACACTTTGATATATTTGTTAGTGGAGCGTCACGGAGCGCTCTGGGCTGCTCTTTGACACACTCCATGTTTCCAACTATTAAAAGTTCAAGGCGACGAGTGGTTTAACAGTTGATGGCTAAACATTTGTCATTTATGCTTCAGTGACGAGGTTAGCGAAAAACCCAGCCGATCCCGCTGTTCACCTTCAATTTGTCACAATATGTATCTCACAACGCGAAACGTATTAAACGTTCAAGGCGACGAGTGGATAACTCAGACCCAGAGAATTCAGATCTTGGAAATTGATAAGTGGATCAATTTCCCAACCCGCCTATTTCCTCGACAGTAAAACAAAGTAGAAGTGGTCTCAACAGACAACTTTATTGCAAGCAAAGAAAACAGTCAGTCAAAAGCATTTCGCAAGACGGACAAAGACAGGGTAGACGGGACAGACGGGTTTTTTAATAGATGCGTTGCCAGCACTAGCAATGCATCAACAAGTTAAACGTATCTCAAAATTCACTGAATGAATAAAAACAAAGCAAATAGCGATTTTTAAAGCACGCACAGAAAAAAGGTATATTTTTTGTTATCTTATTAAAGCTAAAAACTGGCCACACCCAAAATGACATTACAGAGACAATAATTTCAGACACCAATTTCCTAAGCAGCAAGGTGTGGCGGAAAATCAAATAATTTGTTGACATAGGCTTATTGCATGCTGTGTAAATTTTCTTTATGACTACGCGGGTCGCGAGTTCATGCCCTGGGTAGTCTCCGGGCTCCCTGCTAGGTACCCTTTATGAGTAAGTGCAGCAATAACTATTCAACTTTTGAAGCGGTAACTTGATACGCGTTAGGTAATACAGATTTAAAAACAGGTGTACAAACGACGAACTTTCGACTTGATATGCTGGCGACGGCAGGAAAATTCTCCAGTGCGGCCCCTAATTATGACAGTCATGGAATAATTACACATTAAGTAGAATTTCAAACGAGCCAGCCATACGTAGTACACAGATAACGGCATTTTTTTTTTTTTTTTACCATTACATAATGCAAAAAATACACGAGCAAATATGAAAACATCAAAAAGCTTCTCATTATATACCATACATGCACGAACACAAGTAGCACGTCACACAATAAAAAACACTCTGCAATGATCGTCATTATACCAAATTGGTGGGACTGTGTAGTACCTCATGAAAATTGAGTGAGAAAACAGCTCACGTCCCAACACTCTCAACCAATCCCAGGCACGAAATATCCCTTAGGACATGTTCAATTTTCACCCTCCCGTCCTGATCGTATCTAGCAACAGCTATCTTAGCTCGGCGCACTATCGGTTTTCCATTCCGAAGCTGGGGGATAACTTCAAGGACCCGACCCAGCTGATAGCTTCCCCTTTTTGCGATGTCTATAGGTGCTCCCAAAACAACCAGTTGCCCAGGTTTCAAGTTCTCAGACAACTTTTGCCACTTTTTACGAACATTGAGAAGCGGCAAGTAGGAGAAAATCCATTTTTCCCAAAATGCTTGAGAAAGGCCCACATTAAAACGGTAGTCCCTCCTAAGCATATCCCTGTCATGCGGTTGTCCCACTGTGGAGTAAGGGTCAAAAAATGGGGTCAACAGGGATGCGGGAGTGATTGCAGCAAAATCCCGTGGATCGTCACTTAAAGGTACTAAGGGGCGCTCATTGACAATGCGCACAGCACTTCCTGTGTAAGTCAAAAGCTCAACAAAGGTAGGCTTGTGCCTTGAAGATTCTAAGACGCTCGACAAAACAATTTTGAACTGTTTTATTAAACTCTCCCACGCACCTCCTTGCTGTGGAGCATACGGTGGTATAAAATGCCAGTTAATGCCTTTCTGTCTCAGAGAATTTAGAAATGCCGGAGATTCAACCAATTCCGGTAATTTCTTGGCCGCAGCTTGAAACGTACTACCATTGTCTGAATACAAATTGCTAACAGGACCTCGCAAATCCATAAACCTGGTAAACGCAAGCAAAAACTCGTCTAATGATAGAGAAACAACCATTTCTACGTGAATGGCACGACTCGCCATACATGTAAACAGCAGACCCCAGGCCTTTTTGAGACTCCTTCCCTCTTTAAACATGAGAGGCCCAAAGTAATCGATACCGCAATCAGCAAAAGGTTTCTTATGCGCACTAGTACGTGACAATGGCAAATCCGACATTAAAGTTTCAATTTTCTTAGCCCTTCTAATATTGCAGACACCACAGTCACGCATATAAGCCTTCACTGCTGCATTTCCATTCACGATCCAGAATTTTTTCCTGGTTGACAACAAAGTATGTTGAACACCGCAGTGCTCATCTTTGCGGTGATGATGCAAAACTACTAGCCTAGTCAAAGGATGTCTAGAGGGCAGAACAAGGGGGTGTTTGGAATCAAAACACAACTCGGGCGATTTCTCCAATCGTCCCTCAATGCGTAACAAACCAAATTTGTCAACACAAGGTCGAAACTTTTTCAATTTACGAAACTCCTTGACCCGCCATTTATCGTTCTCAGACTTATCAAGACGTTTAATAACATCATCAATAGCATCTGGAGATTTTATACGTAACACCTCAACAGCATCACCATAAACCTTCTTTTGAACATATCTAACAATTATGTTTAATGCTTTGTTTAGGTATTCAGCATTCATAGTAGGTTTTTCAAAGGCACAGTTCTTCACGCGACAACAACGAAAATATTCGACAAAGGCCATCAAATATGCAACTTTCTTCTGCAATTCATACAACGAAGATGCTCGCTCGATCAGCTGATCGAGACCGTCAAGCTCAACTGAGCACGCAGCTCTACGCATAGACACAATGTCTGTCTCATTTTCAAAATCTATGCTTTCACGCAAAAAAGACGGACCCTCTAACCACAAGTTACGTGCTTCTGCTTTTCGTATGAGATCTGGTCGCGTGCCCACATCAGCAGCATTCATGCCACTTGAACAAAAATGCCATTCCGACTCCTTTGACAATAACAAAATATGATTTACTCTCCGTGCGACAAATCTATGCAACCGCAAATTTGGGTTTTTTAACCACTGCAAGGTTGTCTTAGAATCACACCAGAAAAATCTAGGGCAATCAGGAATACTCAGTGCATCGCAGACTGATTTCATGAGTTTAGCTGAGTTTAAAGCCGCCGAAAGCTCTTTCCTAGCAATGGTCCAAGACGATTGACTAGACAAAACAATAGTGCACTTGCCAATGATGAACGACAGACTTAATTGCCTATTCACAATTCTACGTAAATAAACAACAGAACAAAACGCCTGATTCGACGCATCACTGAAAGCGTGAAGCTCATAACTAACGTCATCATCCAGTCTACAGCGCAACGAACCCGCAAAATACCACCGCGGTATCGCAAAATTTTTCAACGTTTCAAGCGAACAAAGCCATTTATTCCATTCCTTAACCACATTATCGGGGACAATATCATCCCAATCAAACTTTTCAATAGCTAACTTCTGCAAAATCAAACGAGCTTGAAGAAAATGTGGGCCACAAAATCCCAACGGATCCCAGTTTTGACCAACCTGGCTCAACATGTTCCTACGAGTATACTTAGCCGGTGGTTCTAAGTTACACTGAATGCGCAGCAAATCCAACTCAGTGTCCCAAACACAGCCCAGAGTTTTTGCTGATGGCAAAACAACGTTATCATCCACCTCTAAATTTAGCTCCCGAACACCCGGAGCTAGCAACTCAATACTCATGTCGCTTAAAATACTCATCGCCTGTTTATTTGACGACCACTTCACAAGATTAAAACCGGACGACTTGAATAAATCAATGGACTCAAAGGCAACCTTACGAGCTTCTTCCAAGGTATCTGCCGAGTAAATCAAGTCATCCATGTACAAATTGTTTAAAACATTGAAACAGGTCGAATCACTGAACTTTTTAGCATTTAGCTCAACCATTTTCTGAATAGCTAGACAAGCAACAAAACCTGACGACGTCACGCCCCACGGATGGACTCTGAAACGGAACTGCTGCATTTTACCGTGCTCTACGTCGTTGTTCTCAAACCAGAGGATGCGAAATAAATCTCTCTGGGAAGCAGGCAAATTAATTTGGAAGTAACAGTTTGTTATATCAGCCATCAACGCAAACTCTCCTCTGCGAAATCTAATCAAAATGTGAACAAGAGAGTTCAAAAGGTCAGGGCCAGATAAAATAGCATCGTTTACACAAACTCCATGAAATTTGCTCTTACCATCGTAAACAATACGTTTTTTCGCCTGCGAGGTAACAAAATAAGGTAAATACCAAACGTGGCCAGGTGTACCATCAGAATCATGAACAGGCTCAATGTAACCATTAGATTTGAGTTCACACATGCTATCCACTAAAAAATCACAAACATCCGACTGCTTAAGCGCCTTTTTGCGAAGACTAGCCAGTCTCTCCGCAGCCAATTCGATGTTATTAGGCAACACAAAATTTGCCTTCAAAGGAACAGGAATCTCGAACCGACCATTGTCAATTTTTACACGAGGTTCCACTATGTCCCTAGCCAAGACATCATTACGTGAGGGTTCAACGACTTCAGCATCTAAATATAACTCTCTAAGTTTATCCTTCAAGTGCAAAATCTCCCTATCACGCTTTTCAAGTTCACCAGAATAAGAAAAGGGCAACTCATTTTCCATTACTGCACTACACACCCTCTTGCTATTGGCAACACTGCCACTCAAAACCGCCCTACCACCAGAAGCCAACCAGCCCAAAGGAGTGTAAATCGCATGCGGTTCATCACGTGATTCACCTCGCTTTTCTTCAATCACTGTCATGAAAAATGCGTTATCATTACCAATGATGACGTCAACGACGTCACACCCATCAATTGTAAACACATCAACATCCTCGAAGTGTTTTAACTCGTTCAAAAGTTGCCTATGCGGCAGCCCTTCCGCATCGTCACTCCACGGTTCATGAACCACAGCTGTTATGTCACAAAACATTTCATTCGTATCTAGAGATTGTAGCGCAAAAGTGATTACATCAGCGAAACTATCTTTAGCACCAATTAAAGTGTCAAGTTTAAAGGACGTTCTATCAAAGGGAACGATACCTAAGTCCTGAACTAGCGTGCTAGACACAAAAGTCAATTGGGAGCCGGGGTCATGCTGACAGTACACTAACTTTTGCTTTCCAGTAGCGGGATTAAAAATTCTCGCAGCCGTGACCCGATTATACGCTGCTTTAACCTTTTCGATTCGCAAATTGCGAGACGCGACAACAGAATTTTCATTCTTAGCAGCAGGTTTCAAAATAAAAGCATCATGCAAGAGATAATAGTGCTTCTTATCAAACTCCGGTGAGCATTTACGACAATTATTCGGCCTAGGACACTGTTTAACCAAGTGAAGTCCCAAGCAATTTAGGCAACGATCTGATTTTACGACAGCTTCCTTGCGAGCGTCTGCATTTAATCTAGAAAAGGCATTACATTTACTGAGAAAATGTCGCTCGCTACGACCCTGCAACGAACAGTAAAAGCAAGAAGGTTTATCCTCAAATTTCTTTACACTATCAGGACAATGATCATGAGGGCCGTTTTTAGTTTCAAGTCTAGAGGTAACGGACCCTTTTTCCGGAGTGGGAGCCTTGTGAGACGCACTCGTCTTAGCGTCAACCTGTCTCACTTTGAAAGATGGGGTTTTATCCCTATCAGGCAACTTCTTAGTTTCTACAATGTCACCCAAAAGCATGAAGCCAAAATCCGTCCCTTTCAACGTTTCCTCTCTGCTAATAAAATCGATCAAACTCTGAAAACTTGGCTCGTTCGTGCTCTCAAATTTCATCAACAAAAAATCAAGGTACCTCTGTTTTACTTCAGTCGGCAACCTTTTCGCCAAATCCAAAACAAAGCGACCCTCCAACTGTTTTGCGATAAGCCTTAGCGTAAATCAAACAAGTTGAAATTTCACTTTTAAACTCTCTCAAAAGGTTAGCAGAACCAGATGACAATTTACTACCATAGCGGATTTTCCTAACTTCTGGCTCCGCTAGAAATCCGCCTCTAATGCCGAATTTCTGCTCCAACCTGTCCAAACACATTTTAATCCTGTCCTCCTCCGACACTCCGGGGGAATCAGCGACAATATTCATGATCACTTGAAGGGCCAAATTAATGCAAGACGATTCTAAAATTGTCAACCTCATTCCTTCAAACGGGCATGAAGCCATTAGCGCTTCCACTCTATTCTTAAAAAAGATGAATGGGGTTTTACCTTCATACTTTATCAGAGCAGCTTTATCCAAAAAGGTTTTGCTATTTTGATACTGAAAAAAGTTTTCCTGCTGCTCTGTGTAATTTATTTTATCAGAAGAAATTACATAACCAGGATCGTTTACTTTATCTTTACCAGGGACAACAAGAGTTTTTTGAACAACATCACCTTCAGAACATGGTTTGCGTTTACTAAAACTTTCCTCCAACCTTAGAGGCTTAGAATCAAAAACTGGTGGCGGTAGAACACCACGCGCATGCTTATCAAAAACTGGTGGCGGCAGAACGCCACGTGCATGCTTTTCAAAACCTGGTGGCGGCAGAACGCCACGTGTATGCGGGGCAGATTCAGGGGCAGGCGCTACCTTACTGGGCCCCGATAACTCATCAAAATCAACAGTATGTTTAAAGCCAGACCTCGGCGGCAAACTCGACTTTTGCCGCTCGGTAGTATCCTGTTTCTCGGCTCGAAAAAATGAGCCAGCAGCGGCCCCACGATCTACAACGGGGGGCTCATCCCTATGTGCCGGACTTGAGCTAAAAACCGCGGCCCCGTGATCAGTCTCGGCTACGACTTTAGACTGAAAAGTAAAATTACTTTTTTCAGCCTTTTCCAACAAAGAGGACAGTCCCTTGTGGGATCCCAAAAATGACCCATGACTACCAAGGGAGGATGAGACCCTGGATCCCACCTTGAAGTTGCATCTGGAAGCCGATCTCGACCGGTTCAAGACATCCAACTTTCGTTGCTCAGCATCTAAACGAGCTTCTTTCAGGCCAAGCTCTAAAGCCAACTGAGCATGTCTTTGTTTAGCTTCGCACTCTAACTCCTTCTTTTTAAGATCTAAATCAATTTGGGCAAGAGCGCAGGAAGAGGCATTTGACGTTTCGCTAACAGCAGACACGCTGTCGCAGGGTAAAATGGGCTGCTCTTCCAGCTCTTCAATTTTATTTTTTAAGTAACCGAATTCCTTAGAAATTTGTTGGCCGAGTTCCGAAAATTGTAATTCTTTTTTGCTTATTAAATCAAAAAATTGGTCCACCTCCCGTTCCAACATGCCAATTTTATCCCTCAGTTCCGAAACGTCATCGGAAATGGAAAAACCTGACAGTTCCCTCGAAATTTCAAAAATTTTACCGAGAAGTTCCCGTTTTGTATGACGAGCATCTCTCAAAAGTTTGTCGGCAACGTCATTAGGGGCAATATTTGTGGGAACTTTCGGGCCCCCACCCTCGGTGTGTCCAGTAGGTTGAGAAAGTGGAGCATTGTTGCCTTCACACTCAGACTTTTCAGGCGCGGTACAGGTAGGGACACGATTCTCACCAACTTTGGACATAATGCAGTTAAAAAATAGACAAAATATTACATAAAAGAAGGCAATTTTAAATCACAAAGGTTCACTTAAGGTCAAACAATTTAGTCAATACACTTTAACAATTGTTATAACGTCAACAATTAAAAGTTAGTACAGTACCGTTCTTATTGCTTGTATTTTCTCGTTCGTTATTGTAGGCAGGAAGTTCGAATCTGCGGAGTCTTCTGTAGGACGTCCGATTTTCGATGTAGAAAGATTGATCTCGAACGCGATGATGCAGAAGGAGATTGATCTTGATCTCGATGCAGAAAAAATTCGTCTTGATATAGAAAGACTGATCTCGGTCTCTTCAATTTGCTTTTGCCAGACCAAAAGCAAATCTAAACTTAAGACTTTGCTGAAGCTGATTCTACAGCTAATATGCTCACTCTGCCAGACCAGAGTAGCTAAGAAAAAGAATTTCCAAGAGCACTGACAACTTCTATTAAAAAATTTTCTGGATAACTCAGACCCAGAGAATTCAGATCTTGGAAATTGATAAGTGGATCAATTTCCCAACCCGCCTATTTCCTCGACAGTAAAACAAAGTAGAAGTGGTCTCAACAGACAACTTTATTGCAAGCAAAGAAAACAGTCAGTCAAAAGCATTTCGCAAGACGGACAAAGACAGGGTAGACGGGACAGACGGGTTTTTTAATAGATGCGTTGCCAGCACTAGCAATGCATCAACAAGTTAAACGTATCTCAAAATTCACTGAATGAATAAAAACAAAGCAAATAGCGATTTTTAAAGCACGCACAGAAAAAAGGTATATTTTTTGTTATCTTATTAAAGCTAAAAACTGGCCACACCCAAAATGACATTACAGAGACAATAATTTCAGACACCAATTTCCTAAGCAGCAAGGTGTGGCGGAAAATCAAATAATTTGTTGACATAGGCTTATTGCATGCTGTGTAAATTTTCTTTATGACTACGCGGGTCGCGAGTTCATGCCCTGGGTAGTCTCCGGGCTCCCTGCTAGGTACCCTTTATGAGTAAGTGCAGCAATAACTATTCAACTTTTGAAGCGGTAACTTGATACGCGTTAGGTAATACAGATTTAAAAACAGGTGTACAAACGACGAACTTTCGACTTGATATGCTGGTGACGGCAGGAAAATTCTCCAACGAGTGCTTTAACAGTTGATAGCTAAAGATCAGAGGTGGAGTCAAGGACACAACGTTCGAGGCCAAGGCCAAGGACTCAAAAACGCAAGGACCGACTTTTCGAGGACAGACCCTATCGAGGCCAAGAACAGGAAAAGGTCGAGGCCAAGGCCAAGGACCGAGGATAACATTTTTGTATATTATGGTCAGCAAATTTTCCATAATTTTTAAACGCGAAAGTGCTTAAGATATTGCTTTTCGTTAAGTTTTTGGTGATAATTTGAAAATAGTAGTTTTTTTAAAATAATAAAGAATGCCATTTTGAAATTTTATGCGTTGGCAGCTGATGTTGATTACGTACCACATAGCGGTATCGTCTTAGTGAAACAAGAACACGTGAATTGGAACATCGCTCGATTATAAACGTAGAAATTGCCAATTTTAAGACCCTAATTTCATCAGTTAGAACCGCGATGTAAAACTCCACTGATTATGGATCCCACTTTTTCAGTAGTTTCCTTAGTGCAAAACATATTGTTTGGTTCAACCACTTCTTTCCACGAAATGTATTAAAAATTATTGTCCAAATTAGTGCAAATTTAAGTTTTTAAAATGAATTGAGGTACCGTACAATGTATATTTGTGTGCTCATAAGTTTTTGGCATTGAGAAATATGGTTTTTGGGCATAGGCGTAGCCAGGATTTTTGATCAAGGGGGGGGGGGGCAAGCCACAAATTACATACAATGACGTCGTCAGAAATTTTCAAAAGAGAAACTTTTTATGGGGCAAAGATATCGTAGAATGGAAGATCAGAAGCCGTCGCCTGGTTTGGCACCTAAGCAGGATTTTGCTAAGGAGAGAAGGCTTAAACCAATAGTTAAAAAGTGAAAATGTTTAACTTGAGAGACGTGTTGAGTAAACTAGAGTAACTCAAAGCATCATAAACGGGG
This sequence comes from Trididemnum nubilum, assembly GCA_963965965.1. Lineage (NCBI taxonomy): Eukaryota > Metazoa > Chordata > Ascidiacea > Aplousobranchia > Didemnidae > Trididemnum > Trididemnum nubilum. Next base: position 41,753,103 of record OZ014478.1, on the reverse strand, counting down.
ATCTGGGGGCGAAGCCCCCAGCCGCTAAGCGATTTTTTGCAACTTTTTGGGAAAAAAAGCTATTTTAATGCCATTGGATCATATTCTGCACGTGTTCAGAGCCAATTGAAAGAACTAGATTTTTAACATTTGAAAGCCAATTGGAAAAAATTAAATTGTTCAGTCCTCCGTTTACTTGAAATTTAAGTCCAAAAGCACGTTTAAAATCTTGCCTTTAAGTGTTAAATTTTGTAAGTGATTTGACCCAGGTAGGGGGAAGTAAGGTGCACAGCCTCCTGCACTATCTTAACAAAAAACAATAATCCACTCAAAGATTTTCCTTTGAGATTTTTGCTTTATCATGAAATTAACCAATTATAGGAGTCCATGTACGCCAGAGGGCCCAGGCCCTATCAATTTAAATTCAATAATTTGTTCAATCAGCTTAGCCTAGCTTTTTTTATTTTTTTCAAAAACATTATTTCGGCTAAAATCTAGCGAGGTTGTGGAGAACTGTTATTGAAAAATGGTACGTGGCTACGGCTATTAGCCATGTTATTCCCGTTCCGGATTTACATTGCGCGGGGCCCCTGGCACTTTGGGGATTATTGCAACATCTTCCTGCCAAATATAAGTGGAGACCAAAAAAGTCATTATCTGAGCATGGGCCCCTGGCACTGTGCCATATGGTAAATCTGGCCCTGGTTATTGCATTTCGTTCATAAAAAGGTTAAATGAGTGCCTGAGGTAGCAACTTTTACGACAAAACCCTTAATTTCACCCTGGTTATACACAGGGCATGGTATGGAATGGAATGGAAAATGGAATGGAACGGAAATTTCGGTATGGAATATGGAAGATGCCAGAATGGAATGGAATGGAAGATTTCAAGAATGGAATGGAAGACAATCTTCCATACTTCCATACCAATTCCATACTAGATTTTGTGCGTTGTATTTACAAAAAAATACATACTGATGTCGGATAGTGATAAATAATATTGTCACAGAAGTATAGAACTTCAATATCTACGCATATTATTTGTCGACAAATCGTGGTACTTTGGTTGTGTACATTGCGCAAACAGTGTACGTATTGCATCTTCGTAAGTACATTGCAATTTAATTGCAGCATTGATGTTACAGTTGACGACCTTGATAGGTTTGACTTGTTTTTTTTATTTTGAGGCTCACAATTTGCCCAGTCGTAAATTTTGTTTTCGTACATCGTCACAAAAACTCGTATTTGCTATTTCATCCCCGTTTCAGCTTAATTTTATTTATACTTTTAGTTTTTAAGCTTATAGTAATTGTTTTTGGTGTTAAAGCTTGGTATTTCTATTACGGTAAATCTTCTAGTTGATGTGAGGGCAAACTTGTAAGGTAATCCTTAAACCATACGCATAGCCAAAAGGACCTGGCCCTTTGTCTCCCCCCTCCAAATTGAAAAGCTACCAATGATAAAAATGATGACACAAAGCCTATTTATTCAGTTTTTCAAGCATTTTTGGAGTGCAACTGTACATGCGTACAAAGGCAATTAGTAATAACTCAATATTAATATTGACGACCAGGGGGTTCATGCCCTCTCAATTAAAATTTTTACCAACCAATTTAAATGTGCAAGCCGGGAGAAATTCAGTGCTTTTGTTCTAAAAGTTGCGATCTCAGGCATTCATCTAACTTGTTTATGCAATAATATGTTTTAGGCCCCCAGCTAACTTTTATATTACAATAACATGATTAGTGACCGTTTAAGGCATCTAATGTACCAACTTTCAATAACAATCCACCTTCATCTCGTCAGTTTTCACGCGACAAAATGCTTTTGAAAAAACCTAGGTAGGGGAAATGCTTGTAGAACAAATTATTGAATTTGAATCGAGGGTGCCTGGGCCCCTGGTCGTACATATATTCCTAAAACTGGTTATTTTCATGACAAAACAAAAATCTTCAAAGGCAAATCTTCGAGTGCATTATCTAATGCTAAAAATGTTGCAAAAAGCAATGTAGGCCTACCTTGATTTCCCTGACTTTGGCCAAGTCACAAAATTTAACCACAAAATGCAAGATTTTAAACGTATTTTGGACTTGACCTGAAGTAAAGGTAGGGATTTTTTCAGTTGGCTGTCAAACATCAAAAATTTTATTCTTTCAAATGGCTCTGAAAACGTGCAAAATGTGATCCGAATCGCATTAAAATAGTCATATTTTTTCCAAAAAATTACAAAAAATTACCCAGCCGCTGGGGGCTCCGCCGCCATGCCTCCTTTGTGACATTTATCAGTGGCACTAATTTGCTCACCACGTCTCCCAATTTTGATAGAATAGAAAACATTTTAACTTGCGGTTCTAGTCCTTCCTTCTACAGCAAATCCAGGTTACGAGCCAAATTAGACGCCCAGCTTTTGATCTTTCATTCTTTGTCCCATAAAAAGTTCCTCTTTTCAAAAACTTCTGATGACGTCATTGCATGATTTGCGGTTTAGCCCTCCTCCCAATTCAAAATTCAGGCTACGCCTATGCATTAAATCATGTGCAATATGCATACCAGATACCGGTCGTTGCATCTTAGTATTGTTGGCGCACCTTCATGAGCGGTTGCTTACAACAGTGCAAAGCAACAAAATATACGTTGCATTGCTTCCACTCTAAAATTTCTTTGGTATGGAAGTATGGAATGGAATATGGAAGAAAATTTTAGTATGGAATGGAATATGGAAGAAAATTTTAGTATGGAATGGAATGGAAGATTTTTGGTATGGAATGGAAATGGAATGGAAGAAAATTGATATTTTATCATTGGGGGCATTTTGATTGAGGGGCCCCTGGCTACGCCTATGGTTCTGGGACCAGGGCAAAGTCACCATGCCCCCCGTAACTAATTTTACTGCTTTTTTTTTTTCGGAAAAAAAAAACATTTTTTGTGACTTAAAGAAGATTACACAATTATTGGAAAGAAAATACCGCAAATGCTAAGTTAAAAAAAAAAGAACTTTAGTTTTTTCATAATTTCCTAACTTTAATTTTAAACCAATCTTTTCTTTATATTTCAGTGTATGGGATGTTTTTCTCGCAGCTTATGCCTATCAATGAATGAGCGCAAACGTTTCGGCCTCCAAGAGACACTTTGTTAAAATTTAACATAAAGTATTTAATTGCAAAATTACCTGAGGATCCCAGCAGGTTCGTATTAAAGAGAAAGGCATTGAATACATTTGCCCCGGACTCCCTTCAAAAGACCCACAACCGTAGAAACGAAAAAATAACTAATTATTAATTTTTTTCTAAACATGCTCAAATTTTTTGCGGGAGCTTCACCTTTCATCTTAATGACGTGGTGTAAAAATTATTAAGTACTCCAGGCATTCGAACAATTGTAGTTATACAGTATTTGAATTTACTTGCTTTCTTAAAAAAGCATGCTGGTCGAAAATTTTTGGACTGATCTGAACACTAACTTCAAATTTGAATTTTCTGCGATCTTCCGTTCCCAAACTATGACAATTTAAATTTCCCCTTAGAAAGGCTTTTTCACCTTAAAAAGTTTGCAAAGGTTGCCAACAACAAAAAAAAATTTTCAAAACTCACTACATGTTTGTAACTCTCAAAAAGTGTGTTTGGCAGTGTTGTTATTGGAAGAAAGTGAAGGGTCAGGAATTGTAAATTTGCTGCTTTTCAAGTAAATGTTCGCGTATGCTGACTTTCCAAAAGTTAATGTTCTATCACAATACTGACAAAATGGTAACGCTGAATAAGAGGAAAATTGTTAATTTTGAACTGCAGTATCTTGAAAACGGCGACAAGTAGATAGTTCAAATTTGGTGAGAAAGCATTTTAGGCCTTTTTCAACATTTTGGTTAACAGTGAAAAACTTGACTTGAATGCCTTTTCAATAATTCTTCTCTCAGCGTTTTTTGTGATCCAATAGCTTGTTATTGTGGATTCTTAGCGGCAAGTTCCAACACTCAAACTGTTCAGTGAATATTGCTTTTCCCCCCAGACTGTTTGCCAGTAATGAAAGTTGTTCTTTCTTATCTCAAAACAAATTTTTCGCGCTCGCTTATTTTTAGAATAAGTTAGCATTTTCAAGTTCTCAAGATTTTGTTACTTACGATATCATGATATACTCACGTATTTACTGTACAATAATATCACTATGCTTTCCCTCATAGGCGTAGCCAGGGGGGGGGGCCCAGGGGGCCCGGGCCCCCCCCAATCAAAACTCCACTAACGACAAAAAGTTATGACTACATAGCCTGACGATGTTTAGTTGCAGTTTTTTTTCAGTAATTGCGCACATAACAGTAATTAAACAGTAAAGTAACAGTAAAGCTAACGGTTTCGGCCGAAAAACCACTCTCGATTTCGGTGAAGACCTTTTTTTTTTTTGGAGATCACCTGATTTTCGGCTGAAAAATCACTCTTAATTTCGGTGAAGACCTTTTTTTTTTTTTTTTTTTGGAGATCACCTGATTTCGGGCGGAAAAATCGTTCGAATTCCCGATTTCGGCCCAAAATTCACTCTCAATTTCGGTGAAGACAGCCGAATTTTTGAGGGTTTGGGCCCCCTCCAATCAAAACTCCTGGCTACGCCTATGCTTTCCCTGGTAATACTGTATTACATTTTATTACCACACGCATAGTTTCTTCTCAATTCACAAGCAGAATAGACTCGGTCATGCTTTTGTAGTAGCAATTTCAAAATGTTTGTGTTCGGACCCCGGAATTCCTTGCTATGTTTCTGGATGGTTTAGTGCTTTGCGGTTTGTACTGCTTGCACCCGAAGTAATAGCAGAAATGAAAACAACAATTTTCGCAATGATTTGTGCCTCCTCATTCTCCGATTAGAGCTTTCATACAATGCCGTTAAAAATAAGTTTTAGTATGACTTAGCTTAGTTGGCCATCAAATTATCTAACTTTTCACATAAGAAAAGGAAACAACCAATTGACAGACTAGCAGTTATGTTGTCTTTTGTTCGTTTTTTTCTTTTGTAACCAATCGAAAAATAATGCTGTCCTCGAGCCGAGGACAAGACGTTTTGGAAGACTTGTAGGCTTCGAAGCCAACACCAAGGACTTGAGTTTCGAGACCAAGGACTTTAAAATGTATCCTCGAGGCCAAGAATGTCCTCGAGGACTCCACCTCAGCTAAGGATGCTTAGCTATCAACTGTTAAACCACACGTCGCCTTCAACTTTTAATAGTTGGAAACATACAGCGCATTAAAGAGCAGCCGAGAGCGCTTCACTAACAAATATACAAAAGTGTCTGGATCGCATTTTTGCAACGATTTATTTTACGCGCAATTTTTTTGACTATTTATTTTTGCAACGGTTTACTCTGAGGCAGTTTTTTCAACTTTGACTATTTAATAAACAGTTACTATTTAAGAAACAGTGACTATTTAATAAATACTTACTATTTATTTATAAGCATGCAAGAAAAAGTACCGCAAATGTAGGTATTCACTTGGCGCCTGATACACTTTGTAAAATTTAACATAAGGTGTAAAACGGCAAAAAGTAACCTTAGAATCTCAAGGGGTTGTATTGAGGAGGAAGAAATTCGCAATTTGCCTCAGAGCTCCTCTTCGAAAGGCCCACAATTGCAGAAACGTAAAAATAATAAATCATTATTTTTTGTAAAATTGCTCAAATTTTTCGCGGAAACTTCGCCTCCTCGTCTTCATGACGTTGTGTGAAAAATTCATAAAGTGTAGAGCGCATCTTTCCAAACATTCGAACAATTTAACGGCTATACAGTATTTAATTTTACACCAGCCTTTTTTCAATAATTTTTTCATCCTGCGTTTTTTCTGATACATCAGCTTATTATTTGGCATTGTTACCATGTTTTGAATGGCATTGTGTGAAAGCTCTTGTCGGAGAATAAGGTGGCAAAAGGCAGTGTAGAATCATTCTTTTTTTTTCTACTTATACTTTCGGTGCGGGTAGTAGGCTACGAACAGCAAAGCACTGAAACCATTCAGGGCCACGACAAAGACTCGGCGGTCCGCGGACGCAAAACATTTTTGAGTTGCTAATGCTCAAACATGACGGTAACTATCTGAGCGTGGATTTAGAAGAAATTATATGTGCGTGATACTGAAATGTAATACTGTTTCCCGGGATAGCCTATAATACAAAGTTTGTTAGTATATCGGTACTACAACTAACAAAACTTATCTTGAGAACGCCAGCTTGTTCTAAAAATATGCGAGCAAATATTCCAAAAAATCTGTTTTGAGATAAGAAAGAACTCTAATCACTGGCTAGTCGTTTGGGAGCGATGCCACATCCTCTAAACAATATTGTGTTGAAAATCGCCGTTAGGAATCCCAAATAATAAACTACTGTATCAGAAAAAACTCTGCATGAAGAATTATTAAAAACGTGAGTGTGAAATTAGATATAACTACAATTGCACAGAGCTGGACAGCGCTGTTTCGAGCTTGTATTGTCTCACTGTGACTGCATAAAACCATAATTGTGTATAATTAAGATAACTATAATTGCTTATATAACTATAATTGTTCGAATGCTTGGAAAAATGAGGTCTATACACTTAATCAATAATGAGTTTGTACTTTGTAGTCTAGTAATAAAATCCTTATTGGTAGGCTAGGAGAGGTGGAGTCCTCCAAGATGTCCTTAACATCGAGGACGTCCTCGTGGACACAATTCAAAGTCCTTGCCTTGGCCTCGAATTTGAAGTTCTTGGCCTTGGCCTCGAGCCCTACAAGTCCTCGAAAATGACCTGTCCTCGGCTCGAGTACAGCATTGCTTTTGGTTGGTTGAAAAGAATATAACCCAACATAAAAATTTCTTGAATTTTGGCATAGACGTAACCATTATTTTTGATTGGGGGCCTAATCCGCAAATCACATGCAATATGACGTCATCAGAAATTTTTACCAAGATAGACTTTTAATAGGACAAAAATATCTCAGAATGGAGATCAGAAGCCTGATAGGGCCTGGGTTAGTGCGTAAACAGGATGTTGTTAAAGGGAGAGGACTTGAACCAAAAGTTAATGTTTTCAAAGTATGTGTTGAATTTTATTCTGGAGACGCGGTAAAGGAACTAATGTAACTCAAACGTATCACAGATGGGGATCTGGGGCGGATTCTTCAGCCGCCAAAGGCTCTGGGCATTTTTTTTTAATTTTTGTAATTTTTGGGAAAAAAGCAGTTATTTTAATGCCATTCAGATTGCATTTTGCACGTTTTTAGAGCCATTTGAAAGAACTAAATTTTTAAGATTTGAAAGCTAATTGAAAAAATCACATTGTTCAGTCCTTCTTTTGCTTACAATATTCAAGTTTAAAACGTAGGATTTTTGGACAAATTTTGAAATTGGTTGGTCCAGGTGAACGGAAGCAAGGTACATTGCACTACTGCAATATATTTAGCAGTAAGTAACTATTTACTCGAAGATTTATTTTCCTTGGAAATCGTTGTTTTATCATGAAAATAACCAGTGTTATGATATGTTACGTATGAAAATAAGTTACAACCATGGGGCCGGGAGCCCCTTAATTAAATTCAATAATTTGTTCAATAAACATTTCCTCTTGCTATTTTTTAAATATTTTGTCTCGTAAAAACTGGCGATGTAAGGGTGGATCGCTATTTAAAGTTGGTATAATAGATGGTTACTACTGTAATCATGTTATTGGGCTAAGTTTAAAAGGCCAGAGGTTGCTAGGTTAAAAAGGCCAGAGGTTAAAAACTTACTAGGTTAAAAAGGCCAGAGGTTGCAACTTTTAGGACAAAACCAGGAATTTCTCCCAAGTTATACATTTAAATTGATTGACAAAAATTTGAATTGAGGAGTCCGGGCCCCCGGTCGTCAACATTAATATCACATATTGTTAATTACTGCTGTACGCAAAAATGCTAGAAGAAACTGAAATTGAATAAACGATAGGCTTTGTCGTCATCCTTTTTATCATTGGTGGCATTTCAAATGGGGGGCCTGCCCCCTCCCTCCTGGCTACGCCTATGACATCTGGCGTGTCAATTCGTTTTCTTTCCTTATTTGAAAAATAATATAATGTGGTAGCCAAGTCATAATAAAGCTTATTTTTAAGGGCATTTTGCAAAAGCTCCAATCGGAAAATAAGGGGGCAAAACGCAGTATATATATAGTTCTTTTTAATTCTGCTAATACTTCCGATGCGGGTGGTACAAACAGCAAAACTCTAAAACCATTAAGGGCCGCAGCAAGTGATCTGAGTGTCTGAACCCAAACATTTTTGAGTTCCTAATACTAAAACATGACCGTGCCAATGTGAATGCGGAATCAGAATAAAGTATGAGCGTGAATATGAAATACGCTACAGTTAGGCTTACCAGGGATGGCCTACGATACACTAAATATGTTACATATATAGCCCTGCTACAACCAACAAAACGTTACTTGAGAACGACGGCTATTATTTTGAAAATAAGCGAGCGAATATTGCAAAGAATTAGTTTTGAGAGAAGAAAGAACAACTCTAATTTTTACGTACGTTTCAACAATTTGTGTTTTTTTTTTTTTTGACTGAGGACCCAGGGGCAAGTGCATCCAATGCTTTCCTCCTTAATACGGCCCTGGTGGCATTCTCAGATTATTTTTTTGAAGTTAAATGACTTATTATGTTAAATTTTACAAAGTATTTTTTGGAGGCCGAAACATATGCCCTCATTCATTGATAGGCATTAGATGCAAGACTAAGAAGAAACATACACTGAAACGTAAAGAAAAGATTGGCTTTTAAGTGGGATCGGAAAAATATGGGAGAACTAAAGTTTTTCTAACTTTTACTTGCATTTTCTTTTTTCAAATTGCTTCAAAAATCTAGTTCTACAATCTCCTATAAAAGTCACAAATTGCTATTTTTTTGAAAAAAAAAAAAAAATTACTAAGATTGTTCAACGGGGACGAAGGGACTTTGCCCGTTCACCCAGAACCCAGTGTTTTCCTAGGACTTGAGCTTGCAAGTACGGTACCTCATTCCATTTCAAAAATATAAATCTATAGTATTGTACAATACTTTTGGATAATAATGTCATAGTCGCTTCGCAATAATGAAAAACTATGATAATACTTAAAAATTTTCGTGAAAAAAAAAGTAAGAATTTATAGTTTTTAGTTATTCCTATTTCCAATGCAGGTGGTACGGCCGTTGTTTCATTTCTTTACCACGATACATAGGTGGACACAAGTCCGTTAGTCCGTTAATAACGAAGATAATTTTGTCATTAACTTGTTAATCCGTTAAAAAGTTTTTCTATGATAATTGATAACGGACTAAATTAACTTTCGTTAAGATCTGTTAACTTCCGTTAAAGTTTTTATCGTTAATATCTTGCACCATTCATTCATCGTACCGGTACAAACCAGTTTGCACTGGTAATACTTAATGCGTATTAGCACGAGTTTTAGAGAAGAAAAAGCGAAGAAGCTCTTTTTTGTGGCAAATAATGAGCTGAAGCCACATAGATCTATATTATCGCTGTTTGCAATTTCCAAAGATATTCCGATTGCAGCTTCGTTAGTGCATTTCGACTTATTTTTATCTTGAAATTATTTTAGACTGCAAAATGAACTTCCAAAACACCAAAAGACCACCAAATTTTTCCTTAAAATCAGCTCAATAGCGTCAATGCGTGTTCTAGAAGTAAGTGAATAATAAGAAATGTAAATTACACGCAAAATGTTAACGAATTAACGGACTTTATTAACTTCCGTGAATTAAAGCTGAAAATAACGGATTAACGTTAACGGAGGTGTGAAGTTTGTTAACGGACTAGTGGTTAACGAAGCTAACGTTTTGCATTAACTTGCCCACCTATGCCAGGATATCGTTTTGAAACGTTATCAACATTCTAGCTAACGTGTAAAACTTCGAAATGACATTCGTTATTTTTGGAAACTACTATTTTTGAATTAACATGAAAAACTTAACAAATTGCAATATCTTAATAACTTTCGCTCTTAAAAATAATGAAAAATTTTCCGATCATGATTTAGAAAAATTGTGTCCTTGGTCCAAGGCCTAGGCCTCGACCATTCCTGTCCTTGGTCTCGAGAGGGTCTGTCCTCGAAAAGACGGTCCTTGGTCTCGGATTTTTTTCGAGTCCTTGGCCGTGCCTTTGTCTCGGAGGTTGTGTCCTCGATCCACCTCTGTAGGCTTTGCTTTAATTTAGAATCAAGAGTAATATGTATCTAGCATAGGTTTGCACTTGCGTCACAATAATTGCGGCGCAAGCTTGCTGTGCAACTATTTTACTTGTGATAGCGCTTGCGCCGCCATTATTTTTAAACGGTTGCGCTGACGCTTGCGCCACAAGTATTTTAGCAATTTTTAGCGCAATCACGCAAGCGCAATTCAAATACAATTACAAATGATTGTTCGAATCAAAATCAAATCTTTCATTACACTCGCTGTAATACGCCGAAACGTGTAACGAGTTGGCGGGGCCCATCTCCGCATCATTGCGCCCGGGCAACACAGGTCCTTTTGGAGAAATGTCGCAGCGGTGGCGAGCCGTTGGAAACACTGTGTCTGATTTGACCGGCCCGAGATTTGAACCTCAGACCTCCCGCTGCAGAGACAAACGCGTTACCTTTCGACCAACTGGCCGGTCATAATCAAATGTGATTAAAGCTAAGAAAAAAACATTGACGAGGTTGTAGGTGGGCACAAATTCGTTAATCCGTTAATAACGAAGCTAATTTTTTCATTAACTCGTTAATTCGTTAAAAAGTCTTTTTATGTTAATGGACTAAATTAGCTTCCGTTAAGTCTGGTTAACTTACGTTAAGGTTTTCATCGTTAATTTCTTGCACCGTTTACTTATCGCACCGGTACAAACCAGTTCGTACTGGTAACACATTTTTCGGATTAGCACAACTATTATAATAAGAAAAAGCGAAGAAAGAGCTCTTTTTTGTGGCAAATAACAAACTGCAGTCTCATAGGTCTATTAAATATCGCTGTTCGCAATTTCCAAAGATTTCCCGATCGCAGTTTCGTTAGTGCATTTGAACCTACTTTTATATTGAATTTAGATTAGACTGTGAAATGTAATTTCAAAACACAAAAAGACCACCAGAGCAATAAATTTTTCCTTAATATCAGCTCAACAGTGCCATTACGCGTTCTAGAAGTGGGTGATTAAAACTAAGTGTAAATTACACTCAAAATCTAAACGGACTTCATTAACTTCCGTTAAAGCTGAAAATAATGAAGTAACTTTAACGGAGGCATGAAGTTTGTTAACGGACTAGTGGTTAACGAAGCTAACGTTTTCATTAACTTGCACAACAATGGATTTTGCCTTTAGTCCTCGTCTAAGCTGGCGCTAAAATCTGGCGCAGTGCATTTGAAGGTTCCAACCTGAATGGCTATTGACTTGGCTGTTGTGCCAGGTTGGAAAGTTCAGTTGCACTGTGCCGGATTTTTGTGCCGTACTAAAACCCACGTAAGTATCGCTGCGCCAAACAAAGTGCGAATAACGCGCTGATTTAAACGGATAAAGTTTGCATCAAGAATTTTGGTAATCTTCTAGCTCTGCGGCTTGATCTGTAAAAAAAAAGACAGCAGGAAAAGGTTTTCGCCGCAATGGTTCTGCAAGTTTTGAAAGGATTCTTTTCGTCCACGCTCAAATTTACGTTCATGGGGCACTTTTGCGTTACGCCAACCGTGCCGCAAGTAGAGCGTTGTCCTAGGGGACAAATTTTTTTTGCAGGTGGGGCCACAAAATTGAGCAAGTTGGTGCTGATCTCCGAAAACCAAAACAGAAAAAAGGTCATCACGCCAAATTGGTCTGCTTAACTTCAAGTTCTCTTCTGATCTCAAAAAAAAAGGTCATCGTGCCAAATTGGTCTCCTTTTCTGCGATTTCTCTGTTGATCCCAAGAAAACAAAAGCCATCATCTTGAAACTGCTGCAAGAAAAAGGGCAGTTTGGGGGGGGGGGCGTGCTGGCAGGTTTGGGGGGGCGCCGCCCCCATTTGCCCTCCTTTAGTTGCGACCCTGTACGCAAAAGATAATTTTGGGTTTTCTGCACCAATTTGGAGCAAGATTTCGTGTTGCTGTGCGCTGGATGTCTTCCGCGCATAATGCAAGCCGCAACAAGTGATATCAGTACAAACTGGTTTGTACCGGTACGATGAATGAATGGTGCAAAATATTAAAGACAAAAACCTTAACGGAAGTTAACAGAACTTAACGGAAGTTAATTTAGTCCGTTAACAGAACTTATGGAAGTTAATTTAGTCCGTTAACATGAAAAAACTTTTTAACGGATTAACGAGTTAATGAAAAACTGAGCTTCGTTATTAACGGATTAACGGACTTGTGCCCACCTATGCATATTTTGTACTTTTGGAGCAATTAGCATCACTCTCCGACAAATGGAGCACGCGAAAAACTCATTCCGTTTTAGTTTAAAGAAATTGAACCACGCTAAAAACTCATCCTGTTTTTGCTTAAAGAAATTGAACCATCTACGTATTACTCATAAGAGCTTTACCAATGCTGTCACCCCTGTTTGCAATATCTTTCAAGTTTTCCCGGACTAGCAAAAAAGTTGTAATCAATTGTTTTTGTTGTTTTTTGTCTTTGAATTACGGTTAGAAAAGACTGTCACGAGTAACGCGGTTAATGCCCGAAGCAAGTTTACGATTGTTTAAAAATAACTAGCGTATTTCTAAAAAGACAATAATTACAAAAACAATTTTTTTTGTTTAAAATTCGATTTTACATTTAGGCCCTAACTTAGGTTACTCAATAAGAGTTTTTTTTAAAACCGCTAAAATATGTTAGAGAGAAAAGTTTCAGAAAATATGACTCCTGCTGTAAAACCAATTGAAGTATTGCCAGCAGTAGACGAATGGAATTTCCCATGACAAAGCTTTTATGAACCTATCTCGTTATAGGCGTAGCCAGGGGGAGCAAAACCGCCCCTCCCCGCAATTGAAATGCCACCAATGATGAAAATAATAACAACAAAGCGTTATGTTTTTTCAGTTTCAGTTTCTGTAAGCATTTTCGTGTACAGCATATGTGTACAACAGACTAATATTAACGACCAGGTTGGTGGCCTGGGCCCCCTCAAATCAAATTTTGGCCATCCAATTTAAATGTATAACCCGTATTCATGACAAAACAAAAATTTCCCCAGGCAAATATTCGATTGATTAGTTACTGCAAAAAAATACTGCAGGAGGCTATCTACTTTGCTTCTCCAACCTGGGCCAAGTCACTTACAAAATTTAACCACCAAATTCAAGATTTTAAACGTATTTTGGACTTGCTTGTTAAGTAAAGTGAAGACTCACCTATTTGATTGTTTCAATTGGCTTTCAATTCTTAAAAATTTAGTTCTTTTAAATGGCTCTAAAAACGTGGGAAATGTAATCCAAAGGGCATTCAAATAGCTATTTTTTTCAAAAAAAAACTTCCAAAAAATTGCCCAGCGGCGGCCCCCAGAGCCCCGTCTGTGATACGTTTGGACTAAACTAGTTTGCTCACCACGTCTCCCAATTTGGACAATTTTGGGAATCTTTTTAACTTTAGGTTCAATTCCTTTTTCCTTAGCAAAACCCAGGTTAGGCTACATGCTGACCCAAGCCCAGGCTTCTGATCATCCATTCTACTGTATCTTTGTCCCGTAAAAAGTCCCACATTTCAAAAAATTTTGATGACGTGATTACGTGTGATTTGCGGTTTGGCCTCCCTTCCCCCAATCAAAAATCCTGGCTATGTCTATGTACCTCGTCAATGTTTTATGGTTAACTTTAATCATATTTGATTGAAAAACAATCATTCATAATCGTATTTGACTTGCGCTTGCGCAATTGCGCTCGAAATTGCTAAAATACTTACGGCGCAAGCGTCAGCACAACCGTTTAAAAATAGTTGCAGCGCAAGTGCTATCGCAAGTGCTATCGCAAGTGAAATAGTTGCGCCGCAATTATTGTGACTCAAGTGCCCTCCTCTGCATACATCATAGCCTCGCCTACGGGTAACTTACATGTACTGTAGCGCAAGAAGACCAGAATTAGAAAGATCTATTGCACTGCACTGGAGTTTTGCGCCAATCTAAAAGTCATTAATTTTTGCGCCGCGCCAAGCAACGAGCGAAAAGAGCGCCAATTTAGATGAATAGCGTTTGTCTCCAGAAATTTTGTATTCCTCTTGCTCTGCGACTTTTCTTCTAAAAAACAGAAAAAAAGATCTTCAACCTTCGTGATCCGAAAATTTCGAAAGTATTGTTACTGTCCTCGTTGTACTTAAGGTTTTGTAGCAGCTTTTGCGCCGCGCCAACACTATTTTGCGTTTTCTGCGCTTGGCGCAAATCCGGCGCATCTGTCGTGCCCTCCCACTCCAAATTATTTAGGTCTTATTTCATTTTTTTACAGGTATGGTTTGTGGTGCTAAAATGCTTGTCTTCAACTGAATTTTTCCAAGAAACGTTACCTCATATAGGCTGTGAGATGAGCTACAGTATTTTTGTTAGGTCTATTCCTTTGTATAAGCCTAAGCTTTGAGTGGTGGATACTAGAATAGTAGGGGCTCTGCCCCTAGATCTGCTTGCTTTGAACTTTGCCATGCCTTCATCTTTCAAAATTCCTGTCAATGCAGCTGAATAATTTTGAATTGTACAGCAAGGCAAGGAGTAGGCGTAGGTCAGTATAGGCTACTGATAATCAAACAGCAGTGGCTACGGTAGTGGCAAAATAGCATTGTGCTATTTTGGCACTGGAGGCAAAAATCCCGCTATTTTGCCTCCAGTGCCAAAATATTCTGACTCTAACCGAGGGAAAGTACTATTTTGCTGCTAGTCTGGTGGCGAAATGTCGGTAGCTAAATTTAATTGCCACTAGTGGTAAAATACTTCAAAATAGCCACTTTCTCATCAAAATGTTAAGGTTTACCGTACGGTATGTCATTGCTGAAAACTAGATTACCGTACCTAATTTAGCTTAGGGAGTGACTACTGGTATTTCTGATTTCACCAGAAAATTTCGAATTAAAACAGCATTCAGGTCAGAAATTTTTTTTGTTTGTTTTTCTCTCAGAAAAATTTGACTGGACTGAAGACTAACTTAACAAACTTGAGGTTTCTATGACCTTTTGTTCCTGAGATATCTGATACAACAAATTAGATTTAAAAACGTTGGATTACAGGTAAAAAAGATTATATACAGACGTGATATTAAAAACCTTAATGTAGAAACATTTTCTAAAGACTTACACAACTCTTTTACTCAAATAATCCCTTCCTTACAATACATTAACAAGGAAAATTGTAATGAAAAATTTGATGAATTGATTAATGTTATCCAAAAAGTAATTAATCATCACGCTCCACTAGTTAAATTGTCCAGAAAACAATTACCATTATATAATAAACCTTGGATAACTAGAGGCATCTTAGTTTCTACAAAAAATAAACAAAGACTGTATCAAAGTCATTTTTTGAATGGTACTCCAGATACTATTGGTTATTTCAAACAATATGCTAACAAGCTGAAGCGAGTTATACAAATATCGAAGGCCATACATTATAAAAACAAATTCGATAAAATTAAACACAACCCAAAAGAAATCTGAAAAACTGTAAATTCTGTGCTGCATCCAAAAAGGAATAATGACTCCACAACTCATATTTCACTTAACTTAAATGATGTGCTAACAGATAATCCAAAAACAGAGGCCAATAATTTAAATAATTATTTTTCAGAAATCGGACAAAATTTATCTGACTCAATTAAATCAAATAATAAAGAGGATTTTAGAAAATATCTAAAAAGTAGAACTTCCGACTCTATTTGTTTGACTCTTCCCAGCGCTATTGAAATTTTTAACACAATAATGTTGTTGAACTCTGCAAAAGGTAGTGGACATGATAGTATATCTGCATAGTTTTTAAGAATAAGCGCATCTGTTCTGGCACCTATCTTGGAATTTTATTTTGCTAAAGCGTTTGAATATGGTAATTTTCCCAGTTTGTTGAAAATCGCTAAAATTATTCCATTATTTAAATCTGGGAGTATACACAAAGCCCAATATTATAGGCCTATTTTCTCTTATCAAGCTTATAAAAAGTTCTTGAAAAATTGATTAAAGAGATGCTTGTAAAATTTTTACATAAACATAAGATTATTTTTGAACATCAATATGGTTTTTGTGAAAACCACTCAACCACACATGCTCTAATTGACATCCTAACAGCATGCTAAGACAATATCGAAAACAAACAATACACTATCCTAATGATGATGGATCTCAAAAAGGCATTCGATACAGTTAATCATGAAAAGTTACTACACAAACTATGTCACTACGGTATTAGGGGCCCTACTCAAGTACTCATGAACTCCTTACATCTTATCTCTCAGAAAAAAAGCAATTTGTATATACAAACAATTTTCAATCGGAACTTCAGCAAGTTACATTTGGAGTCCCGCAAGGTTCCATATTGGGGCCATTACTCTTTTTAATTTATATTAACAATCTTTGAAATGTTTTAAATTCAACTCCTTGACTATTTGCAGATGACACTTGCCTACTTTGCAGTAGTAATAATCTTTATGACTTGCAAATTATATCTAACAACGCTCTTGATAAATTAAATCGCTGATGTGACAGTAATGAATCAGCTATAAATCCATCAAAATCTACATTTATACTAATTCGTCCCAATTCGAAACCAAAATTGGAAGATGTCATAACTTTATATTATAATAACACGCAAATAATGAGAACTACTGTAGTTAAATACCTTGGTGTCACACTTGATGATTCGTTAAATTTCAAAAATCATTTAAGTGCACTTCAAAGTAGAATAGCTAGGTCTATTGGCATTCTATTTAGGTTAAGACAATTTATGCCATGATCTGTTTTGCTCATGCTCTACTACTCATTTGTACATGTTCATCTTTTATACGCTTTGCCTATTTGGGCTTCTACGTATGCGACATATTTTAAAAGACAGCAAGTACTTCAAAACAAGGCGATAAGAATAATCTCTGAAATTCAGCCGTGAAAATCTATCACAAAACATTATTTTAACTTGAAGATTTTAAAAATTGAAAAACTGCATAATTTTGAAACTGCTAAGATAATGCACAAAGCTTCCACAAATTCTTTGCCGTCTCCACTTAATTTGTATTTTAAAAAAATAGATAATGTTCACAATTGTGCTACCCGTAGTTCTATTCATAAAAACTATTTTCTCCCCCGTTTCAAAACAAAAAAAAATCAACGCTCAATAAAGTTTCAAGGTGTATCCATTTAGAATAAAATAGATCTTGATATAAGAAAATTGCATTACAAAAAATTTTGTGATAAATACAAGAAAATTCTATTGCAAAAATATTGCTAAAAAAGAAATATACGAACTCATTTTTTGCTACAACTGGTTTTGTAACAGTTACGTTAAAAGTAGTGTTTGTAGTAGGGATGTTCATTACCAATTCTTTGCTAATTTCGAATCGATTCCGAATCAAATGTTTCGATTCCAGTATTTCGATTCACTATTTACATATGACAAGATGTTGGTGCTGATAACGAAAAATTTTATCTAATTGAAAAGCTTGCAGAAAACACAGTAAGTTAAACTCTCTCTGCAGTGCATGCAACGAACATGTTTATTTCCGTCTTTGTCCAAGACGGGAAGTTCAAAATGGTCCCATACATCAGATGTTCTTTTTCTTCCTGCCGCTGAACGCTTCATAATTACCCAGACTATCGCAATCGCATGTAAATTTAAATTTAAATTGAAGTCTTAATTCTCTATCTGTAAAAACTTTTGTTATGACTAGTATTATATATGTTATACCTGTCCTTTTGTAACTGAAGATTTAGTAACAGTAAAGTTATGATAACGATTTCCACAGAAAGACTTTTGCTAATTCAATATCTGACATTTACATGATCAGCGCCCAGCAAGCTGCTAAAAAGTAACCACATCTCCGCAATCACAAAAGTAATTGTGACGTTATTGTTTATTTGTACGTGGGACTTGCGAAAAAGCAGTGAGGCGAGCTGGTGGCTTTTTTTTGAGCGCATTTGCAAACACTTGCGCTCCTGCATTTGCGACAATGCACGCGGCCAAGCATGCGAGTGTGCGTGAAAGCGGCGCCGTCTGTACTAACCAGAGGTGGAGTCGAGGACACAACGCTCGAGGCCAAGGACCCCAAAAAAATCCGAGGCCAAGGCCAAAGACCCCAAAAAAATCCGAGGCCAAGGCCAAGGACAGCATTTCCGAGAACAGACACTCTCGAGGCCAAGGACAGGAATGCTCGAGGCCAAGGACCAAGGACACATGCGCAAGTGCTCTCCAAAAAAAAAAAGGTCTTCCCAAAAATTTTTCAAGCGATCTCCACAAAAAACGTTTTCCAAAAAATTTTTCAAGCGCTCCACAAAATTTTAACAATTCAAAAAATAGTGCTGTCCTCGAGCCAAGGACAAGCCAATTTTCGAGGACTTGAGGCCTCAAGGCCAAGGAGACTTGACCTTCGAGGCCAAGGACTTCAAAATGTGTCCTCGAGGCCAAGGACGTCCTCGAGGACTCCACCTCTGGTACTAGCCATCTCTCTAATCATCATGCGAGGCAATTAAATGACACTGTTACGTAACAATGCTCGTGATGCGTGTTTATTTTCCGTACAAAGCAGTGCTGCCTAAAAACTTAGTGCGAGTATTTCGATTCAGTAGTATCAAAAAAAGATTTCGGATCATTTGGGAATCGGAATCGAATCGAAATACTAGAATGAACATCCCTAGTTTGTAGCTTATTCTTTTTTTTCCTTTTGGCTGTTTTTTAGGGCTATAGGTCTAATGAAGATATAAACTTTTTATTATAGATCAGGTGGCTGCTCGACTCGAAGACCCTCTTGGGTCACTTCGCAGTCTCCTTTCGCATTGTATATATCTGATATTTAAGTCTTTGTGTTTGAAATTTTGGGTAGAGCAATAAATAAATTATTCATTCATTCATTTCCCCTTAGAAATTTTGCCAGGGTTGCCAATTGGAAACAAAATTTCTGAAAGTTACTACCACATGTTTTTGATTCTTAGGTAGCCTATGCTTTGTGGCAGAGTTCTTGTCTAAACAAAGTAAAGGATCAGATTCAGAACTGAAAAATTAGCTGCTTTTTCAATAAGTGTAAGGCAGATTGTCGAAAGTTATAAGCTTCTGTCACAATACTGACAAAATGGCAACACAGAAAGTAAAGTAAGAGGAAAATTGTTAATTTTAAACTGCAATATCTTGAAAATGGCAAGACAAAGAAAGTTCAGATTTGGTGAGAAGATATTTTAGGCTTGTCCCAACATTTTGATCAACAGTGAAAAATTTGACTTGAATACCCTTTTAAAGAAAAGAAAATCACAAGATCTGAGAAATATCGGCACATTTTTTATTCAGTATTTGCTTTGCTAAGGTTGGATTTACAAGATCGTGGCAAATGGCGATTAGGCTGCAAAAACTTTTGGTTCTTGTTATCCTTTTGGTTTTTGTTTGGTCCTTGTAATCCTTCTCAGTTCTGCTTCTCGGTTCTATATTTATCAGTTGCACCATAGGCAAGTGTCACCAAAACAATAGCTACATCACCAGTGTTCCCTCTAACTTTGTGGCTAATCGATAAGTGCCAGTGCTGTCGCAATGGGGGGTCAAGGGGGCCTTGCCCCCCTAATGGCTGTTTGTGCTCGCATTTTGGTTTACTCAAAATAGTGTTTTTGGAACATCATGTAATGACTAGACAACAGAAAATGATGAAAAAGAATAGTTCTGAAACATAATTCTTGTTTGACATTTTCTCGATTCGCTGCGAAATTGCTGGCAACCGACTACTGTTTGAAAATGTGATGCAGTAATCTGTTTTATTAACATGCCTGAAGAGAAATGTAAGCATACAAAATCATTATCGGTACTTTGTTAGTGATTATGACCTAGAACAACATGTGAAAACATTTTTTAATGACCAGCTGTTTTTGGTTTTTAGAGCACACTCAAGATTTTTAGATCACAGTCGGTGGCACAATCAGGGGGGAAGAGGCTTTAGCCCCCCTTTGCTAAGTCGCTTTAGAAAATTCAAACTCAAAATGCAAGCGTTTAAAGATGGTTTGGACTTGACCTGAAGTAAAAGGGGGGGTGAAGTGGTTAGGCAATTTAATTCTTTCAAATGCTTCTGAATTTTAGCATTTTTGTTATTCATATGGCTTCAAAAACATGCAACATAGCATTAAAATTGCTATTTTTTTTGCCTCAAATTCACCAAAATTGCGCAGTGACTGGGGCGGAGCCCCCAAGCACCTTCTTGGGACTTGCTTGAGTTGCATCAGTTCGTTCAGCACGGGGCCTAAATTAGACAATTTCTGAGCAAAAAAAGATTTTTGGTTCAAGCCCCCCCGTTTTTAGCAAAATCCTGGTTGCTCATCTGGTCACAATAACCCCCCCCCCCCCCCCCGTCTGCGAGATACTTGAGTTACATCAGTTTGTTGTTCAGCATGAGGCCTGAATTAGACAAGTTTTGTGCAAAAAATAGTTTCTTTTGTTCACCCCTCTTAGCAAAATCTTGCTTGTGCATCTGGTTGCATTCACCGTTGCAGATATATTATTCAAGTAATTATGGGCCACAGATGAAACCAGGTAAGAAATGCTGCCAGCCTCATAGATCTTTTTTCAGACAATAATACAGAATTGTTGAAATTGCGCGTAATTTGTAGCTGTACAATATCAGTTTTTATGTGCAAAAGTTAAGTATGTTTTAGAGCCCCCTCACTTCGTTTTCTCTGGCGATGACACTGACAAGTGCCCAAATTTTCTCAAAACAATTGCGCCCAAAATAGTAAAGATATTTTGATGTGCCATAGATTTTGCACTCAATCAATTATTAAAGTATGCTAAAAGTCATATTTCCACTGATTTGTCGACTTTTCTGTGGCGACGTTTAGGTGTCATATAGCCAAACATTATTTGCACTTGATTCAACAAATTGCTGCTTCATTAACAAAAATCGGCATAGTAAGTACACTGTACATCACAAAGTAATGCAATAGCTTAAGTTAATTTGGTGATTTGGTAGTATAAATTATTAGCAATATTAATTTTAAATAATATTATTGAGGACAAGGCTAAGGAACCAAACGTTTTTGCCAGAGCTGTAGCTGAAGTCTATAACTGCATATGTTGTGGAGCTGGAGTTGGCGCCATAAAAAATCTATTACCTCCAGCTCCCACTTTGCTGAAGCAAAAACCTTGTCTAAGCCAAGCTGAAGCTCTTATACCGTAATTAGTGAAAACCTTCAATTTAAATTAAAATGTTTCACTCAACATGACTGATTGTCTTCATGGATTAGATGCCAAAATAAAACTTTGTGACTTCGTTGCCCCTGACAAGGGACAGTGATATAGAGCTGGAGCAGAAGCCATGTGCGTGTAAAATGAAAGTTGTAAAGCTAACCCATTTTTGCAACTGCTCTCCAGTCCTGGCTGCTGGGCCAAAAAACGAAATCTTAAATTGTCGCTTGGAAAAAGTTACATTTTGCTTTACCAAGAAGATTTCTAGGCTATCTTTTATGTGCAGTTATGTTTACCTCCAACAGCTTCGTCAATGGCATCAATTCACTTATAATAATCTCAGACTTATTTTGCTTTTTAAGGTAATTTTAAGATATCTCACAGCAATGATTGGTTTTGTTATGTTGATTTATCATTTTTTATATGCCAGTTGTTCCAATTTTTGCAAATTAAAATGCTTGACATGATATATACCCATTAACCAATTATTGTATGTTACTTGTGACTCTGCAAAAATTTAGAATGTATGAAAGTTTTTTCTTCAATTTTTACACTAAAAATCTGCTATAAAGCTATTTAATTGCCTTGACATAATAAAATTTGTGGGCAGAACTGCTCGCAGAATTTTGTGATATTTTTAGAAAATAAGAAATATGTTTTAATATGCACATAATTGATAGTTATAACTTTTTGAACTATTTTATTTTGCCAAGGTTAATTGAGGATAATTTGAGGGGTAGTTTGCCAGTCAGTAATTTTAATAGGTGCAAATTTGCTACATAATTTCCAGCTGAGTGCAGAACAAATTATTGGAGGTGGGTTTTTTAAATTGGTGTTTACCTCCATTAGTGCTTAGCTGTTTGTGCTGGCTATGAATGTTGTTCAGATCATTTATAGGCTGATTATATAGTGCCATTGCAGTCTATCTACTTACAGCTAACAAGTATAATTGCATAGTTGTTTGCAATTAATTGACTGTGACACCTAAAAAGGTGTTTTCCTTTTTGCTGTCTATGTCGCTGCGATGTCATTGATGAAATAGTAATATCACACAAATTGAAATTGATGCTGTAGTAATTAGCATTGTCTGTTAGGGGTGCCCGCAGGGGGGATTTAAAGCATCTTTTGAAACATATATTCAGGTGGGGCTGATTTAGCAAAAGTAAAACTCAAAACGTTGAAAAATGGCCAAAAATAAGCTCTCAGATTTGATAGCTAGTGTAAAATCGCTGAACATAGGTTTTATCAACAAATATATTATAAACTCAAAATAGGAGAGGGGACTATTCAGTATTAGTTATTACCAATCACTTCTTTCAAATATCTTTTCATTAGCTCCCTCCTCCAGTTATTTTTCTCTGTGAAGTATAGACGAAATAAATTACTCGGTGCGAGTTTTACTGGACTATAGGATTTTATGATTAACCAGCATGTAAACAAGTGAACTAAAATTTTACCCTTAGCCATCTACCACTTAGCCCATTTATGCAACCAATTTAATCCCGTTTGCACTGCCAGTTTCTATGCCACGTTTAAAAAGCATTATTATTTAACAAAATAGCCCAAAAATTAAGTTGTTTTTGCAAAAAAATGCGAAATTTTGGAGCGCTGGGGACTTCGAAAACAGTCCCCCATTGCGAATTTCTGGCTACGCGCATGCTCACGTATGCGTATGTTTAAACGTGGTTTGAATTTGATCTGCATATAAAGAGGGCTGAAATGGCTGAGCACTTTAGGAATTTCAAGTAGATTCTTAAACTCAGCAACTTTGTTTTTTTCATTGGCTTTAAAAACGCTCGAAATGTGATCCAAATGGCGTTAAAAAGATTATTTTTTTCAAAAAATTGCGAAAATTGCTCTGAACACTATCATTTCAACTTTTGGTTTAAACCCCTTTGCAAAATCCTGGTTGCACTGTAAGATTTTCATTGATCCAGTAGATAATGGATACGTCGCTTGCCCCCCCCCCCCTGAAAAAAATACTGCCAGTATCTATGAGTCATAATAGACTTCTGCTGTCAGTTATATTTAAATATGGGTGCTTTAAAGCCAGTTGTTACAAAATTTAATAGCTAGTTTGCAGTGTAACATCACCTTTAATTTTTATTTTTTCGGACTTTCTAATTGTTTTTCGCGTTGGACTTCCTCTTTCTAAGTGTAACTGTAGAGAGCAAAGAAGCTCTTTTTGTAGGTCTTACCCATCCTACTGCTGCAGTATTTGGTGATCGGGTGGTAACGTTTTTGTGGCTTCTCCATCATGAATATGCAGAGCAAGCAAATCGTAACTCACAAACCATTTTCAAAAATAACATAAAATTTAATCTGAACTTAATTTGGTTTGTGTAGTGTTAAAAATTAGCAGAATTAACTACATTTTTTCAACAGAAAAATTGTTTATTAAACACGCTCCGTAATGAACATTGGTCGCAATAACAATTTGCCTGCCAGTAATGATTACTTTCAACCACTTGTTGTCGCTCTTGTACTGCAAATTAACAGCGGTGTACTAACTTTTCAAAATGGCGTTTTTTAACAGCTTAATGTCGCTTGACGAGTTCTAAACATATTCATAACTTGGTTATGGCATAAACGAGCCAACTCTTTCGGGATTAGAACTCGTGCAGTGGTATTGACGTGAGGAATTGACAATTATCCAAGGCATCAAACATCCATTCAGATTTCTCTTTGGTTACGCCATTGCAATAAGAGTTTTTAGTGTAATTATTTTCATTGAAAATCTTTCAGATGAAGTTACTAAACTGTTAACTAAAAAAATAAGATGAAGTTACTAAAATAACATGATGAAATAAGTTAGTGTTTTTCAGTTTTGTTGCTACTTAGTCAACTGATGATGAACAAAATTAGTTCGAAACGTCTAGAATGAAAATCAATTTTTGAAGCTGTTTTGTTTTTGCATAAAATTTTCTAAATGGTTTCATGCATCACTTAACAGCCTGTCGGAGTATGCAACTCTTAAGAGTCTAGTTTCTTCATCTTTGCGTATCAACCAGGCTCTATGCGATTGTCTAACCACACCATCACAGAGCAACTTCAGTCTTGTGAACATCTGGTTCACATTACCGAACGATTTTGACGAAAAAAAAGAAGAGACCATTCGAAGAATATCTAGTTTTTTTTTTCTTAATTCATACCCAGATCTAACCGAAACTCAAATCCTTATCAACTACCCACAAACCCTATTCTCGACCCTTAAATGAAAAACTTACGGATGAATACCGGTGTTTCTCGTTTTCATTGTATTCTCTTTAGCTTAAAAATTTTCGGTGACATAGTCAGTGCTAAAAAACAGGCAACAAAAATTAGAAGTTGATTGATTTTTAGCTTTCACAAACTATGGGTGAATTCAATTCATTTTTTGTGGTCACACTTGAATAGGTGCTGTGTGCAGATATGTTGCGTTGGTCTTTGTTTGCGTCGCGCTATAAATACGCGATATTATCGGCCGTTTGTTTGTCCACCAAACGATTTCAAGTCTCGCTGTTTGTGGTTGAGTTGAGTTCATATGAGTTAGATCCACTTTAACCGTTGGTTAAGCCACAGCTGAAACATGAAACCCTTCTCGAAAAAATATTGCCTTAATGTAGTTTAAATAGCCAGATTTAATTTCCATTGAGGATTGAAATTTACAAAAGAACGCCCGAACGAAAAAGATCCCGTTGGTCGCATGGGACAGCTGTTCTAATGCCAATAGAACAAAGTTTGCGATGATGATTCTTTTCTCATGAGACAGTTTAAATACCCAAACACTTTTAACACATCAACTTTTGCTCGCCTGCGATGTTTTGTTTGTTTTTGGAAAAATTTTTGTGCCAAATGAGAATCATTTCTTTTTTTGCTGATACGTAAATTATATAGAGGTTTTATTGAGGCGTAAATTGTAAGAGGTTTGTCGGTATATATGACAGCCATGAAGAAAGTGTTGTGTTAAGCTTTTTCACATGCTGGGGGATATGGAAAAGGCCTTGTATGTTTTTTCACATACGGTGCTACTTATTTGAGACCAGCCTTTGAATCCGTACCAATATAAACTTGCACATTCATTTGATAATTTGCACGATTTTTGATTTTTAGAAAACAAAGTTTTTCAAATCAACAACTTTTAAATTCTCTTTTCAAGTCAGTTTTGGCGTTAGTGTTAGGGATCAAATTGAAATTATTGCGGTTAAGACAAATCACAAACACATTTTGGGATTACGAAATTTTGCACGCTGTTGTTATGGAAGAAAAATTGCTACTAAGAAATGCCCTTGGAAAACTTGCACCCTAGTTAAAAGTTAAAGACTTAATAACTATGCTGGTCAAGAGTGTGGTAAACAGTTTCACTTTTTATGGTCATTTTCTGCAGCCGTTTATTGAAGCCTTCTTTCGTTCTTAGAAAGACTTGTTTTGTGTTGTTTGATTGCAGAGAGAATTGCAGCAAGATTAGTTTGGTCTGCTGCGGTATATTCGCTTGAAAATTTGCGGCGATGACTCAGTTGGACATTTAAATCGCTTTGTTTACCAGCAGTCTACCAAACGTAGAATGTTTTTAAAAACTGTCTGACGTGGAATGTTTTCGATTTGTCGTTGATCATTTGTCGAGACTTGGTATAGTCTCTTACTTCTGAGTTGTACGAATGGACAACTCTATGACTTACTGATAGGTTACGTTGATTAAAGGAACTTATCTCTTATACTGTTGTTCATGCTTTGCCTTTGGCGTTTGCAAAAGTTAAAGGTTAATAATAAGCAATTATCAAGGTGTACTTTAATTAAGATCTCTGACGCATTTGCAGTATACCACATGCTTTTGATGACTAGATTTTCAGTAAATCAAAATGTCAGGTATTTCTACCACCCGGAATTGCAGCTTACTGGCAAGGAGGTTGTTTAATGGTGAAATGTTTGATCTCTTGTGCAAGATACTGCAATGTTTGAGTTGGTTTAACATTGGTATGTGCTTTTGCAGCACTGATTTAATTTTTTTGTTGATGTAAATTGCTGTTATGAGTGTAATTGTTTACAAAGTACCAGTTTGGATCATCAGCCTTGTCTGAAATTTGAATTTCGCGTAAGTTTGATTGAATTAAGAGTTGTAGGTGGGTGGAGTTATGTCTGGTATTTCCACTAATTTTGCGAATCAAGCACTTCGAATGCGTTGGAAGGTACCTGTAAAATTGTCGAATATATCCCCGAAAATTCCAGCCTTTAATTTCAACGTTATTGTGCGTAATTTGAACGCTTACCAACTCTGTTATTTACTTTAGCCTGTCCAAAACTCTGACTATCCACATGTGTCATAATAAACTTTTAAAAGTGTCGTCACGCCATCAGGGTGTGAGCAATAGAGCTGAAAATCCTTTTTTAGAATTCGTTGATGACAAATGGGCTTGAAAATTCAAAAAAAGCCTAATCCTTAGTAACTGAGTGGCATCATGCGGCGTTTTGATGGCCGCTCGGCTGCTCTTTGCCATTTAAACGACTTTGTTTTCATTGGTCAGTTTGTTATGTTTTGCCAAGATCGTGGCTCTTTCTTTGTGTCAATATGATATGCAGTTTTACTTCAAAGTTTGTTTGGTGTCGTAATCAAAATTTGAACAATTTTGTTCCTAATGACTGTCTGCCAAATTAATATTGAATATTAAAAAGATAATATTCAGTATCAACAGGAAACACGTTTTTATATTGAAGCCAAATTGATGAATCGTTTTGAAAAGCATGATTTGACCGGTACTGGCCAGTTGGTCTAGCTGCAGCACGTTCGTTTCTGGAGCGGTAAGGCTGAGTTTCAAATCTCTGGTCAAATTGGACACAGTGTTATCAACGGCTCGCCACCGCTGAGACAGTTCAAGAAAAGCTGTGTTATCCGGGCGCAATGAAGCGAAGATGGGCCCCGCAAATTCGTTTTACATTTGCCGTAATACAGCGAGTATAATGAGAGATTTGATTTATTTGCTAGTACCAGAACCCGGGCATTCAACCACCATGAAAAATCAGGAGCAAAACTCCAAAGCAGGAAGTGAGAAGAACTGCCTTGCCAAAACAAGAATCAGTACAGTTCTGTTTTTTTTTTGGGGGGGGGGGGCGAGAGGCCTAGAGTTCTTCTCTATTGAAAGCCTGACACAGGGTCGCCATACCATGTCATCAGAATTTGGAAAACACTAATTTTTGCAACGCATCAATAGAAGCTTGCAGTTATAAAAATTGTGAAACTTATAAGTTTTTAAGGTGATCTCTACTTGTTACACGCTGTGTTGTAAAACACCATGTGTAACAAGCACTTTTTATTTGTTAATTATTTTCCGCTTTTCCTAAATTCGGTTTAGCAAAACGTGACTTTAGAAACTCACAGTCTTAAATTCTATTTTTACTTTCGACATATACGTATGTTGTCTTGCACGTACACAAGCAGTATTGGAAGAAAGTCCCCTAGATTAAACCAGTAATTCTCTGACTATGGTTTAAATTCCTTCTGCGAATGTGGCTACAAAAATCTTCTCACAAATATCCGCCGTTATTTCTTGAGTACTGCCAAAATTGTTTTTGGTTTTGAAATATGTGGACACGATTAAAAACTTTGCAATTTTAACTACTCCTTGCAATAAGGTCGCGTCCCCGCATGCGGTATAATTGGAAAATATTTAGTAGCGTTGGTAGTTTTACCAGAAACTAGGGATTTTGTTTTCATTGTTTTGTACTCAGTGAATATCTTCAGTACTCTTTTGTGCTTTGAATGCCGGCCATTTTTCGACGAACATATTTCATAACTGTTTTGATTTGCATAAGTTTGGAAGTCACATTTGGTAAACCCGCGTTTCAGTCCAGATATTCAAACACATCATGACCGTCTGGCCGCGTTGACGGCAGTGCAAACGGTTGTTGGCCTCTGCTTTAAACTAAATGCTGGTGGCAATTCCATCAGTAATCACGAAAACTACATCTGTAATTTTTTGGCTTGAAACGTTTCTCTTTAAGTTTCTGGGGTGGTGGGGCGTGTCGCGTCTTAGCAGAGCAACACTCGAACCCAACAATCATTTATACAACTCGTCAAAGGTGACCGTTGTTGCCACTTTGCTCAGAATGCTTAAAAACAAAAACTTATACTTCCAAAAAATACAGGTCCGCGACAACTGACCGCTACAAACTGACAGCGAACCAACGGACAGTGAGCCAATTGACCACGAACCAGCTGATCGCCAACTAACCTTAACCTTAATGTCGGCAGTCAGTTGACTTGGTTCGAAAAATATTCATGTGAGAGTCTGTTGGCGCGGGCATACCAGAGTCTGTTGGTTTGGTAAAAGGCTTTAGTCCTGTACTAAATTGCGGCTGGATATAATTTTGGAGAAAAAGTGTTTCGTAACGCTTACACAATACTCTGTTGTATTCATACATGTTCGTGTTTATGAACCGGTTGGCTAATGACTCTTATTTCTTATGCAGAACGCATGGTTTGGTTTGTTGACTTAGATGTATTATGCAAGAGAAAAAAATCATCTGCGTGGTTAATTAGATTGAAGACGTTCGACAGCTAATATAGTTGTGAAATGCAATGTATTTTGGTCGGTTAAATAATTAACAACACGTAGAAATGAAATTCTATTTTGGTGGCAATGCTGAAGTCAAATAAGGCTTTACGCCAGTAGGTTGTACTTTCGGAATATCAATAGTTCGGTATTTTTGTTTAGCTCATTGTGTGAATGAAGTGCAATTAGGCTAGGCTATATATTCGACTTTATTTAATGGGTATAATTTGCCGTGAAAATTGAATAATTGCGTCATTAAAACTGGACTAGAATAATAATTCAGATATATGCTTATGTAAAATGTGCTTCCATGGATGATACAGATTTGAAAAAGCATAGCAAGTAACTGGATTTTTATCTAAAATAAGAATCTTGGTCCTCGTATATCCAAAGTATTGAAACAGATGTACAGCTTTAAATTGATTTGTTCGTACTGAGGCTGTGGTATAGGGTTGCTTCACGTAAACACACGTAGATCACTTTTCAGCGAGCCTTTGCACGATATCAGAAGAGGCAGGAGCGAAATTGAAGTTTCTTTTTTTTTTTATGAAAAAGATCAAAAAATTGATCGAAAATTTTCTCCATAACGTCAACCTAGTTGTTTTACTTGTTACAGTCCTTTAATTGGTCTTCATTTTGGAAGTCTTTTTATGGTTACTACTATTATACCTAGAAGCGATTGCAGCATCTTCACTCGTCGATGTTTGGGGTTTTCACTATCAGAAAAGTCCGTGGGTTAGGTCATCAAATCTAGTGATTGCTTGACAGTCATAAAACTACGTGTCAACCACCAATTAACCTCTTTAGCTCATTGTTGTTATAGTTTGTGTCTGTCATCTATTATATTTCTATGTCGGCGTGGCGTAAACCTGCTGGATGGATGATACGAAGCGGCCTGAAACTGATTTTGGTCACGTGACGTTTGGCTTCTTATCACTTTTTTGTTCTCTGCCAGAGGCATTGACTTTTGAACCAAGTCAACTAACCGCCTCAAACTGACGGCAACCCAACTTACCGTCAACATTAGGGTTAGAGTTTGTTGGCTGTCATTGGTTCGCGGTCAGTTTGTGGTGGTCAGTCGTCGTGGACCCTTGGCTGCAATAACGTTTTTTTTTTGTTTTTTTTTTTCAGTATGTGGGCAAACTGCATTGAACGCAGGTATGTAGTCACTTGAGCTACTACGGCCCTGAGTTTGTTTCGTTCTGATTATTCTTAGTTCTGGCGAAGTAATCCTGAGCCATACCAACAGAAAAATCATAATGAGATTAGTTACCCAAGGTGGGTAAACATAGGCTTATTTTCCCTCCTAGAATTTTTGGTAATTGATGTTAAAAGAGAGACATTTTGATCAAAAATACCAAAGAAATTTTGTTCGCAAGTTTTGAATCCAAACCTCGAAAATTTTTGCAATAAGACTATGCTATTGATTGCTCTAAAGGACCGAAAAAATTGAATCGTCCAAAGTATTTTTTTGATTTGCGGACGTTTGACTGAAATTTTTGAGCGATTGTAAAATAAACCCAGCCACAAGTACGTAGTTTGTACCGGCACTAAAACAAAAACCGAAAACTTATCTAACAACGTTCGAGATAGCCGAACGATTCAGCAAAGTATTCATTTCGATTATTTTTTGTTGAATAGTTTCTAAAAATCTGCTCAATACTCGTATACAATATTTCTACGCCGTTTTAGTTGTTTGCACTGATAACTACAATTTCGTTACAAACTTTTTAATTTTTAGGAATTCCTTTAAACCTCTTCGTATTTTTTTAAAAGATGGCCGCATACGGTAATTTAAAAAGATTTAATTTTTTCCGTTTCTTAGTTTGATAAAAGAATGATTTTATTTGGCATTTCTTGTTTTTCACATTCGCAACCTTGCAACTTATATGCTTTGATTATTTCCTTGCGAATGTCAAATGTGATTCTGAAGTTAAAGGCAGATGACGGTGTTTGCGATGCAAACTGGCAACAATAAATAAATGACGTGAAAATACCAGGTGAGCCCAGTATTCCAGTTAGAAGAAATGACTCAACTATGCTATTTTGTTACCGCTATAAAAAGAGATCAATTTTGCACATCATAATGACAAACAACTCTTTTACATCACTGCATAGTCACTCGGTTTTTGTTGTTACTTTAACGATGCGATTATCTTTCCAATTTTTGTCTTTTCTCTTGACCTTGAACTGTGTTTGGGTTTATTTTTAAATATAGACTTGGTCATGGTAGGGTAAATATCTTTCAAGCCTGGAATTAGTTATTCAGTTGCCAAACTCATTTGTTTTGCTATATACCTGAAGCAACAAGATATATCAATGCTTTGTGTCGTGCTTACTACTGCAATATTTTTTTGTTGGTTA
Source organism: Trididemnum nubilum (assembly GCA_963965965.1). Taxonomy (NCBI): domain Eukaryota; kingdom Metazoa; phylum Chordata; class Ascidiacea; order Aplousobranchia; family Didemnidae; genus Trididemnum; species Trididemnum nubilum. The sequence goes on along the minus strand of OZ014478.1, from coordinate 41,721,925 downwards.
GAACATACCATGCAACGCTGTAGCTTGTCCTTTGATCAGGTTAAGGTCTTTAGTCTATGTGCTTTTGTTTTTTTCAGACCACTTCCCTATTTACTGAAGTACGCCCGGTTAGCAACGTCGCTTTATTTTTAGTTTCGAAAATCTTTTGAAAAATTTAGTTAGCGATGATAGCTTTGTGCATGCGGTACTCAGCATTTAGATCTGCTGTGAGCTTGTTGATATTTGCACACGGCACCAATGAGTGAGTATTTTGACCTTATACTAATGTCACGTTCAATTTTAAATGCAATGGTATTTTCCTCGGAAGTTTCGTAGTGTAGATTGGAGAAATGTCTGTTGTTGAAACGTAGAGTTGCTGTTTCGAGCGCTGGTGTACTTTGCGAAATTGCGCACCATGCTTTAACGTAATTTTCAGTTTTCGCTGAAATTACTAAGTGGTACCTATTTTTCTAAACGTGAATGGATATTCTCTAATTAATTCCTTATCTATAGTTTCTACCGGTTAATATTTTTCGCGACGTCACAAGTTAGATGCGGGTCGTGATATCCGTTAGTTTTTAGTCGATTTTAGTCTATGTGAGACTAATAACTGTTTTTACTTCAAACGTGACATGGAACTGATATGAATCCTAATTGAGTGCTTTTTACTCACTTAGACTAAAATACTGCAATGTTTCCCCAAACTTTTTGGTCAATCGGCGAGTGCCCTCATTTTCTTAAAACAATTGTGCCCAAAGCTGTAAAAAATTGTTTGTGCCCGCTAAAATTCGTACCAATCCGGTATTAAAGTATGTTTGCTAAGTGTCTTATTTCCACAAATTTCTTGACTTTTCCAAAGCAATGTTTATCTTATTGCCAAAAATTATTTGTTCTTGTTTCAATTAATCTCTGACTCGCTTACAAAAATCGGCTTAGCAGGAACACTAAACTACTGTATGATTTTTGTCGAAGACAGTTTGGTAAATATGGATAGATTCTTGAAACTCCAGTTAAACAAGACAATCTAATACAAAATTGGAAGGCTTTTTACCGGAAATCTGTATCTGGTTTTAATTAATTCTGAAGCTGACTTAAATCCTTACTCTAAAGCTAACTCCAAATCAAACCCTAACTCAAACTTTAATCTTGATCCGTAGAAACTCAAATGAAAAGTGCGCGGATGAATACTTCTCATTCTCGTTTTACTCTCTTTTTTTTCGCTGAAATAGTAACTCCCTACCAAATTATTTTTAACAACTACTGCAGTGTTGAGTATTTTGTCTATCGCAAACGTTTCACCAACCTGTAGTAGCTGGCTTCATTGGGGCATTTAGATAAACTGGTGCCTAATGAAACCACTTAATATGGTATAGCGAAACGTGGAGGTAGACTAAATAAACTCGAACCAGTTCTGCTAAACCAAAATTATAAATGCTATATACTTTCACTATTTTTTTCCCAGCATCACTAAATAACGATTTTGTACTACCTTTTCATTGAGGGAATATATTCTTATCAATTACCATCATTTCGGTCAGACCCATTTTTCACGGAAAAAAGAACGATTTTTAAACCTAAAACTGTTGGGGGAATTCACCGACGATTCAACTCTACTCAAAAGGCAGGTGCACGATTCCACTATGTTGTTCATTTTCGAAATATGTGCATGAATTGGCTCAAACAGAAGCTTATCCTGAATATCCATACGCTTCAATCAAATCATTTTACTGTAAACTACTTGTAAGTTGTTCAATTCATCGTGATTTTGGCGTTCATTTTTGTAATCAAATGTTTTCGAAGATAACGCTCATCGATATTGCTGGTTTTATGAGCTCTCTGCGATGTACATTGCACGTTTAATTTATTTATTTATCAGAATGATGGGGTTATCTCACTATTAGCTAAATACTGTAGCTTCGTCACAACACCGTAACTTTACCTAAATACTGTAGTTTTACCAAAAACATCATAACTTTAGCTAAGAAAACAACTGGATTAAGACTTTGAAGCAATTCATTGGTTACTTTCAAAACTTTGCGAAAGGGATTAAATTTCATTAAACCTTTAAATTTGATATTTCGAGTAGTAAAATAGATGGATTGTTTGGCGTGTTATGTTGGCACTTTTTGTTTTTGCACCTAATCCAGTTTGTTCGTTGAGTATATGCTGCGGTTTTTTCAAATCAGCCTTTTCAATCTAGTTTACTGCTGTCGTTAGAATTGTGTGAAAATAATATTTTTGAAAAGCTGTTTAGCGTTTACATTTTTCTGGATTAAAGAATTTGATCATCGAACGTTTTTGGGATACGGGACAGAGTTGGGATGGGCATTTCAGAATACCGAATCCAGAAGGATCCGAATCCCAAACTATTCGGAATCCAAATTGAAATATAGACCGGATAATTGAAACCGGTTTTAAATCATCGCAATTGCGTTGGTAAAAATTGTTTGCATTTGATTCTCACATAAAAGTTTAGTGAGCCATTTGCTCTGTAAATGGAACTTCGCGTGAGTGCGCATAGGATTGATTTACTAATAACTCGCGAGCGGTAAAACCTAGAAAGTTGAAATTTGGACTCAACATAAGAATTAATGAAAGCGTCATGTGTGTCAATTTTATGGATCCTAGGTTACGTGATCGTGAATTTTTTGGTTTTTTGGTGATCGTGAATCGTAAAAAAACACACACAAAAAACGGTGATTTTTGGCGTGAAAAGTTATTAAATCGCCTATAACTCCAAAACCACTTGACGTGCAAAGCTGAAATTTGGACACAATGTGGGTGCTTATAAATGCTCAGTACAAACCGAGTTTGGGGGCGCCCGTCACGTGACCAAAATTTTACAGGCCGCAAATTGGCAAAAAGTTGACAAATTTGAACCGATATATCTCGGTAATTACTGATATTGATGAAAAATGGTTTCTGATTTTTGAGCACGCTATCTGCTGCCTTTCTTATGGTTATGTTCGTTTACCCCAACTTGAACTCTATTTTTCCTGTTTTGCATCTTTTTTCTTACTTTTTTTTTTCTTTTTCTGCCGCTATCTACTTTTAAACCGCTAAACGCACTGCATTCAAAGTTTGAGCTATTGAAGATATCAGGGAAGACTAGTGCCCAAATGAAATTGGGGGTGCCAGGCTGGGGGGATCCCCCCTCAATCGGGCCCTCCAAAATTTTAAACTTTTAAACCGTTAGAGCTAGATTGATTAAATTTTCGGAATAGGTAGATATTAAAAACGAAATAAACCTTACAAAAATTGGGGATGCTACGAAGGTGGTTTTTATTTCTCAAATGGGCCCTCCAAAATTCACACTTTTTAACCTTTAAAGCTAGGCACATGAAGTTTTTAAGGTAAATAAATATGAAGGAAAGATAAAATTTGACAAAATGAGGTGTCCCCCAAAATGAGGCCGCCAAAATTCAAACTTTTTAACCTTTAAAGCTAGGCACATGAAGTTTTTAAGGTAAGTAAATATGAAGGAAAGATAAAATTTGACAAAATTTGGGGGTACCAAAATGAGGGGTCCCCCAAAATGGGGCCGCCAAAATTCAAAATTTTTAACCACACATGCTAGACACATGAAATTTTCAGGGTAGGCAGATGTAAAAAAAGTTTCCCCCAAACCAGGCCCGCCAAAATTCAAAGTTTTAAACCTTTTAAGCTGGACACAGGAAATGGTGGTCCACAAATTCTCAACTTCCCCATTTGAAGCAAATTGCTTTAAAATACGTTTGGATTGCTGCAACATCAGCTTCTTCCGAAAGGTGTTTCTCCAGTGCAGGCTTGACTGTTAGCGAATTAAGAACGCAACTAAGTAGTGAACATTTACAAGCACTCAATGTCATGCACTGCAATAAAGTGCTGCTTTAAGGTGAATTTACACAGTATCCGTTTTTCGTACGTTTTCGTCCGTTTTTTTACGTTTTTGCTTCTCCTTGACAAAGTATGCGCTTTTTCATCCGCATTTTTATGTGTCCATATCCGCACTAACCAGACAGTCACATACTGGACAAAAGTTTTCTAAAAAAATTTTTTTGTAAAGGAGTACAGTTCTATTTCGAAATATCGCTCTTATCGTTCATACACAAAATTTTTGAACAAAATTTTTATCTATAAATAACAGTCTACTTAGTGCGTACATGGACTTAAAAAAATGCGGATGAAAAAGCGCATACTTTTTCAAGGAGAAGTAAAAACGTAAAAAAACGGACGAAAACGTACGAAAAACGGATACTGTGTAAATTCACCTTTACTTAAGCAAATCGTTAAATAAATTTTTTCTGGATATCGGTGGTAGTTGACTGCTTGTTCAGTTTTTCAGCAAATTAAGTTAATTTAAACCAGAATAAGATTCGGTATTCTGGATTCGGTTTTAGCTATTCGGAATAATTCTGGTATAGCCATCTATTCTGAAATATCCATCCCTAGGACAGAGTGTTTTTATCGTAATTTTGTGCCAACGAAGACTTGCTGTACTTTGATTAGTGATTAGCATAATTGGAACAAACAGAAACTTAGTTGCAGTTTATCAGCTTGAAATTTAAAATGTTTTTGAACTAATTCCTCCTCCCTACCCTCCTGCAGTTCGCCAATTGTTCCAATGAAAAGAGAGAAAGAGACCTCTTACTGCGCGGATATAGAATGATTATTTATGGTACGCAAGGATGGCGGTACGGTACGTAAGTACGGTACGCCTCAAATTTTGCTAAAAAGTATGGTACGCGCTTGTTGTGAAGGTACGGGTACGGTACGCTGGTACACTGTTTGAATGTGCGTACTAAACGTACTGATGTACCGTACCATGCAAGTACGTTACGTAGCGAAGTTTGCAATTCGCTGACGACGCTACGTACCGTACTTGTGTTAGTATGATGCAATATTACGTCTTACGTGTCTGTAAATTAGTTTTGACCCGTGTTCTGAGTTTTGATTATTTGTTCTCCTCCTCTTTCTTTCCCCAATACTAAAGCCAATAGGCGTCACATGAGTTTAAAAGCTCCAAACTTAGCAAAACTGATATTCAGGAATTCTGTTTTAGAATATATACGGTATGCAGTTAAACCTTTTTTTAAAGCGCGGAAAACAAAAAGTTCGAAAAAATCTTAGCAATTTTTTATCTACGTACCGTATTTTTCAAATACGGTACCTTTGGACATTAGAGCGTACCATCCAATCAAAAGTACGTAGGTACGTTACGTTTGTACGGTACGGTAAATTTTTGAAGTGCGCTATGTTCAAATTTTGAACGTACCGTACTGCCATGCTTGATGGTACGATTGCAAATATTCATATTGCAAATGGATTATCGGCGTGGAGCATTAACTGTTATTGCATCAGCTCATTGCTGACGTTTAGGTAGTTAGTGCTACCACTTAATCAAGTTTATTAGTCAAATTTTTTGAACTTTTTTAAACTACTACTGCAGGCAAGACTGACAGCTATCAATAAGTTTGGAAATATATAGATCATCAGTCTTAGAAACGTGCTTTAAATGTGTTACTGCTGGTCGTTTTTAATAGTTCATATGACTTTTCGATTTATCTTCGCTGGTATACGTGACAAAAATGCCTGTATTTCGCTGAATTTAGTGTCAAGTCTTTTACATTTGGTATGGAAGCAAATTGTTAGCGATGCACAAACGAGTTCTGGTACAGTTTGTTGATTTCTTGGAAACTATCAATGCTTCGTTGGTTAATAAATTTCTCTGAAGTAACTGTTTAAAATTACATGTACCACAACGCGTTATCAATATGTTTATGGAAGGCTTTATTTCACCGGAAATTTGTATCTAGTTATTAATTCTGACTCAAATCTAACCCAAACCCAAATGCTTACTCTAAAACTATTCCCAAATCGAACCCTAACCTAAACCCTAATCTTAACCCCTAAAAAAGCAAATGAAAAAAGCGCGGATGAATATTTCTCATTTTCGTTTTATTATCGTTAACTTGAAAATTTTTGGTGAAATAGTCACTACCTCTGTTTATTTGGTAATATGAGCGCAATATTAATATTGTCGTCAACATGTTGCTAACTCGTAGTGTCTCTGTTTACATGGGAAATATTGCTTGCTATGACCTCATAAATCTTTTTTTGTTTGCGTTTTTATTGGACCGCGCTCATTGGTCAATTGAGGTATTGACTCGATTGTGGAAAAGGAAGCCATCGTAATTGAATTTTTTCCTGCTTTACAAAAGGCCTCCCCGCTTATCAAGTTAAAAGAGCGATGGTAAACAGACCAAGACCGTTCAATTAGCTCGTTTGAGCTGTTTTCCACGTCTCATAGTGGTAATTTAATCTCGCGAAAAACAAGCCAATGCCATCAGAATGAATGGGCCCTCTGGCTATTGTAGAAAACAACTTTTCTACTTTCTCTTAGTTATTGAACATTGTATTGCTTGATATTAAATATAATCGATCCTGTCTTTCAGGACAATTAATAAGTTAATCAGTATAATCACGTTTGGATTTAGTACATTGCTGCCATTGTTCGTTGAATGCTACCAAGTTATGATGAACGCTTTGCGTGAATCGGTAAGCTTAGACTACCAACTTGTCAATTGTGTGCTTTACTACTGCAAAGCATGGCCGCAATGCAGCCTCACCAGAGCTAGATGCAGTTGATGGTAAACAGATAATTACAGAAAATATAATATAAAATATTTTTCAAAGGTACGCGAAACAGAAAAAAAAAAAAACTGAGAGTACGCGGCAAAAAGGAAGAAACGCTACTGATTTGACGCGACCGATTTCAACCCAACCCGTAGAACGTTTTGACGCGAAAGCCGAACCCGGCTGCTACAAAAACTCCCTACGTCACACCGGTTGCAAGTGTCAAAACGTCTTCATCAGAAAAAAGAATATGCTAGTACAATTACGATCATACGCCAAATGTGGGCCATAGCCAGCGTATGTATGTACTCCACAACCGAGTGTTGTTTTGTTTAGTTGCTTATGCAGGAATTTATGACATGAATTTTCATAACTGTAACATCTAAGTACTACCAAAAGATTTGTCATTTCTAAGCGCGGATGAGATATTTTTGGACTGCGCTCCTGTAATTAATTAGCTCAAGGTGGTGTTTAACCAGTTTCGCTTTAGAAGGTATGATTTTGATTCGTTATTTTACATGGTGCTTAACTTTTAAGTGGTCACACGGCTAGAAGTAGACACTAAACATTTGAAATTACTTGATTATCTCTGTTGCAGCCTGGGCGGTTGTTTTAGCTCATACTTGCATGCAAACATAATTGGTTTGAACCGCAATCAAATACCTCGATTCGCCGTAGAGTGGCTGACCCTGTGATGCTGAAGTGCTTTGTAAAGTTGTTCAGAAGAGTCGTCAACCACCAAACAACAATAAATGACGTCAACTCGACACGGTTAAAATCATTTTTTGTTCGCAAAGACGATTTAATCATAAGCTCATGTCGCTATGTTATGTCAACTATAGACTTGTGACTATCACTCAATGTTGGTGATGTCAGCCATATGCTTAGACAAATTAAGTTGTTATAGGTGTTTCGGCAACTAGTCGAACCATTCTCTCCCTAAGAGTCGAACTGTCGAAAACTTTTGGGGTAATCTTCCACTAGGTGATAGAGTACGTTACGTCATCTAAATATCTGTCGCAGGTCGTCTATGAATGACTACTGACGAGGTTCAGACTGATTCTGCTTTCTCATATTGTGTTGCTTTTGAGTTTTCAAAAGATTTCAGTATAACGCTCCAATCCTATAGTCAGCTTAGTTCGTTGTCTATCAACGAAATTGTATTTTACAGCGGTATTCCACAACTGATGATGGTCGCCACGAACCGAAATCGATTTCAACGAGATTAAAAGTTGAACAGAGTTTAGTTGTATTGAAGTAAACTTTTGAAAGATACGTAAAGTTGAATTTTGTATTGCAATATCTTTTCTACCCTAACCCTGTCACTAGTTGGGCAAGAGTGAAAAATTATTTACTTTGCTTCTATTTATAGTTGGATAGGTTACTTCTTCCAGCCAAAGTATGACTTTCTGTTGCTAAATATTGTTTTCGCGAAATATTTTTTTAGACCAGAAAATGTGTGCTTTGAACACGGTAATGTACAATTACAGGCGCTGATACTAATATGTACAGTTTACAGTAATTACGAAATCGCCTACATCTTAATTACAGCAGTCTAAAGTGCTTACACATAATATGAATTCCTGACTGGCTGATTTCGCATTTTTCCTAGAACGGACCAGAGTTGCAAGTAAACATGTGGGCAAAAATAGAAAATATTGTAGCATAAGAAATTCAAATTAAATGTTTTTACTGACGTTTCAACGCACAACTCGACTCATGGTCAGCAGTCAAATTTGCTTGTAATTGAAACGTGTTAAACGTTTTGGGATTTTCGTTTTAGAGTAGACAATTCCTTACCATCAAGTTAATTATGTTAATTTACTACAGATTTTCGTGAAACCCGATAACCACATTACCACACACTATGAAAGCTAATATTCGTATGGAAGTATTTTGTCGCAGTATGCTAATATGAAAGATAAGCCTTCGTAGAAGCAGAGCAAACAGGGAGTGGCTGGCGGGTCACTGGGTTTAAATCTACAAGCGATAAACATAACAAACCGACTAACAAGAAATATTTGTTGAACGCGTTGGAAAGATGACTCAACAAGTAGAACTTGTCCATTGTGACAATGTCCAATTGTTTATGAGTCATTTTTTTGCTAAGGACGAATATGACAAAAAATTAAAGCCCTTATTGCCGTTCTGACTAACCAGGTTTTGCATTCCGCATTTAAGCGAATTTGTATTCAGTAAAATTGCTAAATGCATCCTCGTAATTTTTGCACTTTCGACCTTAACAAAAGTACTGTTTTTCCCGTCTGGGAAAAATGAGTCAGCCTAACACAAGACGATGCGAGTGTATTTCGTGTAATTGCTTGCTTTAGCTTGATACCGTGCTACATGCACGTCCGAATGACCTACAGCGTATTGACCACAATCATTTGAAGTCCTTGTCGCCAAACTATTCCTAAAGGCACGAAAGGACATGTTTTGATGTGCAAATATTTTGGCCCAAATTTTTAACTTTACCTGTAAGTACCGCGATCTTTGCACGTGACAATGACAAAATTTTACTATCTTGATTAGTAAGTGAAGTTTTAGAAGCTTAGTAAGTTCCACGCTCATTCTGACAGTAAATTTTTAAATTGATATGTCTATCAAAAATTTCGACCTACCGGTTGGGCAAAAGGCCTTTGAAAAAGATTGCTGAGTCAGGAATATTGATTTAAAATCAATTGAATATTGATCGCAATACGGCATTTTACAAGACTACAAGATTAGCCTACCCTATTTTCCGCTTTTAACTTGAACCGTGATCTTCACGATGCTAATCGAATGTTTATAGTATTTTCGGTTACATACATTAGTATTTGAACTCTTTTCACAGTTAGTTTTGGTCGCATTGAATGCGTTCCGGATACGGATGGTTCTATCAAAGCGAGCGATAGTGTCATTGTGTGAAATATTTACTAGTACTTTTTCATATGAGCTAATGTACAAACTATTAATGTGTAGGAGACTTTTTCAATTGTTCGAAATTTTTCTTTTAGAGAATGTCAAATTTTCGTAATCCAGGTCACTTCATTGTACATTTCTTAATGTAGAATCCCGGTACTTTTACTTGCGGTTCGTACTTTTTTGGTTATTTCCCATTAGAAACGGAGTATGGTACTGCACCTCGCATAGATTTTGTTCCACTAAATTTTTTAGCCGGGTATTTCCCGCGGGACGACAAACAAAGGTTTTATACCGTTCCGTGTTTTCAACAGATATTTGCATTGATGGCGTGATATTGTTAATGCTTGACCCGCGCATTGCCACGATCGTGTAAAAATGTAGTGCAAATGCGAACCTTGAGACTTTGATTCTTCTGTCGTTGCTAATTTCATAAGGTGTTTTGTTTTATTAGCAGTATGTTTCATGTTAAAATTATCCATAATTGTAAACTATGTTCGTTTAGAAAGACCAATTTTTGATAAAGCTGAGTTGCCCCACTTAGGGTGTTTAGTTAAACGGCTAACAATCACCATCAAAAAGAGCATAAATTTGAAAAGATTTCATCAACTTATTTGTGTTTTGTATTTTTAACTGAAACATGAGCTGTTATTTTAAGCTAAATACCACAACAGCATTACTAGTACTTATTTAGGCAAGTGTAACATTGAAATGTTGCAAAAAATAGTAATACAGGGAACTCAATGTCTTAAGTCATATTCTTCTTTCGGGTTCTTTTTTTTTCAAACAAGCTGCTTCCTGTATAACTCCTCTGTCTTTTTTGCTGAGTTTCTGAAAGGGATAAAAGCCGCTCGAGTTATTTCAATTTTTTGTAAGTGTTCAAGTTAGTAATCTGAGTCTGTTGCACGCAGCCGTCTTTTGACTTGTGTCATAATCTGCTTCTCAATCGAGCTGTATTTTTCAACCTTATTTAACTGCTATAGCTTGCGAGAACCATGATAAATATCACGTACAATAGTGTTGTGTTGAAATTGTTTTCCGATGATAGATACAGTAGTTGACTTTTCGACTTGCTTTCCATGATTAGTTAATTACGTATGTTGAGATAAAGACACTTCATATCATCATAGTGGCATTTTTGCTGACAGCGTGTGCAACTGTGCATGTTATAGCCCAGTAAACGAACAATGTTCGGGTTTCTTAGGATGTCTATGTATAAAGTTTGACAGCTTGGAGGTAAAAGAAGAGTTCTACTATCAAAACACCATTATCCTAAACAAATAGTGCTGATAATTTGCATGTGTAATGTAATTCTAATTTAAGATACTTTTACGATGATAGTGCTGAAAATTTGATGTTATGATATTTTACGCATAACGATAAGCTCTATGTTTTTGCCTGCGTTGGTAGTGTTAAATCGGTAGCAAAGATACTTTACCGTAGTATGTGGCCTCTAGCGGTTTGGTTTGGCAGACCTTCAAGCTGAAGGGTTGCTACTTTTTACTCTAAACCATTATGGAGTTTTGGTTGTGTGGATTTCAAAAGCGCTGTTCAAACACCCATCAAATCTGGCAGAAGTGGTGTCTTTTGCCAAATTTAAGCCGCTAGGCAAAGGGCATCTTTAAGCCACTGGGCAAAGGGTATCCTATTTCAATTGCAAATATAAAAAGGCCCATTAATACCGTTTTGTGTAGTACTTTGATTAATTCTTAAGATACGTTTAATGAATTTAAAGCTCATTTCCTGGTGTCTGTTGTCTGAACTGCAATGTGGAAAGCCTCGCTTGGTACTTGGCAGTACTATAGCAGTACTAAGTACTAACTGTTTCAAGGCTTTCAAAGCTTTTTTAATTTCCATTTTTACTAGATTAACACTGGCGACTGTTTTCGAGTCCATTTAGAAAACCAATTTTTTACGCTCCAAACGTTTAATTTCGCCAAAACTGAACGTAACTTGATTAGAACAAACTATATATGTTTCTTGGCTGCATTTAATTGATCAGTGAACTTGACAGAAATTTTTTTTCAGCGTTGATATTTAGAACATTGATACAGGTTTTTTCAGCTATCTGTCGTTTATTCAGCTTTTTCCATTAGAAATACCCCTGTTTAATCCTCTATGTCTTCTAAAATCTTGTAGCGAAACAATCAATAGAGAATTTAATCATTTTTTAGCTAAAACTCTGATTATAATGCATTTTTTGCTCCTATTTGAAGGAATCATATTGGGTTTGATACGTTTTGTCGGGCCAGAGGCCGGTCTACACTGTGCGTATGATCGTGAACGTATGAGCATCTTTTTTGTCTATTTTAAACAGAAATTCAGTACGCCCGTCGTACCAGTTTACCAGCGTACAACTGCCATTTGGTTAAAATAAACAAAGGATACGCTCGTGCCCTCACGATTTTACTTTCGACCGAAAATTTTGTTGAAATGGCGAAGACTTTTTTTGCTTTTCGCCCTTTTTCGCGTCAATTTAATCTCGTCTTGAAAAAATTTTGGCTACGCCATTGAATCATGTGTTGCTTTTGTACTCAAATGATCAAGCGATGCTTTTGATTTTCTTATCTTTTGGCCCCGATTTTAGTTTTGTGCGTTTTCTAAAGCGGTTCATTGGGTATGTTACTGAAATTAGTCGTACCGGTTGGTATACAAAAGATTTCTTGAATCATTTTCCTTCTAAACCAGAACTTTTCGTTCGAAATCTGACCGAAAGTTACCTATAGTGGAGTGGTGTGATGTTTGAATAATACAGCGCAATATTTTCAAGTCGTGTGGTAAAATAAATCTTTTAAAATATCTTTTTCACTCAAGCATAATGAAGAGAAAGTGATGTTTGTAGAATTTTCGATTATATTCTACACTTCTACAGCGATCAGCTGTTAATCTGTTGAAATTATGCTCAAGTTTGCATCATTTTCTAGAGAAATCGTCACTCAAGAAACGTCTGCAAGGATGACGTCACAAGGTCATAAAGCTCTGATTGGCTCACTTTTTTTTCATGTTGTTTTCACAGGAGAATAGAAGAGATAGGTTTATATTTAATCGATGGTGTAATGTGGCTGTGTTGCGCTCCCGGAAATGTTAACAAGAGCTAAAAGATAGAACGAAGAGGACAAAGAAAAAGGCAATGCGCTTCTGAAGGCAAAAACAGTCGCGTCATTGCTTTTTTCTCTTGGCAAAACTGTTCTGGTTTATTTCCACTCGATCATTGTTATTCGAATCAAATCAGAAAAGGATACAGGTTTGAAAGGTGCAGTGCGGAACGCAGGCTGGGAAAGGAAGGCGAAGAAGAAGGCCATATAACCAAAGTTGATTTCAATGACAGAGCAGAGTGAGCAAACCATATAACTGGAATAAAATATTATCATCGTGAAGTAGTTTGTCCTACCTTTGCTTTTGTTATCTACAGTCAAAACAAAAGCAGCCACTGTGAAAAAGGTAAGATTTTGTTTGAATTTTAACAACTGCTATTAGTGTTGTTTGGCATTAGAACAAGATACAAAGCAGTAATGTTTTAGTGAACAAGTTCCAGAAAAAACAAATACTAATTTTTGCAATACCATAAGAAGTAAATTGCTTTTATGAGTTACTATATTTTTAAACGAAGCTTAAAAGCAAGTGCTCCGCTTTTATGTTAGATGTGCGTCGTGGTATCCTTACGTAGTGTTTGTGTTGGTACTATATTGCTGTACACGTTTGCCTGCAGGTTTCTAAGTCATAGATTTAGTCAACGACAGTTACCGCTGCAGCTTTTGCAAAGTTCATGTGATAGCACATAGAGTTTATTTTTGGTTTAGAAGCCTGATCAAAATTAATACGGATTTAGAAAATATACGAAGTGTGATGTGAACGAAGCTTTTGTTTAGAACACAAAGTTATTGTGTAAATTGCTTCAAGATGATGTTGTCCTGCTTCTTGTCAGCTGTAATTTTTCGTTTCTTTTTCAGTGCAATATCTACCTCAAGGTACCTGTTTCTACTCTATACTTGTGAAGAAAGAATTTGTGCAACTGTGACAAATTTGATTGGATTGTTTGAGACGAAAAGTTAACAACAGTCGTACCTTTGTTTTATTGCATACGAAGTTCAGTCAATCATATTAGCAAAGTTTTATTTGCGACCTTTTATTCGTTAATTTTTGCTTATTTGAAACCGAAAAACATGAAAATGCAAGTCAACCAAAATTCCTTATCGTCTGGTTCCAGTCCTAGTGAACTGAGCAGTGATGATTGCCCTATGAAAGATAACTCCAGCGAACGCATTTCATCAGATTTGCCGAAAGATACAAGTTCAGGTACGTTGCCAAACGTTGTGTAATAACTGAGCAAATTTAAGCAACTGCAGCATGTGATAAAGCTGATGTTACACAATCGGGATAAAAGATTTTCCAAAACAAGCTTCTAAGTGCGTCTTAACCAACAAACTGTAGTGTTGCATATCAGATATACAGTTTTTGCAGTTGGGTAAAAACTTGTACATTCCACCATCAATGAATGTGTAATATTTCGCTATCGCTGATTTTTGAGCTACAGTATTGATAATTTGAAATTTTTTAAGCTGTTGACGACAAAGTTTTGCTTTTAGTAAATTTTAACTTGTTTTTTTTTTCAGAATGTGACGTAATCATGCCCTTAACAACGGTTAGTGATCCCATTGAAATAAGTCAATCCAATAGAATTCAAGTAAGTGCATTTTATTTAGTCTAGTTTTGCTTGTTTGCATTGTTATCAGTTGTGCTGATTCTGACGATTTCGTTCATGCAGTTGGTTGAGAAAATTGGACGAAGTATCAAAAACTGACATTCTGCTGAAAACATCAAGTTCACCAAGCAAAAGGTTAAAAAAATCTTACTTTTTCAGGTTGTTGCTCAAGCCGCAAGGCAAAGACGACGAAAGAAAAGAAGAACGCGAGCTGCTGATAGTTTTTGCAATGGTACTTTTGAAGATTTATATTACATAACGGATGAATTATTGGGTGAAGGTGCTTATGCAACGGTTTGGACTTGCGTAAACAGATACACAAACGTCGAATATGCCGTCAAGGTTTGTGTGCAATGTAATCTGTTTTATTCGTACTAAAAGGTGTTTATTGTTTGTATTTTAATCTTCCTTAGTTTCGTGGGAGAAGAAGCTTGTTAGTAGTTCAAAATTGTTATCTCAATAAACCTTAGTGTACAATTTTAACAGTTATGGGATTGTTTAGAGTTTTGACTGCGTAGGCGTGATAGACGTTCTTAAATTTGACGTTAATTAGCAACGAAACTTTTTGAGAAGTTTTCATTGCTATGATTTTTGTTTTAGGTGATTGAAAAGCACGTAGCTGGCCACAGCCGTATGAAAGTATTTAAGGAAGTGGAATTATTGCACCAGTGCAGTGGAAGAAAAAACATTTTACAATTAATTGAATATTTCGAAGATAATGATCGGTTCTACTTGGTGTTCGAAAAGATGTACGGAGGTAAAAATAACTTTTTTAACTTGGCTTTTATTGGTTTGAAAGCAGCAATTATTAAAATTGCCCTATAGTGCACTTGTCAAGACTCTTTCGTCAAGTACTACTTTCCAAGCCAGTGTAATGAATTTTAAAAGGTCTCCTATGAAAGAGCCTACATTTTGAAGTGCGTTTCGTTGTTAAGAGACCAAAATACAAGTTTCTTTTCAATTCGTTTCTTTTTGTTTCAGCAGAGCAATAGAATACTTGATTCCAATGGCTGAGTTAATAAATATGACAAGTATTTATAAAATCCAGGTTGCTGAAAATGCTGAAGTTAGAAAAACAAAGTTGCCTGCTTGTAAATCGCTGCAGTGTTGAAACAATCAAAATGACTAATGTCTACGTAGGCAAAAACCACGTCATGATCCAAAAGTGTTTGGCAGGAAAAGCGTAATTTTGACGACGTTTTTGCTGCTCTTTTTCCTGTCACGATTTTCACAGTACGCAATCTTTAATGCAAAGCAATAGAAGCTGTAGTTATATTTTACGTGTCGCATTTAATATCTATATTTTTTACCATAAATGTTAGCTGAAAAAATCTGTCTTGTAGCAATGGAAGTATATTTTTGCGGTAAAATACGGCAATTAGCAAAGACTTAATTTTGTTGGTGTAAAGAGAATCGTAGTTGATGGAAAAAAACTGCATTAAAAGGCTTTATTTTTAATTTTTTTTATCATGGTTTTGCACGATCTGTGACGTATCAACAATCCAGAAGAATAGTTTGCATAGTTTAGGCGTGCTTGCGTTTGATTGGGCTGTACAAAACACACCTCTTTTGACAAACCAGTCACAAATCTTACCCTGAACTTCGATCTTAGGCTTGTTAAGATTCAAAAAATTGAAACGATTTTGAAGTGCTTGTATGCGGAATTGCTGTTCTACTTGTTTAGCCAGTTAACAAACTTCAAAATGATGTATTTTTGTATTGTTTTAAAATTGCGCATTGTTTATCATGTGACAGTGATGACTAAAATGGTATTTCTTTTTATTTTTCTGGTTGTTATATTAGAGTAATGACTTTCTGAGAATGTAATTTACATGCGCTTTGTGGAACGTTTTAAAAACTTTTACTAGACCTTATGCGACAAATACAAAATATTTTTTGCAAGTTCTGAAAATATGTTGTTTCGTGCGCAACTTCTCATTGTGATGGCATAGCCGCGGATAGTGAATTTGTGCAGCATTTAGCTCGGTGTCCGTTTTTTTATAGCCTACCCGGAAAATTTATTGAAATATAATCCATCAAAAAAGGCTTTTGTGAAGCAATTCTGTGATTTCTGATGCAATTTCATGTGATCATTGTTTTCTCATAAACAAGCCAAAGCCGACGTGTCTTTTCTCGCCCGGAGTTATCATTCGATGTTTGCGCGACACTGGGGTTGACTCATGCGCTACCTTGAATAGCCTCAAAGCAGCTGTTAGGTCTGACGTCATTGTCTGAGGATAATAAACAGACAGAAAAAGGAAGGAAATTCGAGTGCTATCGACTGGCTCTGTTTTGTTTGCGTTTTGGTCGCTTGTTTTGCTCGTTCAGCAGCTAGCTATGTTCAAACAAAACTCTTTTGTTAGTAAGTAGTCTCTTGCTTCGAATACCAACTGTTTTTTCACAGCACCAACAAACTTTTAACTTATTAAGTTGACCATTGCTTTGATTAGACTGAATTTATATGGTTTTTGTTTGTTTTTTTGTTTAGGTACGTTGCTACACAGGATCGAAAAAAGCGAGCATTTTGACGAGTGTGAAGCTGCTCGTGTGGTTCGAGACATAGCCACAGCCCTCGTGTTTTTGCACGACAAAGGCATCGCTCACCGTGATCTGAAACCAGCCAACATCCTTTGTGAAACAGTCGAAAAGGTAGGTGGCTTAAGACTTCTTGCAGCAACCTTTCAAAGCCTGGGGATTATCAAGAGCACCGAAAAAATTCGTTGATAAAAATAGTTAAATGTTGCATGTATTTTACTTGGTATTTTTTGTATTTTTAGTGGTTTATTAAGTAACGTCGGCATAATGTTTCAGTAATGTCAAGTTTCACTCATCCATCGATCGGCACTTATATAACTGCGAGCAGCCAATGCGCATATTAAACTAGCCAGCTGACTAATTTTTAAAATTCATTTAACTTAATGCAATTTTACAGGTTTCACCGGTCAAAATTTGCGATTTTGACTTGGCCTCCGGTTGTCGAAATTTTCTGGAGCCGACAAAAACTCCGGAACTATCGTCCCCTGTCGGAAGTGCGGAGTACATGGCACCGGAAGTGGTTGACACTTTTGTTTATGACGAAACGCTTTCCTACGACAAACGCTGTGACATTTGGAGTCTTGGCGTTATAACGTAAGTTAACAATGAACGTCTTGTTTTGTAAATATTTGATGCGTGGAAAGCCGTTAAAAATGGGTGAAATATGGCAAGCTATTATGGTTTCGCTTTCCTATTTCCAAATTTTGGTGCTACTTTTTTCAGTCAAATGTTTTAATCTTTGAATGTCTTGTTTTTAGTGTTAGATATGATATTGATTGCGACCAGTTTACTTTATTTCTAAGTTTTTTGTTTTTTTAGTTACATTATGCTGAGTGGAAGACCTCCTTTTGTTGGTGCTTGCGGGAAAGACTGCGGTTGGGATTTCGGCGAAGCTTGCAGAGCTTGTCAAGATATGCTATTTGCAAGGTAAGTTGATGCATTTGTCATGACCTTTTCGTGGAAATTTTCCAAGCCTTGAAAGGTTTGCGGTTGCTCTAACTTGCCTATTTTGTTTCAGCATCAAAAGCGGCGAGTATTCCTTCCCCCCTGAGCAATGGAGTGGAATTTCGAATGACGCCAAAGACTTGATTTCGCATTTGCTGGTCCGTGATCGTTCGCTACGTTATGATGCTCATCAAATCCTGGCCCATCCTTGGATTAAAGGAGTAAGTAGGGCTTGTTGAGCACGCTCTTTTAAATACTAGCTAATAAGATTGCAGATTACAGAGCATATAACTTGGTAAATAGCACTTGAAGTTTTAGTGGTATCTTCAGCAAACGGTACAAGCAGTTCATAATAATTAGTAGACACTTCCAAAACTGAATAGCATGGAAGAAAAGGATGCAAAATGATGGATTTCCTTTACTCTGAATTACATAGTAAATACTAAAAACAGTAGTCATAGTACACAGATAATAATTTTTATTGTCTCAATTTAATTTAAGAATTTGTGGTAACTGTAGTTTTTTTCTCCAGACGGCTTCCGAAATTCCACTTTCAACACCACGTTTACTCTCCCGCCGAGACTCTTCCGCTCATGATCTCACTCAGTTCGCAGCCCATGCTGTTGCATATGAGCGAAAACTAGCAGACAACAATATTGTCAAGGTAATTCGATTATCTTCTGTATGAGATTTTAATAACAATAGGTTGCTTTATTACATCTTGAATGTTTTTTGAATGAATCGTGATGAAATTTCGTCATCGGCATACCTCTGAAGGTTAAACTACAACCGATGAACTAATGAATATATCGGATGCAACTTACCGCTATATAATTTCCTTGTTCCGTTTTTGATAATGTGCCATACTTTCTGTGTTTCAACTGTGGGTTAAAACGAACTGATATCGCGGATTAAAACTTTTACTAGTTACTTCATAAAACATGCTAATTTTCTCGTTTTTTTAGGGATTTGCAAACATGCGGATCAATAAATCCGACAAAAATCTGTTGGCACAGCGTCTAGTTACTGCTGTTTCTGAACCCAAAATTGCCGAGCTTGAGGTTAACAACGAGAAGGCCAACGGTATTGGATGGAAAAACCTTTAGCTGACGGCTTGAAAAATTGCCTGTCTGTTTTTTGTTTTATTTTGCATGGCCAAAAAATCTGCTATCTCTTAGTTATTTGGTACAATAATTTGTATAGCTACATAAAAGCTTAGAGCAATTAAACTCGGGAAATAGGTCAGTTTAATTAGTGTTGGTGGTAAATAGGCCTGTTTATTCAAAAGCCTGGAAAACCAATTAACTGCTTTAGCAGTTTTGCTCACTCATTGTGCAAAGTTAGATAGATATGCTTTTTGTGCGAGACCTTAAATACAGAAGCTTCGTCTATTAACAAGAGAGGCCTTTGCTTTTATGTAGCTTTCAAGCTTGTGTGTCTATTTCGTGCAGTTAGTTATCAGTTTTATTGAAAATTTTGTTGCTTTTTTTGCACGGAAAATTCTGTTACAATTTTGGTTTTGCCATGCTGCTTAGGAAGTGTACCCGTCGAGTGAAGCCGGGAGTGCTTTGTGACGTAACTAACTTGTTTTTCAGTTTAAGCGCCAATTTTTACACCATTTTTAAATTTCTTACGATATAACAACTAGTTTTGGATATCAGTTTGCTGGTGCTGGTGCAGCAAGCAAACGCAATTCGAAACTTTGGAATTTTTTATATCAGTATCTTTTGCCATGATTTTTTCAAGGTGTATTACTCTGGCAATAGAAACCGCCATTTATTCTCCGGGCTCTAAGCCGTATGGTGCTGAAATGAGCTCTTATGTGTTGAGTACCAATAAAAATGCGTCTTAATAAAAATCTTCATTTGCCACAACAATTTCACTGTGTGTGAACGTTAATATTGATGCATCTTTAACTCCTTGAATAGTACCGCCAATCTGTGTGCCTAACAAATCGGGTTGTGTTTGTGTTTTGCGGTTATAGAAGCTTTCAAGAGGGTGACTTACTATGCGAATTTTGTAGTGATGGTTGTCCCGTATTAAATTTCGTACATGCTTTTTTTGCTAACATGTAATTGTTTCTTTATCCACTCATAATTGGATTTTAACGCATACTGCTGTGCAGTTGCATTTTCCCTAAGTAGAAAGTTTAAGAATGCACTTGTCAAATTTCTTGTGACGTAGCTTACCTCTTTGAAGAAACTTTTACAATAGATGGTGGATATATTGAAACGTTACTTTGAAAAAATTACAAAATGACTTTGGCAATGCCGTCTCAATAACAACTCTGTGTCCGTTGTCCAAAATTTTGCAATTTGAGCACTTCTTAAACATAAAACGTAAAAATTCCAGCGCAGCAATTTTTTTTTTTTTTTTCAGCAACCATAATTTTAAAAATCAAACATTTGCGCCGCCGAATAAATTTGAAGTCTGGCGAAACAATGCGGTGAAGTTAATTGAATAATGAATATGACGGATTTTGCAACAAAATGTACTTTCTTGATTTTATTCGCTTACACCTGACAAAATTTCATTAAAAAATAAGTTGCGTTCTAAAAAAAACAGAAAACTTATACTTTGTTTGTGACGTAATTTGGGGCTTTTTTAAACTGTCGTTGTTAAGCTTGTTGCTATGTTTTGGTTCGTTTTTTTTTTTTTTGGTTGTGATAGTTTCTAATCCTTTGTTATCGTTTCTAACTTTTTTGTGTAGTTGTAAATATTCCTTTGACGAAAAAATTTACAAATAACGAACGAATTTTCGCCGCGTGGTGTTTTTCGCGTTTTGAATATTTTCAGTTTTTTGTACACTGTGTTAAGTTTCGGCCTAAAATCATAAAAGAGGGATCCCTTACATACTACTGCATACTGCTATTTATGATCAGTTCAATATTATGCTCAGTGCGTTACGCACGCCATATATGAATTGTGACGCAATGATAAGTGATTTTGTCCCATAACTCCTTTCTTGCCTTTCAAACGTTCTCATTTGCATTTTGTAACCCAGAACCCCTGTGCACCTTAAGAGTAAAAGAATATATTACGTCCTGCACATAATTTTAACTAAAGTTTGGATTTTATCTAATGACTTTAAAAAAACGATTCTTGACTTGTAATTTTCTTTCGTGGTTTTGAATGCACATCATTCCTATTCGATATTAATGTCTGTGACTTCTGGTATTTGCATTTAATGAGTAGTATTTGTCAACTTCTCACAGAAATTTTTGGTTATTCGAGTAATCAGAGTTAATTCGGAATCGTTTCTTGCAAAATGATTTAACAATATCGTTTGGCCTTATAGTGTTACAGCTACAATCTAATAAAACAAACAGTTTCTGATATTTGATGAGTGATTTTAAAATTTATGTTCTGGATACTGCAGCCTAACAGTTTTTGGAGACAGATTCAACTTCAGACATAATGCTCGTTTTGTGTGATATACTTACTGAGCCGTAGAGCTTTGCAACAAAGTTGTTTGGCTAAGAAGCGAACAGTAAATCGGCTGGCAATGCTATCCGAACCTTATCTCTAATCCAAGGTTCTGCTGTAAAAATTAAAGAATGCATCGCGACTTGGAAGACAAGCGCTAGACTTAGGTACGAACGAGCGTTGAACACTAGGCTACAGAGACAAAGTTTTTGCGTCGCCAAAATGAAGTCTCTATCCAGCAACTCAAGATCATTGAAGAATAACGATCGATTGTTTCAATATGGCCACGTGGTGTCATCAAACTTGTGCGTAATCTGGCGATCCTGGAAAAAATTTTACTTTTTACCCTTTCGCAATGTTCGGAGTGTCATTATCGTCCAAGAATCGGCAACGTGGTTGAGATGGTAAAGGTTTCGCTTAATTACGAAGACTTTGATCGAATTATCAGGGTTCAACCCACACTCTGGCCACGTTGCGTTCTTAGGTTAGATAAGTTGCTTTATGATGATTAATTCTGCTTGGTGGTTTCCAACAAAAAGCAAATTCAATGGACAAGAATTCGAAAACCACTCGAACATAGGATGACCGGAAACTCCTTAGCATGTGTGTGGATTCGTCCAAACACTTAGTACTTATCGCTATGAAAAGTTTGGAGATTCGGATTATCCAGTTGCTAGCATTTGACGCTGTCTGATGACAGAAATATATAACTTAATATCAATACAACAATCGGTACTAGTGCACAACAAAACAGATGTTTTTAAACCAGCATAAAGCAAAGCCACGCACAAAAGGGCCACCAAGGGTCAAATTGACCTTATGAAAAACTTGCGCGAACTGCAACAATGTGGGCGTTGAAAAATGAAGCTTGGAATGCGTTCGTCGAGATTCATATTCAATGAAACGACGTTTGTCGATGTAATGATATTCTTTTTTATTAAAGCAAACGTTTCGCTCCCCAATCAGGTGAGCATCTTCAGAGTAGTAATACGGTTTAGTTAAATTTAATGATATTTGCTAAAACTAATTCTTGTGGACTAAAACGTGTTACTGTTTGGAAGATCAGAGGTGGAGTCCTCAAGGACGTCCTTAGCCTCGAGGACACATTTTGAAGTACTTGGCCATGGCCTCGAAGCTCAAATCCTTGGCCTTGAATCTTTCAAGTCCTCGAAAATGTCTTGTCCTCGGTTCTAGGACAGCGTTGTTTTTTGAACGATTAAAAAGGAAAATAACCAAACAATAATTTGAATTCTGGCGTAGGCGCAGCCCGAATTTTTGATTGATGGGGGTCCCAATCGGCAAATCACATGCGATATGACGTCATCAGAAATTTAAATAAAAGGGACTTTTGCGGGACAAAAATACTTTAGAACGGAGATCTGAAGCCTGGAGCCTAGGTTGGTGCGTAAGCAGGATGTTGCTTAAGAGGGAGGACTTGAACCAAAAGTTAATGTTTTCGAAATACGTGTTCAATTATGGAGGCGCGTGAATAAACTAATGTTACTCAAACGTATCACGCACGGGTGTCTGGGGGCGGGGCCTCCAGTTGCCAGAAGCTATGGGTGATTTTTTGGAAAAAACAGGTATTTTAATGCCATTTGGATGGCACTTTGCACGTTTTTAGAGCCATTTGAAAGAACTAAATTTTTAAGATTTGAAAGCCAATTGAAAAAAATTTAATTTAATTTAATTGAAAAAGATTAAAAGAGCAGTGGACCGGTAATCCAAAGGCTGCAGGTTCGATTCCTGCGAGAAGAAAACTTTTTCGCATTGCTTGTTTTTAAGCAGTTGCCGTTGGGGGGCCCACGTTATTCCCTCTCTCAGCCCAGTCAAAACTTTATGTTTTCTGTCACCGTGGTAGTTGTATGGTGCAAAATTTTGATTCTTAAAACGTGTATTAATTTTTGTAAATTGAATTTTAATTGTTATAAAACATAAAAAATGTCAATAACAGATTAAATTTTGAGACTAAAAAATTGTTTTAAATATTTTATATTTAACCTCTTATTTAACGTTTTTATTGAAAAATAATGTCAAATACAATTGAAAATTTAATCACACAAATTTTTTGACCATAGAAAAACTATGTAGCAATGTTAAAAGGTTTCAAACGGCAAATATATGATGGAAGTTTCTTTATATTTTCGTAAAAATTTTTTTATTGAAACAATGCACGAGAAAAAAGCGTTGCGATACAGGTTCTGCGCATGCGCAAAAGCGTGATTTTAGAAGATTTCAAGTGGCAATATGCGTTTAGTGCACAGAATTTTTTTATTGCGGTAACATAGGCGTTGCCAGAGGGATGCAGGAGGCCCGCCCCCCCAATCAAAAAACCACCAATGATAAAAAAATTATGGTAACATGGCCTAGCGATGTTTAGTTGCAGTTTTGTTTCGTTTTTTCAGTAATTACGCACATAACAGTAATTAACAATAATATTAATGACGACGAGGGAGCCCCAGAGCCCATAAATAACAACCAGGAGGCAGCGGTGCTCCTAACCGGGCTAACTGACAACCAGGGGGCCCTAGGGCCCTTATCTGATTACCAGGGGCCCCTAACCGACAACCAGGAGGCCCCAGGACCCCTAACTGACGACCAGGGAGCTCCGGAGCCTCTAAATAACAACCAAGAGGTCCCAGGGCTCCTAACTAACAACCAGGGGCCCTTGGGCCTCCAACTAACAACCAGGGGCCCGGATCCCCTAACTGACGACCAAGTGGCCCCAGGGTCCCTAATTAACAACCAGGGGGCCCCGAGGAGCCTAACCAACAACCAGGGGGCCCCGTGGCCTCTAACTGACAACCAGGGGGCCCCGGGGTCCCTAACTGACGACCAAGGGTCCCGGACCAGAGGCCCCATAAATCAAATTTTTAACAATTTATATTCAAAACCTGTGCGAAATCTAAGAGTTTTATCCTAAAAGTTGCAAACCCAGGCCCTCGTTTAACGTTATTATGAACTTAATGCTACAACACAGGCGGTAATGCAAACCCCCCAATTGAAATACTACCAATGATAAATATAATGAGAGCATAGCCAGTATGTTGTCCTAGTCCGGAATTGCAGTTTCTTTAATTTAGGATTTACGCGTACAAAAGTAAGTTATAATTATGACGACCACATGTCTGCGTCATAATAATGTCATGCAATTCTTGGACGTTTCAAAAAATTGTCAAGTGACTTGACTCGAGTCCTCCACGTTTTGGAAAAAAAGTTATTTTAATTTAGCTTTGAATGTTTTTTTTTTTTTTTTTTTATGAACAAACTTAAGAGCGCGATCTTATTTATATCTCTACATCATATGCGTAGCCAGGGGGGTGGGTGGCCCAGGGGGCACGGACCACCTCAATCAAAATACCACCAATGACAAAAATTTGACAAAAAAGCCTTGTTTCTTTATTTTCAGTTTCTTTTAGCATCTTTGCGTACAACAGTACACGCGTGCAACAGTAATTAACAATAAATTACATTGGCGACCAGGGGGCCCTGCGCACTCACTCAATTCAATTTTTTCCACCCAATTTAAACGTATGACCAGGATGAAAACAAGAGTTTTTGTCCTAAAAGTTGCTATTTCAGGCTCTCATCTAAACTTTTTATGAACGTAATGCAATAACCAACGTCGTATTTGCCATATGGCACAGTGCCAGGCCCCACACTCAGATAGTAGGACTTTTATTGGTCTCCTTTTATATTTGGCAGGAAGATGTTGCAAATATCCCCAAAGTGCCAGGGGCCCCACGCAATGTAAATCCGGCCCGGAAAAAGCATGTTTAGTAAATGTAACCATCTATTGTACGGTACCATTTTTCAATAACGATTCACCTCCACCTCGCCAGTTTTTACGCAAAAAATACTTTGAAAAAAAGCTAGGGAAAATGCTTATTTTACAAATTATTCAATTTCATTTGAGGGGTCCTGGGCCCCCTGGCCGTACATATACTCCTATAACTGGTTAACTTCATGACAAAACAAAATCTCTAAGGAAAATCTTCGAGTGGATTATTATTTACTGCTAAAATATTGCAGGAGGCAATGTGCCTTATTTCCCCCTACATGGACCAAATCATTTACAATTAAAATTTTACTCTACAATGCAAGATTTTAAACGTGTTTTGGACTTCAATTGCAAGTAAAAGGAGGATTGAACAATTAAATTTTTTCGATTGGCTTTCAAATGTTAAAAATCTACTTCTTTCAAATGGCTGTGAACACGTGCGAAATGTGATCCAATGGGATTAAAATAGCTTTTTTTCCCAAAAACTTACAAAAATCGCCCAGCGGCTGGGGGCTTTGCCCTAGGCCTCCATAGGCACCGGCGACTGGGAGCTACAACTTCAGTCCCCGTCTATGGTATGTTTCAGTGCACTAGCTTACTTAACACGTCTCCTAAGTTAGGCATTTGGACTTTCTAACTATTACTTTTTCCCGTCTCCCTTTACCAAAATCCTGGTTAAGTGCCAACAGGCCACGGCTTCAGATCTTCCATTCTACGATACCTTTGCCCAACAAAAATTTCCTTTTTTGAAAATTTCTGATGACGTCATTGCATGTGATTTGTGGTTTGCCTCCCCCCTCCAATCAAAAATCCTGGCTACGCCTACGTGTGGTAAAGCATCATGAAAAATTAAGTCATCGCGGTTCGTGTTGTTTTTCATTAAGCTAAATTAATGATGATTTATCTTGAACCTATTTCGATTTCACCTAGAAATGATAATTCTGTGCGGTATCTTTATTACGAAAACGACCATTGACCTTTATCTTTTAAGCTCATTTAAGCAAAGCACAGTGTGGCTTAATCAAAATATTAATTAGTAATTTAACTCGAACTTGTGGGGTAATGTGCGTTTTTTGTCAAAATATAGTATGTTTTTGAACTACCGGTACCGTTTCTAACACATACCGGTAACAAAGTTCGTAGTCACTATTGACGGTACAGCTGAGATTTCGTTGTTAAACGTCTCTGGCTGCTAGTTTTTGTTCGCAGCCAAGTTGGTCATCGCGAGCTGTATTTTTCAAATCAAAATGTAGCCCCAACAGCCCGAGAGATGAAGTGACAGTATCTTTGTTGTTGCAGTGCATATTTAATGTATGGATCTTTCGTCACCTAATAACGTCAGAAGCTAACTGTTTGATGATGAACAAACCTTTCCTTGCCGTAACTACTTCTTGCTTAGAGAAAACGGTAGTCTACATGCAGAATTCTTGTCCACTGAATTTGCGGCTTGTTTAAAAGCTGCCGAGCAGAGATAATCATCGTAAACCGTCTTATCCAAGGACGCAACAACGTGACCAGGGTCCAAGTTGAACTCAGATTATGCAATTAAGGTCGTCGTAAAAACGACGCCTTTACATTCTCGGCCGCACTAACGACTTGTGTAGTAGCTTCTCATAGCCCATTGTTGTTTTTTCCTTTTTCAGATGCTGTAAAAAAGAATCTAGCTACCAGTAAATGCAGGAAAGTCGATTTGGAAACCGAAGTGACCAAATAATTGACCGTTGGGCGAGATCGAGGCGGAAACCGGTCCAAAAGAAGGAGATATAAAAGCGCTCCCGCGCCAGTTAAAATGATCTGTAATGTGTTTGCTTTTTATGTGTACTGTTGTTGTGCGTGAATTCGCTAATCACTATAAGTTGGTAAAAATAAACCCTCAAGTGTTGATGATTGTAGTGTTTTTGTATTGTTGTGATTATCGTTACACCAGTTTTACACCACTTGGGATGTTGAGTACTAAAGCATGGAATGCAGGTGGGTTTTCCGACTGAATTAATGAGCTGCCCAGTAGTAAGAGCATGGGATGTGGGTGGGTTTCCCCATTAAATTGATGGGCTGCCAGGTAAATCCCAGGGGTAAAAGCATGGGATGTGGGTGGGATAGGGCCACCGAGAGGGGGGGCAGGGGGGTACAATGGAGATCACCTAATTTCGACCGGAAAAACCGTTAGAATTTCGGTGAAGACCTTTTTGTTTATGGAGATCACATTATAATTTGGACAAAACTGCGGCATTTTCTCCGTCTGTTTTGGAGTTCACAAAACCGGAAATCCGTTATATTTGAGCTGGCCCACGTTCGGCTCTCGGCGCCCCAGGAGTGGGTTTGCCCACTAAATTAATGGGCTGCCCACTGGGGCCCCAAACGCAATTGTTCATTGGGATTTGGGATATCACAAAAATTTCTATTTTTCTGAAAAAAAACAAACTTACCGGTACTAAAATTGTTCAACGGAGGCATGGGAACTTTGCCTTCGCCCCCACAACCATTTTAACAATACTAATTTACGGTAACTTTACACTGTCTTTCCAGTTTCCAGAGTGCTAATATCTATTTGAATAAGTTTCTACCCCGTCTGACGAACCCATTAAGGGAAAAGACTGTAGTGGGGTTTTTAAATGATTTTAATTTTTAACTGAACTTCTTACATCGTTAAATTTACCGTATTTTGCAATACTTTTAGATAATAATATCATAGTCGCTTTGTAGTGTTTAAAAACTATGATAATATCTAAAAATTTCTGCGAAAGAAAACGTTTAATCAAACAATAAAATTTCTGTTTGAGAAACTACGGAAAAAGTGGGGATCCATAATCAGTGGACGTTTGCACCGGGGCCTTAACTAATGAAATGAAGACCTTACAAGAATTTATAGATATTCTCATTTCCAGTTTACGAGTTACGGCCTTAATTGTTTTATCACCACGATACCGCTACGGAACGCAATCAACATTGCTGCTAACGTGTAAAACTGTAAAATGTTCATTATTGGAACGACCGACGCTCGCGTCGCGTGTTCTTTTGTTTTTACTCGGCCATTTTCTAACTAACGAGTGCGAAATTTCAGACTTTTGCTTATAACTCGAGAACGGTTTGGTCTAGCTATATGAAATTTTGGCAGCAGCTTGAGATTAATGAATTACATGTTTGTACCAAATTTTGAGGCAATAGGTCACGTGACTTTGGTTTTAGAACCCGAAAACCGCCCCGCAAGGTTGGCGTAAAAAGCCGTCTCAGTCAAAAACGGCTTAAGTACGGCAAAAAATATTTCATATGGTGGTATGTCTTAAGATACCCTTTCATTCCAACCAACTCACTTTTGGCCGCGATGAAGTTCATTTCTTTTTTTTTCTTCCTATTTTTTGTACGCTCTTCTTCTCCTAAACCACAACACATCGAAATCTAATTTTTGTGTAAAGTTGTTGAGCTGCAAACGCAATTTTTTCTCCCAAAATTTTTTGGGGCAACTCTACCGGGAACCCCCCCAAAAAATCAATTTTTTGAACGGCTCAAGCTAGAGGGCTAGTTTTATTTGATATCAGTAGATATTTAACAGACAAATATTTTGACATAGTTTGGGGGTGCCAACCCCCGGGGACCCCCCAAAAATCAATTTTTTGAACGGCTCAAGCTAGGGTGCCAGTTTGTTTTGATATCAGGAGATATTTAACAAATATTTTGACATAGTTTGGGGGTGCCACCCACCGGGGACCCCCCAAAAATCAATTTTTTCTGCAGCTTAAGTTAGGGTGTCAGTGTTTCATGATATCACCAGATATTTAACAGACAAATATTTCGGCGTCTTTGGGGGTGCCACCTTTTTGGGGACCCCCCAAATGGATTCCCAAAAATCAATTTTTTGAATGGCCCAAGCTTGGGTGCCCGTGTTTTATGATATCAGGAGATATTTAACTGACAAATATTTTGACTCTACTTTTCTGGAGGCTCCATAATCAGATATTTTTGAATAATTGCTGATTTTACGGTAGACGAAAAGTACTTTTGAGCGTCACAGCATTAGCTACACGTCGGTCGTTCACTGGGTTTGCTGGCAAACTCCCATCTAGTTTTTAGTTCATTATTTTTTGAATTTTTAGAAACTACTATTTTCGAATTATCCAAAACTTAACAAATTACAATATCTTAAAGACTTTCGCGCTTACAAATAATGGAAAAATTTGCCGACCATAATTCAGACAAAATGTGTCCTTGGCCTCGAAGGTTGTGTCCAGAGGTGGAGTCGAGGACACAAGGCTCGAGGCCAAGGCCAAGGACACAAACAAAATCCGAGGCCAAGGCCAAGGCCAGCCTTTCCGAGGACAGACACTCTCGAGGCCAAGGACACAAGCGCAAGTGCTCTCCGAAAAAAAGTCTTCACAAAAATTTTTTAGGCGATCTCCAAAAAAAAAGGTCTTCACAAAAATTTTTCAAGCGATCCCCACTAAAAAACGTTTTCCAAAAAATTTTTCAAGCGCTCCACGAAATTTTAACAATTCAAAAAATAGTGCTGTCCTCGAGCCGAGGACAGGCCAATTTTTGAGGACTTGAGGCCTCTAGGCCAAGGCCTTGACTTTCGAGGCCAAGGCCTTCAAAATGTGTCCTCGAGGACTCCACCTCTGGTTGTGTCCTCGACTTCACCTCTGGTTACTAGGCCATTTTGATCCATGAGCAATGAATGAGCATCGAAACCGAATTTGCTTTTGTTATAAGTTAACTCAAAAACGGCTGAGCCTAACAAGTTTTACTTTGGACACGTCGGGATAAAAAAAAGCGTTACGTAGCGGTATGCCAATTTTGAGAGTCTAAGGTCACGCAACGGTAATTATTCTGTACCGAAAATTCATTGAATTGATAACATTTAAATAAACGGTTGGACGTAGAAAGCTGAGGTTTGGAATAACTTAAGTTCAGATAAACACTGTGCAAACTAATTTTGAGGGCGCTCGGTCATGTAATTTCAATGTCCTGTAATTGCAATTTTAATGTCCTCCACTTAACACTAAAACGACCAAGCGCGTCAATTGATGTACATAGCTGATGTGCAACAGATGCATAGTTTACAGAAATGGATTCCTCGAGGACACATTTTGACGTCCTTGGCCTCGAAGACTCAAGTCCTCGAAAATTGCCCCGTCCTCGGCAGAGGACAGCACTATTTTTTGAACCGTTGAAATTTTGTTGGAAAACGCTAGAAACCTCGCGGAAAATTTGCGAAGACTTTTTTGTTTTGCTCAATTGCAAATCGCCTGAAAAAAATTTTTTGAAGACCTTTTTTTTTTAAATCGCCTGAAAATAATTTGTGAAGACCTTCTTTTTTGGAGAACACTTGCGCCTGTGTCCTTAGCCGAAGTCCTCGACTCCATCTCTGATAGTTCAGTTTAGGCCAGGGCTGGCCAAAGTGCGGCCCGCACAACAAGTTTTTGCGGACAGCGGCTGGTCTCGAGATTTAGTTTAAGTTTCTTTCAATGCTCGCATGCTTTTTACCAAAAACTTACTTTTGCCAAATTTGTTGACGCTGGTTTTTTCTCGCATTAATTCCAAGTAATTTTTCGTGAATGTTATTTGGCAACGCCACTACGAGTTGCAAAGCAGCAGATTTGCGTTACGTTGGCCTCTACATAGACTGCGGTGTAACCAATTTTGTTTCATTAGATGTATTTTTATCACCGGCAGTTTGCATTCCTTAACAAAGGGTCACAGCAGCTGAATAGTGTATACCTCATATTTCGTCCAAGATGTGTTCAGTAGTGCAGCTATCGGGGAACAGGTATTGCAGGGGCTGATTAGAAGCTTCCCTCTTTATCCAAGTAATTCAAAGTTTCAAATGTCAAAAATCCAAAATATGCTATAGGTTTTAAACATTCTTTACACCTGATCAATAAGTAGGGATGAATCGACTTAGCAATGCGATTCTTTGAAGTTGCTCTGAAAATTTTTTTAGATAGCGCTAAAATGGCAATGTTTTCTATAAATTGCAAAAATCGCTCAGCGGCAGAGAGCTTCGCTCCCTGATATCTATGAAGCATTTTAAACATGCAATAGTTTATTCAACACATCGGGTGCAGAATACTGCGCAAACTTCGGCATGAAAAAATGTTATCGTTTCGCTCAAGCACCTCCTTTGGCAAAATCCTGGATATGGTGCTGGGCAAAATACATAGGGAATTGCTTCTGCATACCGTAATCAAAAGTTCTTTCACATACTAACTCTCAACGAACTTTAATTTTTGGTGAACGCAAAACGATGCTTAATTTCATTAACGGCTAACTCCGGTTAAAGAATTATTTCATTTGGTAGAATGCGAAAGTATTCGGGATAAAAACCATCCGAACATTCTATGAAAATTGCGAGGCCCGCTAAAGCTCAAAAAAGTGTAATGCGGTCCGCCTCTCAAAAATATGAGCACCCCTGCTTTAGGCTCAAGCTCATTGATAAATATGTTTTGAATTTCAATGAAGGGCTCGGTAAATACTCGCATAAAACTTGCGGGGTTCGGTACCTCCAACAAGTATGAGAACTACTGTTTTAGAGGCCAAAAGCCGACAAAAACTAACCAACGTTTAACCGTTATATCTTGGTTAAGAACCAATATAGATGAAACAGAGGTTTATGGTTCTTAAACAAACTGCTGACCACCGTTTTCATGGCTATGTTCATTAGCTGAGATTTGAATCTTTTTTCTTTTCTTGTTCCCAGGCTATTTATTAACTGTAAATTGCTAAACGCAGAGAGCTCAAACTTAGATGGATTATAGATACCAGGAATGTCTAATGCCCATCTGAAATCAGATAATTCAGATATGCCACATTAAGGGGTAAAGTTTTGAACAATTTAAGCATAAATGAATTTCTTATTGGATAGGTATCGAAAAGTAAAAAAAAGAAATTAAAAATTGTTAGTGCCACGTTTGGGGTACCCAAATAAATCCTCCAAAATTCTAAATTTTGAACCATTTAGAGCTAGACAGATGAAAGTCTCATATGAAGTAACCACGGGGACCTCCATACGAGATCTCCCAAAAATTTAAAAGTTTTTTTGCCGCTCGAGATATTGAAATTAAATTATTGATGCAGGTTAACATAAAAAAAAAGATGAAACATGATCATTTTTTAAATTTTAGTAACAGATTAATTTTAAAAATTTTCGTTCTTGTTTTAACTCTCTAAAAATTTTATCATATTTTAGCTTTCCATGACCTTTCAATTTTCAATGACTCACCTGGAAAATTTATTTATTCAGGATTTTCAATGATTTTCCATGACCATGGAAAGAAACCCTGCCAAAATGAGTGCTTAGCGCTGGTGTTGTTGGTAAAGTCCAGAACACCAAAAAAATGCAGTCAGAATCAACACGCTTGAGTGATTTTCCAATTTTAATTTTGTGTGTTTGTTTGAAAGTTTTGAGAATACGTAACAAAGGCATTTTTTAATAAACAATGAACGAGTTTTGTGAATTTAAATCACGCAATTATCAAAAAATCACTCCGGCGTGTTGATTATAAGTGCGTTTCTTTTGGTGTTCTAGACTCTTCCGGTGTTGTTGAGCAAGCGCAAAGTGCGTGGTTCATACGTACGCATTATGAATGAATCATTCGTGGCTGTCCGGCATTGGTAAGAGACCTCAACCAAAGCAAAAAAAATACACGTTGCATTTAAGTGGTAGGTAGCAAGCAGTGAGGCTGGGTGACAAGCAATAAAAATGAAGCCACTTACAGAACCAAAAATAAAGCAAAGGCAATAAAATCAGTAGACAAATGAGGAGAAAGCGTATTGCTGCGAAAAACAGTTTGTTATCATATTACTAAGTAATTTTATCTATTTCTCAAAAGCAAAAAATCGCAAATAACATTCGGTCACATTTAATTGCTGCTTTACAAATAGTTTTTAAACGAACCAATAGCTAGGTGGTTCATCGCAGCACGTGCATCGTTGAGTAAGGCACTAAGGCAGCCCTTGATTGACACTCCAAAAAGATAAGATGTTACATGAAAAACAGACAGTATGGAGAGACAAGCGTATACCTACATTTGCAGAATTGTTGTTTTTTTTTTGCATGTTTATGAATAAATAGTCACTCTTTTTTAATAAATAGTCACTATTTTCTTACCGTATTTCACCAAAAATAAGACCTAGCCCGAATTTAGAAAATGATTGTAATGTAAGCCCTACCTTAAAAATAAGACCTAGGCAATAGGGCGAAATTTTTTTGTCCTCGAGTGTGTTTTTACTGCTTGAAAAGTTATTGTGGGAATTTAGGATAAAAAGTAGTGCTAGTGGAATAGATTAGCTTAATAATAATCATATTTCCATCACCAATTTAAAAGGTGTGGGGGAGGAAAAAGTTCAACGACCTGAGATAACATAAAGATCTCGCCACTACTCAAATCTATGAGCAGCTGCTATCAAATAAAAATGTGTTATTTATAAGTAAATGGATATCGGTTTTCATATTTTGTGTATTTAAAAATCTCGTAATTTTTTACTTGCAATTTTGTTTTTGATAAATGAAAATAAACGATACCCCCCTAAAATAAGCCCTGGTGTTATTTTTCAAAAGAAAATTAATATGACCCTGTCTTATTATCGGGGAAACACGATAAATAGTCACTACCTAATAGTAACAAAAAGTACAGCAAATGTAGGTATACACTTGGCGCAGCAGCTTCTGCATATTTGTTTGTGGATCGTGACGGAGCGCTCTTGGCTGCTCTTTGATGCGCTTCATTTTTCCAACTGCAAAAGAATCCGAACTTTTAACACATTGCGCGTTGTGAGACACACATTATGACAAATCAAAGGTGAAAGAAATATGAGAATATTTTGTAGTAAATACGTACTGAAATATCTCTGAAATATTTTGGAATCTTTATTAGTCATTTTCGTTGAACTTCGTTGCTATTTGCTGGCTTGCGGTTTTACTACCTAGTGCTCAATTTGTCATTTATGCTTCAGTGACGCAGTTAGCGAAAAACTTAGCCAATTGCGCTGTTCACCTTCAATTTGTCATAACGTGTGTCTCACAGCGCGCAATGTGTTGAAAGTTCCAAGCGACGAGTGCTTTAACAGTTAATAGCTAAGGGTGCTTTAGAAGTTGGAAACGGGTAAGGTTAGAATGCATATTATCAACCATTCCAGTCACGTCACGTGATCATGCCAATTTTGGTGAAAACTTCTTTTTAAATGCACTACAAAAAGCCATTGAAAGACTGTAAATCAGTGTGCACACTACACACGTTTGTTGATTACACCAAATAATTTTAAAAGCAATTGTAGTAATAATTTGAAGACCGAAAGCGGTATCAATCCACATCATAATTATACTGTAATTAAGAAAATAAAAACATTTTAGTAAAACGAAATTTACCAATGGAAAAGTGCTGCGAATCAGAAAGCCAATTCATTTGGATGCAAGAAGTTCTGTTGGCTAAGTCTGCGTAGTAGTTTAATTGCACGTCAATTAGCAACAGGATTATTAGCAATAATCCTAAATACCGTAGGCAACTTTTGCTGCAATACAATTTCATCTTACGTCACCAAGTCATCACATACGAGTTTCTATCAACTCACTACTTTGAAATAATATCGCCAAATTTTGAAATAACATTTCCAAAATGTTGCCCTTCCCAGTAAACTTTACCACACTGAATGCAACAAAAAAACTCGGTGACTTGATTACAGACTGGTTTGGGCACCTGCTTGTACAGCAAAGGGGTACAAAGCTTTTCGCCGCCAACTGGGTTAACAGTTACGATTTCTCCTGTTTGAAAATTAAGAGTTGATGACTTTGACAAGCTATCAGGATTTATGTTGTAGTCTGAGCGTCGAATAGAAGAACTAGTTGCAGGGGCAGTGTTTTGGTTCTTTTTGTCAATTTTTTTTGTGATGGTAGTACCAGTAGTTGAAGATGAAGCAATGTCGATAGATGGTTTTGATTTGGGGTCGGAGCCGTCCACAATTAATAGTTCGTCATCATCACAAATATCTTCGTCGCTGTCAACTACAACTGCGTACTTCTTGTCATTTGGGCTTGTGTCATTTCTGAATTGGTGCCAAGGCACTTGACCGGCTAGTGTAACGTCCACTTTTGTCGCAAAAAGTTTGAGCATATCAGCAGGTAACACTCGGAGATATTTTCCGCAATTGCACAACTGGCATCTGCTAAATATATCACATAAGCGCACTTTTACATTATAATGTTCTAGTACCATGGCAAGTTGTTCTTTCGCTTTGAGATCGTTTGGTAAGTCCAAACAATCCCCGATTGGCACTTGCGAAGATAAAGCAACAAATGGCGATCCTGTAGTCAAAATGACGCGTTTGTCTATTCTTGCCAACTCTGCTGCTTTTTCATGGCAGTCTAAATTGGTTAAAATGCAAGTGTCTATACCACAGCATCTTAATTGACGCCCTAAGCCTTGAAACATGTTGTCACAAACCACACGAAAATCAGAGACCATGATTGGACGATCGTTTTGACTCGAAGGGGGTGGCTGCTTTTTGAACTCTACTGCTAATCTGCGTCCTCGGCCTCTCCCTATTGCACAGGAACTACCAGTATATGCTCGAGTCGTTTTTGGTTTTTGGATCATGATTGTTTCAAGAACTGCACTGGGATCAATTTTACTCAAACGAGAAGTAAGAACATCGTAAATTTCAATCAAACAGTAAGCATCCAAAGCAGCATATTTGATCTGAGCATAACGCAAAGGCCTTCTTTCCCAATCTGAAATCTGTTCAGATTTGTCCAATTTAGCACCTAAAGTCTGTTGAACCATTTTGCTTAGGCCTGTTACTTGTTTAGCAGAAGTGTTATAACGTTCAATTTTAATGGAAGATAATACTTGGGGATACAATCTCTGTACATGCTTATTGATGATACTTAAATCAATCACACGAAACGACTGTTTTCCTAAATTGTCTATACCAGGTAGTATTGAAGATATCTTTTTTAGGTCTTCACGTAATCCATACCCAACTTTGACATGTTGTTGGGACAAGAAAAGATCATTCAAAAACTCTGCAACTGTTTCAAGTAAGACAGCATCATCAGACAAGACAATCATATCCAGAAGAAAGACGCATGAATGAATGGCCAACTGAAGTAAAGCAATGTCATGCACCTCACTGAAATTTCTAGTGAAGAGCCACTCAGCATCAATTCCAACAATTTCACTTTGTTCTAAAACAGCATCAACACAATTTGCAAGGGTTTCAGCACTATTAACCATCATAATACAGTCATCAGATAACTTTAGAGTGTGGTACATCTCTCTTGTGACTTTGGCTCTTGATGTTCTTGCTGACGCTTTGTTTTGCTGTATAACAGTTTTTACTTGATTTGACTTGTTATCACACTGAGTGCTACTTCCCCAATCATCTTCCTCTTCAAAATCTTGGGTGGTTTGTAAATGAAATCGCTTCATATTAAAGAGTTTTTCAAATGCATCTACAGCTTCATAATCATTGTAAGTATGCTCTACTATGTCAATTAGTTTGTTTTGCAGCCATTCATTTTGCCCAACAGTTCTTTGTATCAATTCAACTGCATTTTCAAAAGTAGCTGAATCTTCTACATAATAACGATAAAGCAGATATTTTACAGCTCCTAAAGAACGCCTTCTACATAAGTTTGGACACAGCTCTTCCGCCTGGCTCTCTTTCCCATAAGTCTTCAACCATTTGGTCAACATTTTTTCATGAAACTGTGGTCGCAACACTTCCTCACGCATAGAGCGTATGCCATGCTCAGAACAAAATGTAATAAGATTAAAATCTTCAGAGAGCCAATTATTTAGCAACCCTATCATTTCTACTTGGACCTTTTCACTACCCTGCATGTAATCTTCAAGTAAACCCAATTTATTTTGCATAAATATTGGTACAGCTATGTCATAAATACTAAATTTATCTTGCAGCTGAAGCAACGTAACAAGTGAAATGGCTGCATTCAAATTACCTCGGCTATCAGACAAAGTCTTTATGTGATGGCATACAAGTTCCAAAGATGGTTTATCGACTTCAAAAGTAGTGATCAACTTAGCAGCTAATTTTGAATGGCTTATTGAAGCAATATCCAACACTCTCTCTTTCATTTCTTCAGTAATACCAGATGAAGAAATATTCTTTGATGTAACATGCTGGCTGAAGTTGTTCATTATACGACCACCCAATGATTCAAGCTTTCTTTTTTCTTTCGAAAATTCTACTAAATCCAAGCAATCGTCAAAAAGACAATTTGAATGTTTGAAAAACTCCAATAATTGCACATCAATTTCTTCATATTTCTTTGAATCCCACAGCGCATGAAGCCTTGACAAAACGTCTTTAACATTGCTACTACTCACAACAGCCATAAAAAATGCAGGGTATTTGATTTTTTAACGTTAATTGTAACTCCTGCTCTATCCATATCTGTCAGAAGGTGCAAAAAGAAAATGATTTTAAGCATTTTGATTGTTGTTAATTAGACATCTCTTCATGCTACTACCGCATTTCAATAAGTTAATTCCTGAAAATTCCGCTAAAGGTGAAACAGACTGCAAACTTTTTAATGCTTTTATCTGCAGTGAGCTAAATACAAGTTTTTCGTCACCAAAAATATTTTTGAAACAGAATCTTTAAACATGGAATTGTAATTATATTTTATTCACCACGTTGCCTAGGCCAGGAGACACTGAAAGGATCTTTCAGTTTTCGAGTCAAGCTGCCACTTGCCCACCGGTCTACCACACACAGTGAAGACTTCACATTGTCCCTTTAATTGCTGAACATCAAGCAGGCAAGCTGTGAATACTAATTTTTATAGTCTTTGGTTTGACCCAACCGAGAATCGAACCAAAGTCTATTATATCAGTAGCAGACACTCTATCCACTTGACCACTGATCAGCAGAAAGCTTTATTTCAAATAATTTAGCTCAGGTGTGTACTGTATTACTTTAATGCTATTGCCAGCAGC
The DNA here is from genome assembly GCA_963965965.1 of Trididemnum nubilum. Classification (NCBI taxonomy): domain Eukaryota; kingdom Metazoa; phylum Chordata; class Ascidiacea; order Aplousobranchia; family Didemnidae; genus Trididemnum; species Trididemnum nubilum. The sequence continues at coordinate 41,684,091 of OZ014478.1, read as the reverse complement.
ATTACATTTTCGTTATAGTAAATACGGCTGCCAAGTATACTTTTAAACTTTTCTTGGTTTTTGTAGAAATGAAAAAATGAAAACTAACTCATTGCCCCCAAAAAAACATTGGATATACTAGGTGCAAAACCGGGATGAAAAAATTAAAACTAATCCATTGCCCCTAAAACAACATTGGATATACGAGGTGCAAAAGCGGGATTTTGCAGAGGCCCGTGTTAAACCCAACGATTAATTTTTTTGCGTTGAAAAATGATCCCAGCAAGTGAGTTTTGAGAAAACAGGCAAATTTCAAGCATATCTCATCAGAGACAGGGGCATGAGAGCAGTGGTGCCACTCAGGATGGTGACACCCGGGTCGGAATTTTGTGGTGTCACCTTTTATAATGCATAGTAGGGTGCAGAAGGTTACATTTTAAAGATAGCGGTACTACTTCATTACAGTAGATAGCAGTTATTATCTGGCCAGCTCAACAACTCCTCATTATATGATTCTAAAACTTGGAAACACATGGGCAGCACACGTTAATCTAAGCTGTGCAACCAGAAATCTGCAATAGGGCGAGGGGCTGTTTTGCAGGTCTGGGAACTCCGCACCCATCCGCTAAAGACCATTGGGGGTCTGGGGGCGGCAATCTCAGAACTCAAAACATTTTATTCTTTGCAAAAATAGCTCAATTTTAGGCTTAGTTTGATAAAAAATAATGTTTTTGAAACGCTATAAGGAAGAACTCAGGTGGCATAGAAATTAGAAGTGCAAAAAGATAAACATGATTAGCCTCAGGCTCATAGCCAGAAATCTGTAATGGAGGGGTCTGGGGGCAGAGCTCCAGAGCTCAAAACTTATGTATTTTGTTGTTGGAAAAATAACTTAATTTTAGGCCTATTTTGCTAATTATCATATTTACAAGCTGGTACCATAAATCATAACATCTTATAGTTTAATGAAACGAACAAAGAGCGTCCATTTCTTCTACATTAAATATCTTATAGTTCAAAGAAACTAACAAGACGCAATCCATTCCTTCTATATTTAAAGGAGAAAAATAAGTGGTTACTGGAACGATATTTGAGTCAAAGTGATTGGTAAATAGGTAATTAACTAATACTGAATAGCTACCCCCCCCCCAAGTCCTGAGCTTATATATGTGTAGAAATTTTTTTATGAAATCTATATTGAACATGCTTCAACAAGCTACCAAATTTTATTGTATGGTTTTGGCAATTTTTCAAAGTTTTCACTAATTTTTAAATTATATTTTTGATAAATTAGCGCCCCCCCCTAAATAAATGTTTCAATAGATGCTTTAAATCAACTTTTAGTCCATTTCAGTGGACCAAACATTTTCAATGCTATTAAACATATATATTGTTGTTGTTTTTGTTTGATTGATATCATATAATGGTGTCACTCTAAAATGGTGAAACCTGGGGCAGGCCACCCACCTTAGCGACGCCACTGCATGAGATATCCCTGAGGTGCTGGGCAATTTTAATGACTTTTGGAAAATGCAGCTATTTTAATGCAATTTCTGATTTTGCACATTTTCAGACCTATTTCAAAGAATTGTAACATTCAGGCCACAAGGATGCGTCTCAATAGCAGTAGATCGGCTAGGTTAAACAACCTTCAAGCTACTCTCCAGTTTGATTTAATGATAAATGTACCAGTATCCAATTAAACTTCTACTTGTGGCTACATTGGAGTGTGACACTCCTGAACTAAATCGCCTAGGTTGGCAAGCCACTTAAACAAATAATTTGCTCAGTCCTCCTCCCAATTTATGGTATTAATCAATAGTTATTTCCAAGCTTGCAAATTAGAGTTAAAATTTTGTACTTAAGTGACTATGCTAAAAGGGTTCAGCCTCCTCAGCTTCCCATGTTTACATTACTGAGCTAGTTAGGTACTGGTACTACTTTTTCAGATCAGTTTGAAACATCACTAAATCCAATTGTTATGCATCATTTTACTAGCTGTGACTCATTTATTTTTTCTTTATTCTGTTTTGATCTGTGTTTTGATGTGCACCAGCACAACTACATGATTCTTCATGGATGCACAAGTTATGCACCTTTTATTAATAGGGTTTAACACTGCGAAAAAAGTTGTTTGGTTAGTAATTTTGTGATGCCACATGGATAACTTGAAAAATGACAAAAATTTTTTTGAAAAATTTTGAAGTTTTAGCCAGCCACAAGGCCCATTTTCATGACAACATAACCACAATTCACAAATTTGGTCCAACTTGGGCTACGATTGTCATATTGAGCTAAAATTAGTTTCAAAATGACTGGAATAGCCAAGTTTATAATCAACTTCAAGAGGAACATAAGTCTAACCTCTTTATTTTTCAAGATAATGCAAAAATGTTATATTTTCTTGTTTTTGAATCAACAGCAGCAATATACCGGTATTGCTAAGAATGAAATTATTCCAAAAATGTCAGCTTAGATTTTGGGGTCAATATTCACTAACGTTGTAAAGTAGATAAACCCATAGGTCTGCATAAGTGTTTTGGTTGCGAACAGTGTTCCCTATAAGCGCAAAAAAGTGCAAAAACTGCAAAACTTTTTCCGGCATTTTCGCACTGAAATTTTGCGAATTCCGGCGTTTTTTCTCCCGCCAAAAACCGGCGTTTTTGTATCCTGCCAAAAACCATAGACAGCTGCGGTTCATGGTGCCTCGCTCTGGTATGTCACACAAATTGCGGAGAAACCTTGCAAAACTCAGATGAAGGACTTTTTTTTTGGAGATCAACATAAAATCGGAGAAAAAGATGCCTCTGTCAGCACAATGCCCCCCCCTTTTTTTTTTGAGACCACATTGAAACCGGACAAAAAAGATGAGAAAAGTTTTGGCATTTTTACATTGCGTTTAGAACGTTCGCACTATTTCCGGCATTTTAGCAGGAGGTGAAAACTTAGAGGGAACACTGGTTGCGAACCAAACAAAGAGCTTGATGACGCTAGGTCATAGCCAGTTAACAAAAAAAACACAGATAAAATTGTTAAAATAATGCCCCCAACCCAACAGGCTGTTTTGCCATTAGGCCCACCAGGGGAGTGACAGCAAATCTAAACAGTAAACTTTAAGTGGAGTCTGGGCAATTAAAGAATTTGCAAAAGTTAAACAACTAGCAAATTCTTACATATTCCAGAACACGAACAAGACGATGGGGCCATGGCAATAACCAGTGCCCTCTCCCAAAATAGATCTGCAAAATATGTAACATTGATTTTAAGGGAAGAGTGTATTTTAACAGCAGTAAACCACACGTTGATCACAGATACAAGAATTATTTGGCAAAGTTCAATTCAGTAACAATCTTTGTGTACTTTTTATGTAAAGTAATGCAGTGGTGTATTTGCCATGTTACACTGAACTGTCGACTACCAACTTGTTTTATTGATTACAATTTTTACTCTGTTCTGATCAATCATCATAAAGCTCTTAGCAGCAGACTACACAATATGCATACTGGTACAGAATATTATACTCTGTAAAATAATAAAGATGTTTTGAATTGGGCGAAAGCATTCACATGATGTCTTTTAGTGAAAATGAGGTAACCAGGGTTCCCACGCATTTGTCAACAAAAAAATCCCTACTTTTTCCATACCTAAATTTGCTTAAAACAAACTAAACTCTAATCATCTGAAATACACAAAACTGCAGTTATTTTAACACAATCCAAAAACTAACTCAACAGAACTCAATTATTATATGGATGAAGACGAATAAATAGCCTATAGTAACGGACATTTCTTAATTGCTAAATGATTGTTCATGGTGTTTAGATTGATACAACATGGAGGCAATGCGACATAGTGTTTAGGCCATGGGCTCAATGGTCATATCCAAGCGGCTGCTATCAGGCACATAGCCAGAAATTCGCAATGAGGGGGCTGTTGGGAGGTTCTGTGGGCGGACCCCCCCAGCTGACAGGGATTAATGGGGGTCTGGGGGCGAAGCCCCCAGCTGCCGGAAGCACTGGGGCGGAGCCCCAAGCGCTCAAAAATTTTGCATTTTTTTGCAAAAATAACTTAATTTTAGGACTATTTTGATAAAAAAATAACACTTTAAAACATGGCAAAGAAATTGGCAGTGCAAACATGATTAAATTGGTTGCATAAATAAGCTATTTGGGAAGTGGCTAATGGTAAATTTTTAGTTCTCTTATTTAGATGCTGGTAAATTATAAAATCGTATTGTTCAATAAAATTCACATGGAATAATCCATTTCTCTACAGTTTACAAAGAAAAATGCTTGGGAGGGGGCTAATGAAAAGAAACTTGAGAGATTGGTACTTAACTAATACTGAATAGCCCCCCCCTATTCCTAAGTTTATAGTATCTTTGTTGATGACACCTATGTTTAGCATTTTTACACTAGCAATTAAATTTGATTGCTTAGTTTTGGCCATTTTTCAAAGTTTTCATTTGATTGTGATTTTTCCCCCAACCCCTGAATATATGTTTCAAAAGATGTTTCAAATACTATTTAATCCATAAAACAGTCTTAGAAGTGCTGAAAACGTGGTATTTTGCTTATGCATTTTGGTCGACATGTCGATTAGGGGGCAATAGTCCCCAACCCGCCCTCCCTGGCAACGCTACTGGCAGCTATATCCACTACTACAGAACTAGAATTCTTGATTTGGCAATGGTAAGCACTGGTACATTGGGAAACATTAGTTTCTTGCACATTGTAGGCAATCTGGTTAACTTCGTTGTCAGTTGCTAAAAGTAACCAAGCAGTAGGCAACCGGTACTATGGCTCCTTTTTATTTGTAGGCTGGTAAACTTAGAATAACTTAACCAAACTACTGGCTAAAGCGTAAGCTGACTAATCTTTAACGCGTAGGGTGAACAACTGACAAACCGAGATACATACAGTAGGCCTATACCAGACTAACTGCTGGGATCAGCAGAGCCTACTGTTATTTGCAGTGTTTGTGCCAAAGAAACAGGATACAAGTACAGATATAGTCTAGAGAATATATTCTCAGTAGCTCAACTGCTGGAACCGGTATGCTTTGCTACAAGGGAGCTTTTTCTTACAGCTAACCATAGGCCTAAGCAGAGTGCCTACTGCAGGCTAATACTGCTGTGGGCTATTAGCACATTATTAGCGCATGAGCTAGTAAAGCTCTCAACTTAACTTAAAAGCCAAACATGGCCTAGGTAGACAGCCTACTGTAGGCTATCAGTGCATTATTAATGTGTGGTAGGTTAATAATCTCTGAACTTCATTGGGATGCAGCAGCTGTTGAAATAGCCTTCTCCAGTTTTCTGCTAACCTTTTGCCTGCTGTCTGCGAATGGCACGCCATTCCTCCTTTAGTACTAGTAGGCTACCGCTACTTAAATTCTTCTGTTTGCTTAATTGCCTTTGATGTAATAATACTCTTTAACTACAGCATAATGATACTCTTAAATTAAAGTTTTGTTAAACTTGTATTGTGACGAAATAAATCGGCAGGACCACCGTTCCTAAAGCTTAACACAACACAGCCAGGCGTGTTATTATTATTTTTATGCGCTTAATAGAAGAATTAGAAAGACAAACGAGATATTTAGTATTCATCCGCTCCAATCGCGTTAGTTTCTACAAGGTGCAGTGCACTGTTTTTGCCAAACAGTTTTTCATCCTCATTCTATACGAGCACGCATTTTTCCCGACTTTTTCCTGGTCGGAAAATGCCTTTACGAAATTCCCGACTTTTCCCGATCGTGGGAACCCTGGGTAACAGTAATTTCTGTTTCAAAGCCATAGAAAAGCAGGTAACAATAAAAAATCAGACTAAATGTGTTGGCAACATTACGTAGCTGTTGATATTAAAATGAATTTTCTTTGATCTTTTTTAGATGGCAATGTTTTCAAAATTGTCAAAACATTTAAGGAGATAGCAGACACAGTTATAATTAAAATTAGATATTGAGTAAATATGCATTTGTACGAATGTAGGTATATTTAAACTACAAAGAAATTTTAACGATAAGGAATTCAGCATACTAGAAAAAATGTAACCACAATTAGTAGTTTCCAACCAAATAAGCCATTGTGGTTTTTGCCCAATTTGCTCCACCACAAACTACATCATTTTGTTGAAGCAAATCTTTAAGAAATCGTGAGATTAGTTCAAAGATTTTTCCATGTTTAGTAGACCTAAAATTAATGCATAACGAATAATTGAGTTTCTTGTTTGAAATTCAAGTTTTATTGAAATCCCGCTATAACATTGATGGTGAAGCACTTGACACTAAGTCACTTTAGCGTTAACTCTGAACTAGAGATTTGCATTAATGAATATAATCAATCTTTAAAGCAGGTTCTATGAGAGTGTTGTTGGACTTAGTCCCTTTAAGTAGAATGTGTTTCATAACTTCTCTTCTTTGCATACTGACTGGTGTTATTGTGGTGTTTGAATGGCAGCAACAAAACAACTACCAACAAACTATTAATGATCACAGTGTCTGCTGCGATAGAAGATTCTACAGTAAAATCAGTTGGAAGATGTTTGCATATAATTTTGTTCTTGTTCACTCCACTAAACCTCAAAGTTGCTTGCATGTATTCAACAGCTTATTGCAGATTTGACCTTGACAAAATGAAAATCCACAATGTCAAACTAAGAGTAGTTCTTGCTCAAAGCCTAAATCAGTATTGCAAAAACGATAAGCTAGTTGAAATGCCTGAAACGTTTTTAGTTAAGACAGTGATACAAAATTCTGAATGAAATAATACAACGACCCGTTAACAGGTTAAACACAGATCAATTTACTTTCACTGACATCATCAGCAACCTATTTGCTCCATTGATATGGGATGTACTAACTTAGCCCCATTGCAGGGATGGGGACAGGTACTGACAATGTCCCAAATGTGTCTTCTCCATGTATAAGAACTATTTTGTCATCACTTATAGTAGAACCCTACCCAGAAAATGGGTTATTCTATGTCAAAACAGCAAATGGTTCCCACTCGACCCTCTCAGATTTTGCTGAAACTTCATCAAAAGGGATTTTTGGATGCATAATAAAGATTTGCAAAATTTCAGTTTCGGATTATTTTTTGTTCAAAAAATGTGCTACCCAAAGTTTTGCAACTCGTGGTGGCAAAATTTTTTTTTGCATTTTCACCCAACTGTGAGGCTTCATATCTTAATTAAGATTGAAGTAACTCAGATTGCTCAAACTTCAAATTTTTATAGACATTTTTCCACTAATTTTAAATATGGCTTTGACTTTTTGATATATACTATACTGTGTTTAAATTGTGAGTTACACACCTTCAAAAAGGCTCGTTTTTTCAAAAACACATTTTTTAAAGGAGCATACCTTACATTGCAAATATTATGACGTCATCAAACTTGCAATGCTCCTAAAGTATATCTATGAGATTGTCATGAAACAATATGAAGGGTGATAGCTGCTAACTGTTGATGTGATTTCACCAATACTATATAGCTGTTGATGTGATTTCACCAATACGACAATGATTTCAGCAATTTTCAGAACATCTGGAAACAAACCTATAATAACACATTGATTGCAGATTTTTAGAAAGTATTGGTGAAATCACATCAACAGCTATTTTGATGTATTTTATAAGTATTCCAAATTTTCCTGTGCTTTTGTTTGATTTCATACCAATTTGATCTCTATACATCAATTGAACGCAAAAAAAAAAGAATTTAAATTGTTGTTAAGTATTAAAGATGTATCAGTAAAAGAACAGTTAATAGTAGAGAAAATTTTGTTTGTTTAAGAGTGGCCAAAATTAATGAAATAGTTAAAACAATTACTAATTTCTTGTTGGTTATGAATCCTTTTCCCATCATCACATATTATTTTCAGAGTTGATTAGCCTTACTTTTTTATTGTTCAGTTATTTAGTAGTCAGAGTTTAATTGTTAGCTTTGGAAGTTCCATTGTAATTCAGATTTGATTACAACCAAAAGCCGCTTATATTTTAGTGCGCAATATGTAAGAAAATAATACAAATGCATCCAAATTTATATCTCAGATCTGGTATATACTGCGTCTTATATTTCAGACCTTAAAGGCTGCAAAATATGGTAAACTTTTTTAAACTTGGAGCAGATTGGAATTCGAAAATTTGTGGGCAAAAATGTTTCCGGAGCAGATTTGAAGTTAGAGTCTTTGGACTCACAGCGAATTTGGAGTCAAGATGGTGCGGTCCACAAATTTTCTGTTTCCAAACCGCACAGCTCAAATCCATCCGCATGCTCCACTGCACCGCAAAAAGTTGGTGAACTAGTTACACCACACCGCAAATACTAGCCTACCGCAAGTCAAAATCTGAAATATACCGGTAGTTACTGCTCAGTGCTCCAACATTGCATGAGTTCAAAAATCGTCTCAAAGACTTCAATTTATATACAGTAACATTGCAATAATTCTGTATTAGGTGATGTTGAGGTGTTTTTCGTATGTGCTCGGCACTATTTCACCTCCTCTGTTTGTTTTTGTGTGCTAGACAGGGTACATTCATTTATAGCTTTTTTTTGCACATTTAAAAGGGCATTCAACCCAAATTTTGAAAAATTGCAAAAAAATCTTAAAAAATATGTTTACCAACATGACCCTATTGCGATTCTCGCAACTCTTTCAAGTAGATTGCACAATAAATCAGTTTGTAACTGCTATTTCCGAGTATTGCTATGTACCAAGCTTTTTGGGCTAGGTGAGTAAAGGTATAGGTAAATCAATTAGTGGAACAGCTACTGTTTGAATTCAGAGAGGTTAGATGCTTTCCTAACATGCTTTGTCTGCTAAATGCTAGCTAAGTAGTCGGAATAAGATAAGACTTTAGTGCTTTAGGCGTAGTAGCCTATAGCCTATTGCAAATTGTGACTATTGCTTCGTATAGATTGCCTATCTGAAAAAATTATTGCCTGTAGAAGGCTAAGGCATCAAAGCTGACAAGATATTAGACTACTATTCTAGTTTTTAGTGAGCCAGTAAGTTTTATGCGATTATTGCACAATCGGTTTAGGCCTCAAGATTAGATAATGCCAGTTAGTTTTTCAGGTAAATATGAAATTGCAAGCTTCAGTGCTTTTTTTGTTTAGGTTAGTTACGGTTATCAGCAGGTACCTACAAAGCCACTTCCTCCACAGCTGCTAATGTACCGGTAGTCAGTCTTTTGGAACGATTTTGACCTATGTCCTTTCAGTTTGGTAATGTTCAGAGAGCGTGTCTCTTTAGTCTAAGGGGAAAAAAAATTGCGAATATCTTACGATTTCTTGGCCGAAGAGAATCAAAATTGGTGCGAAAAAATTCTAAAAAATTGCCAAAGTTGTTTCACTATGGTTTTGCAGAAAAAAACTTCAAACAAAAACGTCCTGAATGCCCTTTTAAGTGTGTCTAGGTGTTAACCTAGCATCATTGTGCTTGCCTAAGTAAATAAATAATGGTTAGGTACCAGTATTGCTTAATAACAACAGCTTAGGCTACTGCATGCCACATTACAAATTAAGCAGCTTAGCCACCAACACTCCATGCTCCAGAGTCCACCTAGCACTAGTGGTGCAAATTATTTCTGGGAGGAATGGACACAATATTGTTAAGTGTTTTGTATCGCCCTCCTTGTAGCGACAAAACAACAGATAAAAATATCAGCTCATTGCTTAGGTCTGCCTGTCAAATCCATTCAAGTTATAAACTGATTGTTGGAGATTTCAATCTACCTTCTATTGACTGGGTCCATCTTGTCTTTCCCCCAGCCTATGATGATTTTATGGATACCATTTTTGAGATGAATTTGCAACAACATGTCTTACATCCTACAAGAGATGATGCTATTCTAGACCTGATTTTTTCAGACTTTTCAGACATTGTGATGAATATTGACATCATTGAGCCCCTGGGAACTTCAGACCACAATATGGTTCTATGTGAACTTTCTATGGTTTCTAAGAATCTATCACCTGCTGGAGAACCTTTAATGAGGAGGGATTACAAGCATGCAAATTGGAATTTGTTTCAACATTACTTGGTACAAGTAGATTGGGAAACCATTTTTTCTTTTCCAGATATTGACTCTGTGTGGATTAATTTTTTAAAAACAATGAATGAGTTGCTTGATGTTGTTGTTCCAATAAAACGTCCAAAATCCAGAGCTTCTCCTCTTTGGGAAACTAGAGCAGTGCGCTCTGCACGTGTACTCAGAAACAAAGCCGAAAGAAATTATCTGAGAGATAAATCGACTCTTAACAAAAATTTAAGAAATCAAACAAGCAAAAGCCTCAAGCAAGCTAATACTTTTGCTGTAAAAACTTTTGAATTTAAATTGGCCCAAAACTCTGATGCTAAACCATTCTGGCACTATGTTAATAGCTCAAGAAAAAACAGATCTCGCATTGGCCCATTGCTTCAAGGCAAAAGTGTAACCTCAAGCGACGAGGAATGTGCTCAAACACTGAGTGATTTCTATGCTACTGTATACACTGTTGAAGATAGTGTTAATATTCCATTTGCTATACCAAAAACAACTGATGAGCTTGTGTCAGTCAGCTTTTCCCCCGGCATTCTGTTGTCAGTGCTATCAAAAACTAACAGTTTTTCATCTGCTGGCCCTGATCAACTACCATACTGTGTTCTGAAAAATGGAGGCTATCCATTACTCTCACAACTGTCTAGATTATTCCAGCTATGCATTGATATTGGTTCATTACCAAAACAATGGAAAATAGCCCATGTAACTCCTATTTTCAAAAAAGGAAACAGAAAAGATCCTGCCAACTACAGACCCATTAGTTTAACAAGCTGTATCTGTAAATTAATGGAGTCATGTCTACGACAAGCAATGTGGAAGTTCTGGTCAGAGCGAAATTTAATCCTAACAACACAGTTTGGGTTTTCACCCAGCTCTTCTTGTGTGGACCAACTGTTGCTCTTCATTGAGAAAGTAACTACTTATATTGATGATGGTTTCTGTGTTGATTTTGTCTATTTAGACTTTTCAAAAGCTTTTAATAGTGTGCCACATCTACGACTACTCAACAAGCTTTCTGCACTTGGTATTAAAGGAAACCTGTATAATTGGATCAAGTCCTTCCTCACTGATAGGACTGAAATTGTTGTAGTTAATGGAAAGCATAGCTTGCCCCAAAGAATGCTATCTGGTATCCCACAAGGAAGTTGCCTTGGACCACTGCTCTTTATTGCATATGTGAATGATATTGACTCTATAATTAGTACCGGTTGCTCAATTCTCAAATATGCTGATGATATGAAAATCTACAGGGGTTTTTCTCATCATAATGCTTTATCTGAGAGTGTACTTTTACAACAAGATTTGAATCAGTTGTCAAAATGGTCAAAGTTATGGAAGCTCAACTTTAATGTACCCAAGTGCTCCAGTTTGCACTTTGGATCACAGAATGCTCAGTATCATTACATGTTAGACGATCTACCAATTGCCCAAAAAAAGAATGAAAAAGACCTAGGAGTGCATGTATCAGACAACTTGAAATTTTCTTTTCACATCTCAAATGTTGTTAAAAAAGCTGAATGCTTGATGGGGGTTCTCAAAAAGTTCATTGTAAGTAGAGACAAAGTGGTTTTTATCAGGCTTTACAAACAGCTTATAAGACCTCATCTGGAATATGTAACATGTGTTTGGAATCCCCATTTAAAAAGAGACATTAGAATGCTAGAACAAGTACAAAGAAGAGCAACAAAATGCGTACATGGCCTTCATCATATTCCTTATGAGGAACGTCTCAAAATTTTAAACTTGGATTCTTTATATCATCGAAGGCTTGTAAATGATCTGGTTAGTGTATATAGACTATCACATGGCAAACACAGTTCCAGTTTGTCTTTTGAAGATTTTTTTGTTTCAAACAATAATACAACAAGAGGCCATAGCTTCAAACTGCAGAAACCAATGGCTAAACTGAATTGCAGGAAATTTAGTTTTGCTCATCGTATTGTGACTTTATGGAATAGTTTGCCTGCTAACATTGTTAACTGCAAATCTGTAAAAAAATTTAAAACTCTTGCAAGGGATTTTGTCACCTCTAAGGTGGATATGGATGTTTAATTTTTTTTTTTTTTTTTGTAATTGCAATAAAATACAGTTGAAAAAACTTTCAACTGCAATAAACTTAAACTCGAATTAACAATTTCAAAAAAAAAAAAAAAATTTTTTTTGCTCCACTAGTAATGTTAGTGCTTCAATATGTGTTTTGTTTGTTTTTAATTTTTTCTTTGTTTTGGCTGATAGTGTTAACTGCTGATATTCTGGCTGCGATAGTGTTTAGAGTGTTAATTATGCACATGCAAATGTGCTTTTTTGAGATATTGCAAATCATTACTGTGCTCACTTTTGTTGAGACTGTTTTCACTGATCAACTGCCCTGCGACTGTATCTTCTCAATGCTATTACAACATGTTAAGAATGTTTTTGTGAACTGATAATTATCTTCATATCTTTGAACACATTAAGAGTGCTTTCTTGTGATTTTGAGGTATTGATCCTTATGGCCTTGCATGTAATTGACTGGAAATTTCTTTATGATATACTTTCCAGAGCGTCATTGGTGTGTTGGGTTACTCAGGAACAACACCAAACGGCTGGAATGTGTTCTATGTGATGTACTGTATACCTACACTGCTAAGGGTATAAGGTACACTGCCATTTTTAAGTTATGATGTGTTCAATGCATTGTTAGGTTAGAAGAAGCAGGTTTCTGCTTGTGCAGTGTTATGTTAATTAAGTAAAATGTCATTGGTATTTTGATTCTCATTAGATATGGTACTGATATCATATAAGCTTGCAGGTATTTTAGACATTATTTGTCATATTTATTTCAAGAACTAATCATCTTTTCAATTTTTTTCATGCTTTATAACTACTGGTACATATTATAACTGGATTATATGTAAAATTGGGCTTGAATGATTGAACGTATTGATGCATGGAAATCATATTACTTCATGTGATTATCCCTCTGGACTACAAAATTTGATAATGATGACAAACGAAACTGATTTGCTCTGCTCCATCCTACACTTTGCAACTGTGCTTTTGTGTCTTCATTTCATTTCACTAACCTTATGGACGTTTTGTGCTTGGAATGTGTTTTGCTGTGGTGCTTCGGCACTGGATCGGCTTATTATTATTATTATTAGTCAAACAATAGGCTTAGATAACAACTTGGTCTAAATTGTTGCCTTAAATAAACAAGCCAACTAAACCAGCCATACAGGATAGGTCTTAGTTCAATTTCAAACATAAAAAAAAGTATTGCTACTCAGTACTGTATCCCCCCAATCATGAATCAAACCTTGGAGTTGGACATCAAGTTCGAAATATAACGGCCTTCCACTTTAGTGGCACCCAAGCTTGCTGGCTGCATCCATGCAAAAAGCAGCATTAAAAGCACATACAAAAGCACTTGGCTTGCATGCCATGGTCATGTATGATAAGGTACGGTAGTGATGTACCACATCTGTTCTTCAATTGTAATTTTGATAGGCTAATGATAGGCCTACTACACAAGTACATATATATGCGATATACTTTTCAAGTTTCACATCAATTTAGCATTAAAATAACGATTCTAAATCTTGCCTTGCATAAACAACTTAGTGCTGTTCAGTTTAGTTAATAGCACTTAAGCTCTGATAAGCCTCCATAGTGGAATCGCCAGATTCTGCCGAAGATTTCCGCCAGCTAGAATCGGCAAATGTTAATACGCCAGCAGATTCATGACGTTCGTGACGTAAATCCGTAAAGAGAATAAGAGTGAGGGCTCATTTACCGTACTCTTTTAAGCTTTGTAAATTATGGTTAGGGTTAGGGTTTGGGTTAGGGTTGGGGTTGGGGTTAGGGTTGGGGTTAGGGTTGGGGTTAGGGTTGGGGTTAGGGTTGGGGTTAGGGTTAAGTTAAGTGCTGCTTATACCGGTTGTCATTTTTTCATTGGAATTAGCTAAAATTTTCAGCGGCTTCCCCGAAACCTTCCACTTTTTACTCGATTCATAAAATTGAGTTAAAATTTTGATTCCACCATAGAATTTACACCCCTCTCCCACTTTGAAAATGGCTTCGGCATCCATCAGTATGGCAACCAAAGAACAGAAGTATTTGCTACCAGCACCATACGTAATGTTTCAAACAACAACAGTATGCATCAGAGGTGGAGTCGAGGACGCAAGGCTCGAGGCCAAGGCCAAGGACACAAAAAAATCCGAGGCCAAGGCCAAGGACAGCCTTTCCGAGGACAGACACTCTCGAGGCCAAGGACAGGAATGCTCGAGGCCAAGGCCAAGGACCAAGTACACAAAGCGCAAGTGCTCTCCAAAAAAAAAAAAAGGTCTTCACAAAAATTTTTCAAGCGATCTTTACTAAAAAACGTTTTCCAAAAATTTTTTCAAGCGCTCCACAAAATTTTAACATTCCAAAAACTAGTGCTGTCCTCGAGCCGAGGACAGGTCAATTTTCGAGGACTTGAGGCCTCGAGGCCAAGGCCAAGGAGTTCAAAATGTGTCCTCGAGGACGTCCTCGAGGCCAAGGACGTCCTCGAGGACTCCACCTCTGGTATGCATCATAATTAGAGTTTGGAGTCGCTGAAAAAAAGGCAAAAAAACTGGCAACCATCGAATTATTCGTCGCTATACTTTCAAAAATAACAGCAATTCGACTAGCGATTGACAATCGCTATTGTTATTTACAACGAAAATCGCTATTGCTATTGACAAAGACTAGCGAATAGCAATATTATAAAAATACAGTGTTTCCATTTGAAAATTTTGAGATATTTGAATTAATTTTTACTTGTGAATCAAATGGCAACATACGTTGTAAAAAGGTCTATAAAGTGCTTATAGCCTGTGGGCCTGTATGATATTTATTTATTTATTTATTTTATTTTATTTTGTTTATTTGCCATCAATTAAATTGATAAATAATAAAACAGGTATCAATTCTAACAATGCCGGTATAGTGTAATCTTTAAAAAATATCCAACGACAAATTCGTAACAAGGAGGCAACGAAGTGATACGTGGAACTTCGAGTTTGTTATCACCTGGAGAGTGTTTTACATATCAGAAGCACACAAGTACAACTAACGCTAGAAAACATTATTTACTATAATAGGTAAGCCAGGTTTGAATAACATTGCTGTTTACAAAAAATAAAATAAAACAGAATTTTACAGACAAGAAAAACTTCATCACAATAGCCTACTATATTTTGATCTTTTTCAACCATAAACAAGTACTCGTTTTTAATTTGGGTAACCAGCAACCACATTCTGTAGCATACATCTTTTGCCCATCTAACAACTGGTGATAAATTAAGCGTGAAATGAATTGAATTGTTGATTAATTTTTAAGTACGCAGTTCCACTACGCTTTCATCAAATAACATTGTAGTTTATTTTTAACATTTTTGGTGATTTACCTATTTTTTGGAAGTCTCTATGGAATTCCATATCTTCGGACCTTGAAATTGAATAGATTTTTGAATTTGTTAGTTCGGTACTATGGTAAGAAAAAGTTATCAACCATCACATTCTGGCTGTTTTGCCCCGACATCAGGCCCGGCGCCTCAGGGGGGCATTTTGGGGCCGTGCCATTTGAATCACAGCTTGTGCTTCCCTGTAACAGTTGAAAACTCGCCTTAGTTAAAACCAGAAAAAAAGCAAAGATGGATTGAATTTAATTGAAAAGAAATAAAGGTTGTTATCAAATTAAATAATGAGTGGTTCGATTCCGAGATGTAGAAAATAAAGTTTATAAAATTATAAAGTCAAGTCCCATGATGAAACAAAAGTCTTTGTTTGGTGCGATGAGTGAAGCGGACGAGTGGGTGGGCAGATAAATAGACCGACAAGCAGGTGATCCGGTGATTCATTGAGATGGCGTGGATAACAAAAAGTGCATCCACATGCTGTGCTGCATTCGCAAACCTTGTCCGCATGCTGCACCGCACCACATCCAAACACACATAAGTTCACACTGCACTGCACCACACCGCAAGTTATACATCCTTTAAATTTTTTCTAACATCAGAAAAAAATTAGCTTTCTAGCTTGTGGCATATAAAAAAATTGATTTTAAGGGTATCATTTTGGAGAGTTTTGAAAAGGGTCACTCTCTCAAACAATGTCAAAATATTTGTTTTTTAAACATCTGCCAATTTAAAAAAAATACCCTAGCTTGAGCGGTTCAAAAAACTTCATTCATTCATTCATTCATTCTTTTTTTATTCTTGACCACCACAACAATAGCAAATGCATGGTAACACAATAATAACACGTAGAGTCAGGAAAAGGAAGTAGCGACACAACGTCAGACGTTAAGACATGCAGAGTATACTGAACACAAAAAAGCGATTTTTATTTGCATGGTTGCTACACCTGTCACACCAGCTCAAAGTACATTGTAAGCCTAATCAATCACAAACATCAACATACACGCAGGCACACAAGATGGAAGTAAAACTAACGACTGGAGTAGTTGTTCGAATGATTGATAAAAAGAAAAGAGAGGGACAGTGACCAGTGCAAGGCCAGGCACGGTTACGTAGGTGGTCAACGGGTGGTGCAACCGGCCCAAAACTATGTTTAGCTCAGCGGAGCATGGTGAGGAAAGAAAAACCACCCTGAAAATGAAACCTCACCGGGTCCAGAAACCCTTTCAAGTAGCAGCTGGTCATAGCATCAAGACAATAACAATTTTGCAATCGATACATATGCATCAAAACAATTATACACAACATATAGCAATATGAGTCACACCATCCACATTGCGTCTAAATAATTAGCTGGTACAAAGTACCAAACTTGTGATCTCTCCGATATCTTAGTCAGAACGAAGGTATACCCACGAGAGGAACTAAATTTGTGTCTATGCAATGTTGATAATGTGTATCTCACACCAGTTAAGGTAGAGTCCGGTGATACTCAACTTAAACGGCAATGGCTTTAGTCACCTTGCTGTGCGATGTACTGGAATTCACCGGCAAGCAGTTAATTGCCTATTGATCATGAAAGCAGTTTTTAAGTTTTAGTAAAATTATTACCAAGTCATCAGGTTTTGTACTAAGTTTTAGTACCCCAGGACTCTACCAAGGCGTTCAAGCAGTAGTCAAAAATAGTAACGTAATAACAAAAAAAAAAGACGCAGCCAAAAAAAAAAAAAAAAACGAGAAAGTAAGCTACAACAAACGACAGATAACGAAAACAAGTAAGGACAATAGCTGCTATTTTTACAAGCGGAGCAATAAGATTATGGTAAGAAATGGATAAATGACAATCTTTTCATAAGGTATAATTAAACATGCCCAAGCAAAATGTTATGTATGTGATGGTATACTGATTTGATGTCAAATAGATCTGAACCAAGAATTGATTAACATAATATCTTGACCTCGAGATCAATAACCAGCATAAGAGAATTGTCCATATTTAAAGTTCAAGTCGATAATTTACTACACCACTTCAGTTTTTGTTGCCTTGCCCAGTCGAACGTACACCTTGCGTAGCCACCATCATCCAATCCTGCTTACTGCTGGGGTTGTAGACTTGAAGAAAAACCTGAAAAAAAGAGAACAAAGCAGGAAAAGGAAAACAAAAATAAATAAATTGAGGAAGGAAAAAATGCAGATTTTCGAGGACATAGAAATGGGATTCTAAGATTAGTGACGACAACATAATATAATCTTTTAGCATACTTCGACCAGTTTATTCCGATCCAAAAACTTTCCGAGTTTTCTAGAACTTTTATTATAACCACCAAGCAGAGTTACTTTTCGGGACTAATCCTGTCCAAAGTGTAACAAGATTAGCAAAACAGCACTATAGTATTACACATAAAACGCAAACAATGCCCTAGAAATCAGACTTGTATTAAGTCTTTACATAAAATGTTTCGCATTT
Source organism: Trididemnum nubilum (assembly GCA_963965965.1). Lineage (NCBI taxonomy): Eukaryota > Metazoa > Chordata > Ascidiacea > Aplousobranchia > Didemnidae > Trididemnum > Trididemnum nubilum. The sequence goes on along the minus strand of OZ014478.1, from coordinate 41,666,168 downwards.
TTAAATTAAATGATGCTATCGTGAGATCCTGGGACTTGAAAAAAGTAGGAACTTTACTCCAGAGGGATGGGCCACGGTGAGAGATAGATTGTTGGCACACATTGGTTGAACAGAACTTTGGAATTATTTTAGAATTGTTTCTGGTATTATATTGCGAATGATTAGTGACAAAGATTTTGCTGAATATTGAAAGATTTTTATTTTTGTTCTGCTTAAACATAAATACAGCAATGTCTTTAAATAAAAGTTGATCAATTGTTAGTATTTCATATTTTTGCCTAATGTCTGTGATGTCACTGTTACGGTTTCGACCACATGCTAACCTAATAAATTTGTCACACAATTTCTGTAACTTGTTTGTAATTGTTGTGTTACCATAGTACCAACTAGAGATGCAGTACTGCAAGTGACTGCCCATCAATGAATGATATAAGGTGATTAGTGTTCCTTGATTCAAAAAAGGTTTTACTCTTCTCGCAGCTGCCAAGCCAGATCTCAGTTTGTTGAGCACATGTTTAGCATGAACTGACCAAGTTAGATGCTCATCAATATGAACACCAAGAAATTTTAAAGAGCTAACTTGTTCAATATCAAGTTTTCTTAATGAGATGGATTGATCAGAAGGTGGAGTTTTTGATTTAGTTGACCTAAACAACATACATTTTGTTTTGGATGCATTGATTGATAATTTATTAGCAATCATCCACTGATCAATGTTCTGGAGATCTTGCTGAGCATTGGCATAAAGTGAGTGATAGTTTTTGTTTTGAAAGAATACACTTGTGTCGTCAGCAAACATGATCGAGTTACCATATTTTAAACAATTTTTGAAGTCATTAACATAAATAAGAAAAAGAAGTGGGCCTAAATTTGACCCCTGTGGTACCCCCCGTTTCACGGGATTGAACGACTTCGAAAGAATCCCAGAGCATTCCACTTTTTGCGTTCTTCCGCTTAGATAGCTTTTAATCCAGTCAAGAGCTATGCCTCTGATTCCGCTATGTTCCAGTTTAGATAACAAAATGCTGTGATCGATCGTGTCGAAAACCTTCGATAGGTCTAAAAATACTCCAAGGGTAGGTGTTTTGTTAGCAAGTGACTCAGTTATGTTGTGAATTAAGAAGGACAAGGCATGACTTGTGCCGTGGTTTTTTCTGAAACCAAATTGCTGTTGGAAGAAAAAGTGGTGTCGTTCTAAAAAGGAATATAACCTACTGTACATGATTTTTTCTAGGATTTTTGATACATTGGACAATAAGCTGATTGGTCTGTAGTTGTTGATATCTTTTGCATTTCCCTTCTTGAAGACAGGACATACTTTGGCAATTTTAAAGTCATTTATGAATTCACCTTTACTCAAAGATAAATTAAATACATGGCTAAGAGCAACTAAAATATTATCTGGAGAAGCTTTTAAGACCTTAGTTGGAACTAAATCTAAACCAGCACTTAGTTTGTTTTTTAATTTTAGTATAATATTGGAGATTTCTGAGGGACATGTAGGCCAAACATACATTGAGGGCAAGGAAGAGATGCTTAAATATTCAGAGAAAATAGTGTTACTTGAGGGGAGAGTGTCGACTAGTTTTTTAGCAGCGGTAGAAAAATGATCGTTAAAATGATTTGCAACTGACTGTGGATCATTTACCTCAGTGCCATTAATTAATAAAGTAATGCCATTAGATTTGCTTCGTTTTCCAAGTAAAGAGTTGATATATCGCCAAGTACCTTTAATATCACACTTGTGCATTTGAAACTTGTTTTTGTAGAAAGCCTGTTTTTTTTCTTTAACTGCTCTGTAATAAAGATTTCTAGCTTGGGTAAATAATGCTTTTGTTCTAGAAGTTTTGTTTGTCATGTATTGTTTGAATAGTTTTTCTTTGCACTGCAGTAAATTTTTAAGCTCTTGGTCAAACCATTTTTTTTGCGGTTTCAGTCTAGAAAGTCTTTTTTTCAAGGGAAAATGCTCCTCAAACTTATTTCTGTAATCTTGGTAAATTTTGTTATATGCTTTGTTTGGATCAGTTTCGTTTAAGACAGGGGTTATGTCAAGTTCAGAGAGAGATTTGGAGAAGGATTCAATTTTTGAATCACTGAACTGGCGATAGTACTCACTACCTGATTTAGAACTTTTACATCTCTTTACTGCAATGCTCATCATTGTAGCTAGATGGTCTGAAATTGAGAAAGTTATGATACAACTTTTTACTTTTTGTAGTGTGTTACTGTTTGTCCATATTTGGTCAAGTAATGTAGAACTATTATCTGTTATTCTCGTTGGCCTATTGATTAAGGAACTGAATCCATGATCATACATAACATCAATGAATTTTGTCACATTTGGTTCATCGCAATCTAAAATATTATAATTGAAATCTCCAAATAAGAAACTTTCTCTTTTATTTATTTTTCTCAGAATATTGTCTAGATCAGCAAGGAACATTTTTTGTGCATTACCATTATTACAAGGAGAATGATATATGTTCCCACAAGTTATAACTTTATCTTGAAATTTGATATCTACAAAGATAGATTCAAAGATTTTTTCATTCATTATATCTAAGTCAATGCGGTGAGTGAACTCAATGCCGTCTCTAATGTAGAATGCAACACCACCTCCACGGTATTTTGATCTAGGGTTTGAGAGAAAAGTATAGTTGGAGAGATTGGTGTGGGGACCAAGTTGGTCAGGTTTGAGCCAGGTTTCAGTAACTGCAATGATACTGGGTGTAAAAGTAAGTGCTGATAAAAGACTTTCAAGTTTTGCAAAATTTTTGTAGTTGTTTAAAGATCTAATGTTAACACTAATGGCTGTGAAGTTAAAATGGGAACTAGAATCATGAATCAAATATTTTTTAACTAGGTTAGTTGTTACATACTGTGTTTTTGAATTTATAGTAAATGAGTCATCCTCTTCTAAAATAATATCATTATCAGTATCATTGATAGATGTATTGTCACTGTTTATAGTGTTGTTAAACATTAAATTCAAATCATGGGCATTAAGAGTTTTGTCATAACAAGAGTCAGTAGGGTTAAAAATGTCATCAAATTCAACTTCAGAACAAGAAGCAAAAGGAAATGAGAAATCACAGAAGCTACATGTCCAGTCAGCAGTTGTAGTAGGTTTAATTTGAAGGTTATTTTGGGCTTTTCTGCCAGGGCATTTTACATGCTTAAATTGTAAGCATTGTGAGCAAGTTAATGATTTTTGATTTTTTCTGATTATTTTCTCACAGTCAAGGCAAGTCTTTGAAATTTGCTTTGGCATAAAGGATATCAAATGACAAAAAAAAAAAAAAAAAAAAGTAATAATAATGATAATCAAAAAAATGCAATAGAAAGACAAAAAAAAAAAAAAAAAAAAAAAGCAGAGTAAGGAGCAAATGTAGTCTTGAGAGTGTAACAAGTACAAACTGACAGGTAAAAAAAGCTATACATAGTTAGTGGTGGGGCTATAAGTTTCTATTAAGGGTTGAAGTTAAAAAAAATTAAGGGAAGGGTAACAGCTAGCTATTTTGAAACTATGACATTAATTAGGGAGTACACACCATCTGATTCCCAATACCATTGGGTTAGCCTGTTTGCAGTCCGCAAAAAATGCTCAATCTTAAATTCATTTGCAAGAATGTATAAAAAGGAATGTATGTAAACCAAACACATTCTCCAGACCACAAAAAGCATCCAAGGTACCAGAAGTGCTTAAGAATCTGAAGGTGTATATCAGATATCATGCTCAGGTGCACATTGCATTTAATCTTGTGCGCCTTATATAAAAGATTAAAGGTAATAGAGGTCGTAAGGATACTGCGCCTGATAGTCCAAACTTTATGATTTACAAATTTACTGGTACTGCAACTACATAATCACAATGACTTAAGAATCTAGCAATCTTTTAATATCTCCAAAGTCATCAATTACTTGCCTTTTGTTTTTGAAGAAGCAGTATACATTACCATAGAAAGTCCAAACGTTCCGAAACCCAAAAGCATTTCTGGCCTCCTCCACTAATGCCAACCGTCGTTTTGTTAATGACTCGGTGATCGATAACTTTTCCGCATTCTCTTCCTCAGATTTCAGGTTCTTCTTAGAGCTGTAGATGGAGTCCCGCACTGATCGCCTCACAAACTTGATAATGATGGGGGATGTGTCTTTTTTCCTAGAAGGAAGAATATGGCAGGTATCAATGTCAAAGGTCTTAATACGATGACTTAGTCCTAGCCTTAAGTTAAGCTTATTTACAACATAAGATTCAAACTCAGTATAGCTACTCTCCTTTTTGGGAATATCGCGACATCCGTGTAAGATTAGACAGTTGCGCCGACTGTACTGCTCCAGGTCATCGATGGCTCTTTTGTTCTCGCTCGTTTGTCGTGCAATCTCCTTCACGGTGGTTTCCAGTCGACTGATTGCTTCCTCCATCTTCTTGAGCTGCTGACCCTGGATTTCACGATTCGCACTGTCTGTAGGCCTAATTGGTGTTTCGGCATTATCTGAAATAAATGAGATCTTATCAGCAGCACTAGTGGATTTTGAATCTAAATATTGCTTTGCATACCTTTTCTGAGTAGCCTTGAGTTCTAAGACCTCAGCCATGACCTTCTCAAGGCTATACTTACCACTACCAGTTGAAGTTCCAGCCATTGTCTTTTAGAGCCTGAATAATCCGCAACTTTACACTATTTTGACAAAATTAGAAAAAGATATTTAGCCTAGGTTTATAGCCTACTGTTAATAACTATAGCTAGTTCTACCAATCAACTTAATTCACTCTTAACCAATCATCTGAAACTTATTCAAATAGAATGATTTCTGGGGAGTCCATTTGGGGGCCCCTGGGGGGAATGGTACCCCCATACTATGTCAAATTATTTGTTGCTTAAATATCTACTGATATAAACAAAAAACTATCACCCTAGCTTGAGCAATTAAAAAAAAATTAGTTTTTTAGGGCCCCATTTTGGGGGGTTCTGGGAGAGAAGTCGCAAAAAATTTCAGAAGACAAAATTGCATTTGCAGCTCAACAAATTTACACAAAAATTAGATATCGATGTTGTATGGTTTAGGAGAAGAAAAGTGCACAAGATTTAGAAAGCAAAAAAATGGAAAAAGAAAAAAAAACTTAATGCGGCTAAAAGTGTACGTAGGTATGAAAGGGTATCTTACATTATATAACCACGTGAAATTTTTTTTGCCGTACTTAAGCCGTTTTTGAATAAGACCGCTTTTTACACGAAACTTATGGGGTAGTTTTCAGGTCCTAAACCTGAAGTTACGGGACTCATTGCCTTGAACTTTGGCACACACAAATAACTTATGAATCTCAAACTGCTGTCAAAATTTCATGTACCTTGACCAAACCATTATCGAGTTATAAGTAAAAGTCTGAAACTTCGCACTCGTTAATAATTAACTTTGAAAATGGTCGGGTAAAAACTAAATAATATGCGACGCAAGATCAGTCGTTTTAATTATAGGCCTTCAGGTTTAATTTGCATTGTGTGTGTTTTCTATCCGTTTTTCTTCACCGTGTTTCGGCAATGAAAAACAATCTACCATTCTACCTGATGATTCCATACAACTACTGCACTAATCCTGAACCAGTAGCTCAAATAATGAAATATAAGGTATCACGTGCTCTGCATGCTGTCACAAGCTACTACCCTTGGATGTAATTAAAGGCGGTGAATCATCCAGCCAATTCTAGTGGTTTACAATAGCTAAAATTGAACTATAATTTTTGATATTTTTTGTTCTAATTTTGGGACTGCGGTTGCAAAGATATTCAATAAATACAAAAAGCTTTCCCCCCGAAAAAAGTTTTTGGAAACTCTGAGTTTTGTTCTTCCCACCAAAACCACAGTAGGCCTAATGGTTTAGAGAACTGTGGTAGGCCTAATAGTTTAGAGATGGTTTATTTCTAAATAGTTTAGGCCTAATTACGCCTAACTATCTCTAAACTATTAGGCCTAATAGTTTAGAGATAGTTGGGCCTAATAGTTTAATAAGATTACAGTAGGCCTAATAGTTTAGAGAACTGTGGTTTTGGTGGGAAGATCAAAACTCAGAGTTTCCAAAAACTTTTTTCAAGGGGACATCTTTTTGTATTTTTTGAAAGTCTTTGCAAACGCAGCCCCAAAATCAAAACAAAAAATATCAAAAATTATAGTTCAATTTTAGCTATTGTAAACCTCCGGAATTGGCTGGATGATTCACCGCCTTTAACTACCTTATGTATTATTGTTTATACCTTTGCCGTTTGCATGTGTGTTTGATTGTGGAATAAATTTTGCTACTACATAGGCTATTCTGTCATTGGAAATTTACAAAGCGTAGTCTTCGTACTCTACTACATAGGTCTACCAGATCTGAGATAGGCTACAGACATAGGACCGAAAGCCTAATTCTTGATGCCATGACCTGTTGATGAATAGGCTACACTGAAATGCTGAAATGCCACTGTCACTCTGAAATGCAAGCGCATGTGTAGTAGAAACCGTTGTCTAGCCTTGGGCTTGTACCAATACCATAGGCCTGTTGCGTACAGGGTGGGTATGTTACTAGGCTTTATTTTGTGCCTCTACTCTGATGATTGTTTCCCACAAACCTGTTTCTTCTACATTTGTCTGCCTTAGTTTTATCTTCTCACCGAACGTCCTAAACCTTTCCTAGTCTAGCCTTCCAAAACCAAAATCGTTTTGTTGGTGTCAAAAAACACGTTCAGCCGATCAAAACTGAGTTTCTTGTAGCCAAAATAGCTGATTTTAGGATGCTCCGAATTCTGAAAAAATAAACTTGAAGCGAAGGCACCTTTACTGTTTTAGTAACATGCATTGTCTTCAATTCATACGATAGTTACATCTAGATTAACCATTGTTGTACATAAAGAGAAAATCACCAGCAATAATTCTAAAAAAAATGTGAAAAAATTATTGTACGCGGCGCTGCGCTGACGCTGTGACATAATGCAGATTTTAGTTGCCACGCTGCGCGGCGCGGTGCACCAACAACAGCGCGCAGCCGCGTACGCTGCGCTGTTGCCATCTCTACCGGCAAACAAGCTGGCGTTCCAACTGGCGAACTGGTAGTGCTACTTGGCGATGTGGCGGTTTTCTGCAGATAGAAATAAAAAGGTCCAATACATAATACTAGATGAGACTTCGCCTAACACAAAAAACACACGTAAAAGACACACTTACCAGCCGTTTTGAGTCCCAAAAATAATTGGCTTTCGACACAGTTGCCAATCTCAAACAGTAGTCATACAGCAAGGTCTTTCCAAAACACTTGTTCCAAACAGCGGAAGTCAAAAAATTATAAGACTAAAAAAGGTCAAGTGTCGGCTTATATAGCATTACGTAATCAGAAACGCAAAAGAGGTCGAGAAAAAACGCAAAACTGAATAATCCGGCAGAAATCAGAAAACGACAAAAGACTGAAATCTCGAGTTCGAAACTGCGCTAACACTCCCTAAACAAGAAATGTGCCCCCCAAGCGAGAATTGTATCCCAAAGAAAGTATCAGACCTGGTGCCACTGGAGTGTGCAGCAGTTCTAGGCCGGCAGCCCCAAAATACTGGTATCTACCCAGTATTCATGGGCAAGAACCGTTTTTTTGCAGATTTTGCGATAAAAATTCTTATTTTTTTATTTTTTTTGGTCTTCACCTTGAAATTAGCACATTTCGCGACAAAGACCTTTTTATGGTCTTCACTTTCGAATTTGAGAAAACATAGTTTTTGTGCCTCCCCTCAAAATTGTTTATGCCCCCCCCCCCCCCCCCCCCAGTCACACTACTCTGGCGTCGGCCTACCCAACATTTACATTTTTTCGAAAAAAAGTGATGTTGACTTTTGTCACATTGCATCAAAAAAAAAAAAAAAAAAAATACGAGGTTCCGACCTGAAAAGTGGGAGGAAGAATTAGGGGTAAGGGACAAATGAATAAATCACGGAAAAGTCAACAAAATGGTGTGAACTCAAAAACTATTTTTAGATGTTTGAAAACAAGGCAAAAAATGCAATGTATTGATGTGTTATATTGTGACTGTTTCTCCAGCATAAGCAGGTCAAGAAATATTGACCAAAACATTGCGGTCAATGAAGTGCAATGTACGTGTCAAAAGGACGCGTTCAAATACGGTTGACCGGCTTGGTTGAACAACCTATCGAGCTTCTCTATGAGTTAATCTTTCACTTGTGGCTACGTACGTTGGAACTGCTGCTACAGAAGCATGACGCATGAACAATTTGAGCTCAAAGAAGTTGGCGGTCAAGGCAAAAGATCAAAGCAAATGAAAAACAAAATGTTGCGAGTTTCGTGCTTGTTACTTAAATTCCCTGTTTAAAACAAAGGCTTACGCCAAATCTGTCAGTCTTGCGCCAGTGTTACGCCGATTGTCGTAGCAGCTCTTCAACTCGCGCCGCCACGCCAAAATAAAAAATTTTCCACGCCGGAGATCTTCGAAAAAGCTTAAAGGTACGTATTTTCCAGACTGGACGTTTGTGAGCGACTAGTTGCAAAAGCATATGTAACGTTGCAAAAGTACAATACAAATTACGCGTAGCTTCTGGTCTAAACTTATCGTGGTATGGAAGTATTGAATGGAATATGGAGGAAAATTTTATAGTATGGAATAGAATATGGAATGGAAGAAAATTGCCAGGATGAGGATGGAATATGGAAAAATCGTCTTCCATACCATATGCTCTGGTTTCTGGCCCGAAGACCTTGTTTTTGGTTTGGAGATCACCTCAATAATAGCAGAAATTTGTGGTTTCTGGACTAAGACCTTTTTTTTTTCGAAAATCAATATTGTTTTTTGCGTTTTGTGTGTTATCACTGACATTGTCTGTTGCAGTGTGCCGCCAGATTCAGCAAGTTTTGTAAGTGTGCTGCAGGTTAAAAAAGGTTGCGTATCATTAGTCCAAACCGTTCTTGATTGCATTATTGTTAGAGGCCATTACTACCGGTACATCATCTGGAAGTGGAAGAGCATTCCAATTATTGACAACTTGTAGTCCAAAAAAATTGGTGCGTAATTGAATACGCTGAGGTAGTTTAGACAATTTCAATTGATTGCCTCAAGTACAGTGAAAAATCGGCGCATTTACATAAAAGCTGAAACAGGTCATCGTAATCGACATCATACCGGTAATAATTACCGGTAGGCTATGTAAATAGGCCTACTTGAACACTTAAATCAATCTACTCTTAGTCTACGGAACATTAATGTTGGTAAATTTTAGACTTTCAAGCAATCCGGTTAAGTTAAAGTCGTTTGAGCCTATGCTGTGGCTATAGTTTGATTATGATATATATTTGTCATAGTAGGTGCACTGTTCTGTCAGCCTGGGTCATAGCATCATGCAGTCATATATTTATAACCAGATAACATGACATTTATGCAACTTAGGCATTATCTGGAATTAACTTGTACTTTTGATGGTCTGTAATTGGGCTAGTAGTGCTAGATTTGCTAGATAGTAGATAGGTCTGTGTTATCATCTAGCATGGATCGTTTGTTTGGAAAATCAAAAGAAAAGCAACCTCCTCCTTCTTTGGATGATTGCATTGCCAGTGTAAGTTGGTTGGTATACAGTGTAATTTTTACAACTGATCAGTGGTTGAGTGGATAGAGCATCTGCTACTAAAGCGGTAGACTCTGGTTCGATCCCCGGTTGAGTCAAAACCAAAGACTAAAAATTGGTATTCACAGCTTTCCTGCTTGATGTTCTGCAATTAAAGAGATAGCATGAAGCCTCCTCTATGTGTGGTAGAGAGGTGGGCAGGTGGCAGCTTGACCTGAAGACTGAAAGGTCCCTTCACTGTCTCCTGGCCAAGGCAACTTGGTGAATAAAATGTACCGTAATTACAATTACAAATTATCACGGAAGGCTTTATTTCACCAGAAATTTTTATCTAGTTTTTTATTAATTCTGACTCAAATATAGCACAAACTCAAATGCTTAGTCTAAAACTATTCCCAAATCGAACCCTAACCCAAACCCTAACCTAAACCCTAATCTTAACCCCTAAAAACGCAAATGAAAAATGCGCGGATGAATATTTCTCGTTCTCGTTTTATTCTAAGTTGAAAATTTTTGGTGAAATAGTCACTACCAATATCATACAGTCAAATTGCGTATTTTAGTCCAGTAAGTATCGGTATAAGTTTTTGTGCTTTTGAGTTTTACCTGCAGGGGTTAGCCACCATAGACTCTATTAATAGACCTATCAGTAGTATTGGTACAGTAGACGGAAACTGACACTGGATAGTTTTGTCATTTATTTTCATGGTTCACTTTTTTAAAAATATGCCTATTCGTCCAATCAGCTTGACTTTTTTTCTTCACGTTTCAGTTGTTCTCGGATAGGCCTGCATCAAATTAAATCAGGTGAATACTGGCACAGACTATCTCTGATCAGGCAATGCAAGACTGCAAAAATAAACAAAAAACTTTGCACCAACAGCAAACTTTTTTTAATGCTTTTTTTGTTCTGCATGTCTGTTTCCAGTCTACCAGTACCAAATAAAGAAGTCTATCTGTCTATGGTCTAGCATTGGACTACAGATTAGCATATCGACAAAAGAATGACTTGTTGGAAGGCTTTATTTTAGTGAAAGTATCTTGTCGTACTAGTTCTTTTTAAGTTATTATTATAATTATCATTCTAATCTAAGGTAAAGTACTGTACTTCGTATATGTTAGGTAGCCTACTCTACAGCTCTGAAACTAATCCCATATCCTAACTCAAACCTTAATCTTTTCCCTTCAAAAAGCAAACAAAAAAAATATCTTGCAAAATGGTCGCTCCCTGTTACGTGTTTATTCACTTGTCTTCGACTAATGGAATAATCATAAAGGGAGGTAGTGGAAGTGGCAATTTTGCCACTGGTGGCAAAGCCCTAAAATAGCCCTAACCCTAACAGAGGGAAATACTAGCCACTGCCGGAGGTGGTACTGTAGTATACCAGTGGCATTGTATAGAAATAACAAAATAAGTTCACTTCGAGCAAAAACCATTGTGATTTGTCACAAAATGATTTTGTCACAAAGTGAGGGTTAGGCCAAGGCAGCTCTTGGTATAGTAGAATAGTTTACAGATTAATCACTGCCGTTCTTAGTCACTTCTTTTATTTTGATAATGCAATAGTACAATCAGCAATACAATTGTCAGATAGCCTTAGTCTGTTTTTTCTATCTTAAGCATTCTCTCTGTCACGTAATCACTTTTTGACATAATCGCTGTCACTAAATTACTTTGTGATGAGATCGCTGGCAACCATTGTGATGTGTGACCTCATTTTTAAAACCCAAGCAAAACTTTGAAGTCAACTTGACATCGTAATAGTGACATCATGAGCGAATTCAAATTATGCCAAATGATGCAGTAGCAATTGTTCCAAATTTAAAAAATTTTTGTCTCCACCTTGTGGTGTTATGCCCTTTCCCTTTTTCTACAGCCCTAAATGTTGAATGGCAGCATTTTTACAACTATCAAACTCCTGACGTAACTTGATGTAGGTTTTGTTGTGCTTTTCATTTGAAATAAATTGGTGCCAATAAATTTGTTTAAGCTCAGGGTTTGATTCATTGCATTTGTTATGTCACTAGTGTTTAGGGTTGCCACATCCTGGAAAAGTCTTGAATTTTTTTTTGCAGTCCTGAAAAGTCCTTGAATTTTGTTTCTTAGTCCTAGAAAGTCCTGGAAAAATGTTTTTAAAGTTTTCCCGTGATTTACCAGCACAGAATGTGAAGTTTTTTTTTTATAATCACTGGTACCTTGTAATTGTACAAAGCCATTGTTGAAATAATTTGCATTGTAAAGTTTGTTCAAAAAGCTTTATTGTATTGTTGAAAGACAGAGCTCATTGTATGCTGGCACCTAAACAAAAAAATCGCTATCCTAGCTCTAACCCAACCCTAAATCAACCCAATCTATATCCCTAACTCCTACCCTAACGTTAATATGAACGCCCATTCCTTTGCTCTTTGCTCTCTTATTCTTTTTAAGCAGTTCTTACTAGTATGCTAGAGTGCAAATACACACCTCCTTGTTAAAATACCAAAATTTGCTTTTTGTAGTACCGTATGAATAAATTATTGAATATTATTAGGAAGAGTGAATTCATAGACAGTAATTTATTGCAATGCGATACTCTAGTAGCAGTATTACTACTAGTAGTGTAGCTTTGGCCCATTGACCAAAATGCACAATAAGAAAAATTTGTTTTTTGCCTAGACTTCTGAGACAGTTTTTTGCAGTAATATGGACACTAAAGTAATATAAATCCACTTTTGGAACATGATTTTGGGGAAGGGCTAATATTGGTCAAAAGTAAAATCAGTAGCAACTAACTAAACATGGCTGGAAATAAACAATCAACTCCATCGCTTGATGCAAAATGCTTAACGTAGGCAGTGTAAAAAAGGGTCTATTCAGTATTTAATTCTGTTGATTACCAACTAACTCTCTCAAATCTTGTTTTATTAGTCCCTCCCAAATTATATCTTCATCTAGCGTTATAAAATACAGACCATTTGAATTAATACTAGTGAGTTTTTTCAAAGGGAGTGCCTACTTACACTTTAGCGTGCAAATGAGCTCTGCTTGTAGAGAATAAGAGAGCAAGAATGGGTGCTCATTTGCTCATTTACTCTTTTGTTTTTTAAATTATTATTGTTAATGATTAGTTGGGGTTTAGATTTTGAGTTTGGGTTAGGATTAATGTCAGGGTTACATTTTGGGTTAAGGTTAGGGTTAGGGCTAGGATAGCTTTTTTTTGTTTGTATCCTGGCATGCAAAGAAGCCCTGTCTTTTTCAAATGATAGGATTTTATTGTTAACTGGCTGGAAATAAACTTAGGACTAAAGTTTTACCATTACCCATCACTTGAGCTCCACCGATATATTGGTCAGCTAATATACCAGAGTAAGTGATTTTCACAGCACCTACAAACAGTGCTCGATGCCAAGGCAGAGCTATTATTTGGGTGAAACTATTCAACATGAGCTAAAATGTGCGACCATTGGTTTCATGTTTATTACAATCATCAGGTGCATTAAATCTCTGTAAAAAAACAAATGCATCATACATCAACTGAATGGGTATTATAATTCTCTATTCAATGCAAATAACTTAACCACTTACCGTCGAAAAGTTGCAGTCCTTCGTATTAAATTCTGCCTTGGTCCCTTACTAAAATTCGAATCTCTGGTACCAACTCACTCCGATTAGTTTATTCTCTGCAGTTTAATCAAGCAGGGAAACTGATTCATGCTTATTTTTTTGTTGCTATTGGGGTGAATTTCAACTTACAACTGAGAGGATCAAAATAAAATATTATTATACCTGTATATAAAAACTAGTGCATCATAAATTGTAACTACATACGAAAAAAACGTAATAACCAAAATTAGGTGTACTAAAGTTTATGTTGGAATGCTATCTTTTACTGTTGTCGAAATAAAAAATATTGTGGTAATGTTATGGAAGATATTGGGAAATATGCCGTATAATCTTAACACGCTCAAAATCACAACTGTTACGTCACAAAGCTAAAAAAAATAACACTAAATACTACAAAACATTAAGGTTTTACGCTGCTCAGCTTATACTTTCGGCAGTGGTGGCAACAATATATATCAGCCGATCTCAGGGACAAGCCGGTATATTATATCGGCTCTTCACATTGTATCTTCACATTTAAGCCATCACTCATTCCTTTACCATTTCCAAGACTGTTTCACCAATTGGTCCATTTTGCTTGAATAAAATCGTAAGCAGTTTTAACATCCATCCTTAGTGTAACTCTGGTGACATTTTTTGAGCTTTTTTTCAGCAACAAGCTTTTTCTGTCTTGTCTGGTTTTTGTTGTTTTGCTCCTTTAATCACATGCTTATTCTTTTTTATTCTTACCTATAAAACTTGTTTAGTTATTTTTTTTGAAAACATTTTGCTCTCATAGCCAAACAGTGTTGTTGCTGGGGGGTAGTAAGATTACCTAGGGTTCGACAATTTAAGAGGGCTTGAAGATTGGTAATTGAATGATTTGATAATTGATCTTAAGTTAGTACTTGGACGTGTTGAAGAGCAGAGCTTCAGTGAAACACTAACTCTTTTAGAGCAAATGAAACTTCTCTTTGTTAGTTTTTAGTCACCTTGCATTTGAGAGAAAAAAGTAGATATATATCATGAATAAGTCATTGCTTGGGTGTGAGCAAATTACTCTCTTTCTTGTGCTCTATTTAGGGACAAAATTTGAGCTAATCTGTCCCGCTTGAAAAACTAGCATAAAGGATCGATTTTGAAACACAAATGAAATGAGTACTGAATTTATTCATGTATAAGTCACATTTTTTTTTTCAGCAAAATATCTCCTAAAAAGTCAGGTGCGACTTGTATGTGAATACTTGAATTGCATTGTATGTGATACAAAATTTTTCTATGGTATTTCCTTGCTATCGCTTTCTACGTTATCACCTTTCATTTGATCATGTTACTTATTGCCTTCCACGTAAGTAATGTTGCGCTTTTAACACTATCACCTTTCTCATGTTCTATCATGTTAGTTATCGCCTATCCATGCGAGTCATATTACATTGCATCAGTTATCACTCTCATGCAGTAGCGTAGCCAGGGGGGTGGGAGGGCTATAGCGTCCCTATTGGTCTGTCAACCAAAATGCTGAATAAGAAAAATACCTCATTTTTAGCTCTTCTGAAGCTGTTTTTTGCACTGGAATGGACTAAAAAGTGATTTAAAGCATCTTTTAAAACATTTATCCAGGGGAGGGGGCTAATTTGTCAAAAATAAAAGTCACAAATCAATAAAAACTTTTAAAAATGCCCAAAAATAAGCAATCAGATTTGATTGCTAGTGTAAAAACGCCAAACATAGGTTTTATCAACAAATATATTAAAGACTCAAGAATAAGAGGGGGGGGCTGTTTAATATTAGTTAATTGCCAATCACTTCTCTCAAATATTTTTCAATTACCCCCCCTGATTATTTTTCTCTGTAAAATATAGACGAAATAGATTACTCCAAGTGAGTTTTATCGAATAATAGAATTTTAAGATTTACCAGCATGTAAACAAGAGAACTACAATGTTATCATTAGCCACCTCCCACAAAGCCCATTAATGCCACCAGTTGAATCATGTTACGCTGCTAATTTCTATGCCATGTTCTAAAAGCGTTATTTTTTATTAAAATAGCCCTAAAAATAAGTTATTTTTGCCAAAAAAAGCAAAATTTTTAAGTGCTGGGGGTTTAGCCCCCAGATCCCCATGCCTTCAGTAGCTGGGGCTTTGTCCCCAGACCCCCAGTCTCCAGCAGCTGAGGCTTCACCCCCAGACCCCCACTGGCTTCCAGCAGCTGGGGGCTCTGCCTCCAGACCCTAAAATACCCCCCATTAAGAATTTTTGGTTATGTGCCTACCCTCTCGCGATTCTGATGAGGATGTTCCAGAGGTAGAATAGGACTATTTGATGACTTTGATGGTGTTAAGTTTTTTGTTATGTGATTGCGATGAATTGATAATGTTTTAAAACATTTTGTGCTGTTTTTCATTTCAAATATGGGGTGCGACTTATACTTGAATAAATATGGTAAATTACTCAAATGCTGTTTCTCTTCCACTAGTGTTGCCCGTGTAACCAGAATTTATTAGGGGAAATCTGAATCAAAATATAACTTAGTGGTTTGTTTCACTTGCATGTGTTGGTTAAGGTTGTCTTGAACAGCTTACAAATTGGATTTTGTGATGCTGAACAATCGTTATGAGTAAAACGATTACAAATTTTTGTTGTAGGAAATTCAGTGCGTGTAATAAATTTAATGTACTATATTGCACTTATATGCAAAAATTTACATAAAAGATTGTCAAATACGGTTGTCCAGTCTGCAGCCACTTCTAATTCAACTCTACTACAAAAATAATTCAAAAGTAAAACAATAATTTGAAGCAGTATATAATCCTGTACAACTTCAAAAGTTCTTAATGCAATTCTAAAGACTGCAAGCCAAGAATTTAACATAGTTACTAAGTTATTGATAAGAAGGTGTAACGATTAAACTTGAAAATATCCTTTTAAAGGTTGTTTTTGCTGGGTTTGCAACAACAAGGTGTTACAACACAAATAAGATTGTCGTTATTGTAGCATAATATAATTATCCTTTCGCTGTACAGTGTCAGACGCTAAACATTGGACAATCCATGCACTTTTCATTGGAATGACTACTTTGTGTTTGGAAGAATACGCACCTGCGTAGGAGTTTCTATTATTCGTATGTTTCTGTTGGGTTCTATGAATTCTTGTCCGCTAGATTTGCTGGTTGTTTTAAAGCCACCTAGCAGAGATAATCATCGTAAAGCATTTTATCCAAGGACGCAACAACAAAACTAGGGTGCGGATTGAGCCCAGATTATGCAATCAGGGTTGTCGTAAAAACAACACCTTTACTCTCTTGGCCAAGCTACCGAAGAATCTGATGGGAGATGAATCCATAAAAAGTTTTTTGAAAAAAATACTGTTAAAGCAAGAAAAAAAGTTTTTTGAAAACAACCTTTTATTTGAAAAAAATATTGTTTTTCACCTAAACATCTGTGCGTAATAGTGAGGTCTGCCCCCTGTTCATTTACAGGTCAAGTCGAAAATACAATTAAACGTTTTACTTTGGTTTAATTGTTCTAAGTGACTTGGCTAAGGGGGGCTTTTAGCTTCCTCCCTGGTTGTGTCACTTTGTAGATATCTGTGCTAATAATTGTTTCAACTCCGAAGTTGCTTCATATCACAGGGGAGCCACACTGGTATTTGCTGCACAGTTTTACTTCGGCTCACTACTGGTCCAGCGTGGGCTTCTCAGATGTGGCTACTCAGTAATTGAAATATTCAGTGAAGTCTGTATTTTTATCGGATTTTATTGAAATTGAGACTAAACAGGCAACTAAGTATAATCCAGATCTTGCCAGCAAGATAAAAATTGTTCCAGATTATATTCTCAGAATACAACATAAAATTTGAGCTGTATGCTCCACAACTAAAAATTTAAAACTAAAAGCTGACAAAACTTGTGAGACAGGCTAACATATCATGTGAGTGTGACATAATTGCAAAGTACCTTGTGCAAAATAAACTAAAAAAAGGTGATTGGCCAAAGAAACTTGGGAAAACGTACAAAAACCAAAACAATGTGAAGTTATATGCAGATACGGCAAAAACGACAAAGTTGCACATTTCACAATTTTTTTGATGATGCTGAAATGATAATGTCGAGTTGTTTACATGCAACAACAAAATACAAATGGTGGAATCTTCAAATTTGAGAAATGAAACAATTACATAGTTGTTTTTGTGCAGCTGAAAGATGCTGTTTCTAACCAAAAGACATCAATCAAGTCACTGACTAATGACCATTAAGTTGTATCAGTTAAACCATAAAGGTTATAAATGCTGCATTTATCATTATTAGTTTTCCCTGTCATGCCAGAAACCAACAATATTTTCGTAAATCCTTCAGCAATTCAAACAAAAATTGCAGGAAAGCTAGGTAACAATACAGAGCAGGTTTCAGGCAAAACAAAACTGTTGGGTGTCAAACACGAGCAAAACACTAAAGTCACTGAAAGAGCAAAAGTTCCAATTTTTGGGTTATTTCTATGCTTGTGACTTTGTGATGTCATACACTAGTGACGTAACAAACGGAGCAAATCAAAACCCGAGCTTAAACGGATTTATTGGCACCAATTTTATTTCAATACAAAAAGCACAACTAATGCAACGTCAAATTACGTCAGGAGTATGACAGTTGTAAAGAATGCTGCCCTTTAACGTTTAGGGCTGTAGAAAAAGTGAGGTAGAGACAAAATTCATAAAATTTTCCAACAATTGCTATCATTTGGCACAGTGTATTTTCTGGCCAATAAGTCAATTTTTTGGGCTGATTTCCTGGGATCGGCTTATTTGGCGGCTAACTTTAAACAAGACAATACCGCTCAGTCGCTCATGTCAAATGTCACCACACAACAATTCTTAGCACGATCTCATTGTGTGTCAATTAACAGCTAGATTTAAATAAAAATGATAAATAAAAAACATGTATTCTCAAAAAGTATGTACTTAAATAAACAAACAACAATCAAACAAAATTGACGACTCTATTTTGCACTTAGCACTATCGGCAGTATTTGTGCCATTAAGACGGATACAATTTGCATTTTTTTTCTCAAATTGGCGCAAAATTTTGTGATGCCATGCACTGGATTAATCTAGCAATGCGCCGGGTCAATCAGGTTTTCTGCCTCAGCTTATAGGGTGATAGTATGGTAAAACCCTCATTTTAAGAGCAAATAATTGGTCTTGGCTTATTCGACTGGTCGGTTTATTGGCTGGAAAATACAGTAGTTTGAATCCATTAATGTTGTCACTCTTATGACGTCAATTCAATCCAAAGTTTACTTGACTCTCAAAAATACTGACACACGTCACAATCAAGTGAAATTAGTTATGTTATTCTATATATACTGTGCCAGTACCATACAAAATACAGTACTGCACTGCTACCTTCACTATGTAGTATGATAGCTTGCTTTATTATTTTTCAGCGTCGGTAAAGTAATTTACTGGTTAATGAGTTGGACTGGATACTGAAATATTTGAGTAGCCTATGGATGCTATGCAGTAAAACTGAACTGTGATTATACTGAATATTTGCATTTCGTATTAATAACTGATAAGTGGAGTAAGGAGCTAAGTACCAGTAATTCAGTAATTTTCAAAACTAAATGCGGATATGGCTTTCAATAAAGTTGATTTCATTTTGCTTTCACAATAAGGTTTTCAGACAGAACTCTTCAGTTGCAATCTCTGTCTGGTTTGGTATGTGGTGAGCAGGATCTTTTGAAGACCAAATGCAGTAAGGAGAAATGCACTCTTCAGTAAGAAGAAATGCATTTGAAGGAGATTGCACAATAGTAAGGAGAAATGCAATCTATCCAATGACAGCAGGCTTATTTGAAGAGCAGGCTTTATTTGAAGAGTTTTGAAGAGTGTAGTGACAGCGAGAGAGAATTGCTGCAGGACAGCAAGAGAATGACAACAGGCTTTATTTGAAAAGTTCTATCCGAAAAGCTTATTATGAAAGCAAAATGAAATTGACTTTATTGAAAGCCATATTCAAAATTTGATTTGATTTGATTTGAAAGCCATATTCAAATTCTGCACCACCTCAAAATTGTTCAAAATTAAATTCCAAAAAATATGGTAGGTCAACTGCCTAGGCCCTAGACTAGGTTACCAAACCTAGTGACAATGCTACCTAACCTAATGGCAATGCTAAAAGGCCTGCTACCTACATGGATTGGAATTGGTAGCTCTGGATTGGAAAGGAATACTGACAAACTTAAATTTTGCAAACTACATCAGATACGTATGCAAATAATCTAGCTTACCAAGACATCCGAGCTAAATCTGAAATAATGCAAAAAGTAAATATAATTGGAAGTATTAAAAGCAAATGGCATTACAATAGCCACTGATTTAGAAATGGTTTAGGTTGATGACAGATCTGATTCAGTGGAAAAGAAAATTTCAAAGCTTGATGCTGATTTAGTGAAATACAAAAATCAAATGAAGAAAATGCGTAATGGTCCTGCGAAAAATGCTGTCAAGCAGAAGGCTTTAATGGTTTTAAAGCAAAAGAAAAGGTACTGAGTTGGAAATAAAGCATTTTTGATGTCAGTAGTTTAGTAAATAGTGGATTGAGCATCTTCTACACTGCTAGTTTAAGTGAAATGGTTTTGTTTATGTGAACTAGACAGTCTGTGCTTGTCTAACTATTCCAATGCAGAGAGTTGCTAGTTATCTCATCACCATGTTATTCTACCAATCCCAGAGCTGTCTTGTCTGAAGTGTATCTTTGTGATTTGCAAACCTAATGGGTATGATTGCTGGTTGACAGGTAATCACATGGCACCTCACTCAAATACCAAATGGACCTTTTGCTGTTCTGTCCAGTGGCCAAATCAACACAGAAAACAGTTATAAGCAGCAAATACCAATAATTTTGTAAATTATGCCAGCATATTATAGTATGTTCAAGTTGCTTTTTTTGGAAATGAGATTGTTGTCAAAGTACATTATTAATATTAGATATTGGTTCATGTGCTTAAATATGCAAAAGTTTTTAAACGAAGGCCAGTTGGTCGAGCGGTAACGCGTTTGTCTCCGGAGCGGGAGGTCCAAGGTTCAAATCTTGGGCTCGTCAAATCAGACACAGTGTTGCCAACGGCTCGCCACTGCTGCGACATTTCTTCGGAAGGAGCTGTGTTGCCCGGGCGCAATGACGCGGAGATGGGCCCGCCAACTCATTACATGCTTCGGCGTATTACAGCAAGTATAATGAAAGATTTGATTTTGATTTGATTTGATAAAATCAAAAATAAAAAGTAATTTATTCAAAAACTTGAATTAATTGCAATACCATATTTTTTGGACCATAAGATGCATGAGAGTATATGGTGCACCAAATAAAATGACACTTGTATAGCTCTAATTAACTTGAATGAATCTCCAAATCAAATTATAATAAGAAAGTATAACATGATCCATACATTAGACAGCTAGACACATCTGAGTATAAGGTGCACTCCGCTTTTGGAGATATAAAGAATTTTAAGTATGCCTTTATGGTCTGAAAAGCATGGAAAAAATTCTGCTTATCTGCTCATATACTGTATTTTTCAATACATAAAGTGCACTTAAAATACTCAAAAATTTTATGAAATTGAATGTGCGGAACTGCACATTATACGTGGATCAGGTTATGCTCTCTTTCTCTTCACAATTTAATTTAGAGCTTGTTTTAAATTTTTAGAGCTTTTAAGTTCTTTTTTAATTTACTGTGCCTTATGCAAGAAAAATATAGTAATAAAGGCCATTTATTGATAATGTGTCTTATAGTCCAAAAAATTCGATGCAAGTATTCAAAGATATGAAAGTAGTCAATCTTGTGAAAATACGAATTTTAGTGCACTTTAATACTGAATTGGTGCTGTATTGAGGGCACATAAACGCATATTTACAGCTTTAGCACATTTGGTTAGAGAAAATGGTCACCCTCTGGTTAGCCAAAAAGCTAGAGGCAACACTGAGCTGTATTTAGATATGAAGCTCAGCGAGACAATATGATGCAGCAAAGCTTCAACATGGAGCAAACTAACTATACAATACAATCATTAAAGGATACTCAGACAACAGTTTCTGCGATGAAGACTGGTCTAAACCAAATTAAGAAAGAACATAAAAAGATCAACATCGACCAAATTGAGGTTAATTAGCTGTCTTCTATCAGTTTTTTTTATGTAACCATCAAGCCAAATTTTATCATCGAATCAGCATTTTTATTGGGCACATACCAACTTATTTTGTAATTTGCCATTGCTTGCTGTAGAAAAATTGCTGATTTTTTGGGTGTTTGCCAAAACCTTAGAGGGAACAGTGATTTCTTTTAGCATCTTTTATTTCAGTGATTTAGATTAGTCAATTTTCTTGTGATTGATTATGAGCAGTAATTAATTTTTTAATCCTGTATATTGCATCTTACAAAAGATTTTTGAAATAGAAACATTCAGGCAAATATCTGCTTTGATTACTCAAAGCTGCATGAAGCTTCTTGAATTAGCAAGTGACTGCAATTATTTAAAAATCATGTTTAGGATTTACAAGATGATATGGAAGACATGCTAGAAATGGCAGATGAAGTGCAGCAAGCACTTGGACGAAGTTATGGCATGCCAGAACTAGATGAAGGCGATTTAGAAGCAGGTAAAGCAGCTTAACTGCTGATTTATTATTAATACTATTGCTTTTCTGCAATTTCCAAAACAAAAACATAATGTTATTGCTATGAGTAATTTGTAAAATAAACTCAACTGGAAAGAATGGGAGTAATAATTATTAGAAACATAAAAGAATTTCAAATTAAAACATCAACATTTCAATAGGCTAGGTAAAGAGCTCTACTACTTATCGTTTGAAATATGTTGTTTTGTTTTATAATCAACATTTCATTGATTAGCCGTATTCCAGAATTCTTGAACTTGAAATTGA
This sequence comes from Trididemnum nubilum, assembly GCA_963965965.1. Taxonomy (NCBI): domain Eukaryota; kingdom Metazoa; phylum Chordata; class Ascidiacea; order Aplousobranchia; family Didemnidae; genus Trididemnum; species Trididemnum nubilum. Next base: position 41,644,051 of record OZ014478.1, on the reverse strand, counting down.
CTTTAGAAAACGACGTTTTATTGAATCTGTTTTTTTGAAACTATGGACAATAAACAAAACGTAAAATTTACATGTTTATATTTTGAAACGTTTTGAAAATACTGATGTTTTCTTTTTTACTTTATGGTGACGTCTTGAGATTTTGAGATTTAAAATTACAATGAATGACTGTTGCTATTGTTGTAACTTAATAATTATTCTTACAGCTAATAATTAGCTATTGTTTTAACACAGCTGCCAGCAACTGTAAGAACTTTGCTAGTGCATTTAGTAAAGTTTTTTTTTGGCAGAAGGATGTTGAGTTCTTTCAACAGTGTTTATATCTCAGACGTAGTAGCAGCCTACGTTCATTTTAAAATACTTAGCTAGATATTGGTGCTTGTCAAAATTAGAACATAAAATCAATACCAGTAGATATTCATACACTGTATTAGGCTTGAAGTACTAACTAATGCAACTAGTGCTGCCGTCGAGGCTACCTTCCTACTCAACCTTGGCCTCCCTTCCTTTATTGGCAGGGTTGGCTCAGGTAGGCCCTAACCCACCAAGTGTGGTGGTAATTGAGGGAAACTTTCGGAAAACGTTTTGGTGAAGTCCTTTTTTTTCTCTGGTCTTTACCCAAATTAGATGAAAAAAAGACTACTGAATTTTGGTGAAGACCTTTTTTCCCAAAACTTGTTGGAAGAAAGCCATGGAGACCAGGTACTCAACACAAATCTTTTGCCAGAGATTGTTGGAATCTATCCATTTTTTCATGGGTAGGTTCCGAGAATCTTAGGCCTAACCTACTTGAGTTACCTAACCTACTTGAAATAACCCACTTCTTGGTTTGAGCCTACCCACTTCTTGTCAGAGCCCAACCCACTTTCTTTTCATTGGAGTCTTCCCACGTTTTTGTTTAGGCAAGCAGCACTGAATGTTAGGGTGCGGTGAAAAAACAAAATTTTTGAATTTTAAAAAGTGGTGTTTATATATATCCCCAAATGTGGAGTAAAAGCCATTGGAACCAATTTTGGGATAGTGCACCCTCTAGTGGCCGTGCACATCTGCCGAACGCGACAAAAATAGCTATTTTGGCCATATCTCAAGAACCGGTTAAGCTAGAAACTTGGTTTTGGGCTTAAAAGATGCAGGGACACCACTTTCATATCCACTCTAAGAGAACTTTTCTTTCTAAACTACTTCCAAAAAAAGTTATAAGCAAAAAACATCTTTTTTCATGAAAAACATACATTTCCGCATATGGAATGAAAGCTTTCTTTGAAATTTTTGAAGGATTTTATGTTGTTGCTGATAACAAAACATATTTTAAATGAGATTAATTGATGACTTGAAAATGGCATTGCTAGCATGCATCTTTGGATGTGTTACATCATTCCTAAACTGCAAAGAACTTACTACAGCTAACATAAATAAGTGAATAGGAGTGTAATACAAAGCACTGATCACAAATCTGCATTCAGATTGCAATTATGACCACTTTTAGAAAGAAATTTTTGTAAGTGCAACTATCCTAAAAAACCACAAACACAAAATTACCTTGGTCTTAAATATATCGTGCTCACCTATCAGCCAAGTAGAAAAGACATCATCACAAAACAAATCTGCCCACAGAAGATGTTTCAACGACCTAAGGTAAATTTGTGGTTGTGATATTTGGGAGAATTAAAATGCAGTGGTGACAATAGTAATAAAAAAATGTGAAAGAATTGACTGTGGAAAGTCAGATCTAATTGCAGCACTACCTCAAAAGTTTAAAGTGATTGGGTGTTAAATTTAAAGTAATGTGTAAATTAATTTTGTTTATCAGGTAAATATATTACAGTACTTTTAATTGATTGAAGTAGCATTTGACTATACAATTAAGGCTGAAAAGAACTATGCTAACGAGAAAAAGAGCCCATTCTGGTGCCACCATAAAAAAAATGCACGGTGGAGAAGTTTTTGAAGCTGCTACATTATTTCCACTGGGAGAATTGCCTACAAAAAAACAAGTAATTGAGAGAATGCTGAATTTTCCTGACTATCGAACTCTTGGTGCAGCAAGGAATGTCGCCCAAGAAGTGCATGAAAGATGGGTATGGTGTAATGTCTACCCACAGCATCACTACACCATTGCTACTAAAATACAAGAAACCATGGCAAATTTCAGTAAAATCACTCGATATCCCAGAAAGAACTCGGAGCCTTACAAGAAATTGGAATCATCTTTTTTGGAAGATGTCGAAAAACTTTTTGACGTTTACTGTAGTGATGAGCAGCAAAGAAGACAAATGGAGATGGGACACTGCCTAAGAATGGCTACAGAAGATTATGCATTTTATGAAGACCAAAAGACTGAACGTAAATGTCGATGTTTAGATGACGTTGTTCCAATGACACAATCAGAATTAAGGTTTAGTCGCGATGCCCAGCAACTTATGTCATCTGCATATGCTTCTGCTAGTTCTGAAGAACCATTTTCCTTGATTCCCGACAGCAATTCAGAGAGTTCTATTTCGGAGTCGTCACAGTTGTCTGAGGATTCAAGTTTTGCACCTCCACAAGATAGCCACCGAAATCAATTAACATTGCAAAATCGTCAGAGGTGGACCAATTTGGCAAGAATGTGTGAAAGATATCAGCTTTCTGATAGAGCTGGAGCAGCTATTGCCACCAGTACACTGCAAGATATGGGAATGATTACTGAAAATGACAAATCGCTTATAATTGACCCAAGTAAATTGAGAAGAGAAAGGGAGAGGTGCCGCGAAGAAATTCGTCAAAAAGAAAGTTTTAATTTCAAATTTGTGACTGGTTTATACTTTGATGGCAGAAAAGATGCAACTCAAACTATGAAAGAGGGACCAAATGGGAAAATGTACCGATCCATTGAGCTTGAAGAACATTATGTACTGGTAGGTGAACCTGGAACATACTATCTTACTCATTTATCTCCAGCTGATGGCAAAGGTCGTACACTAGCGCATGAAATATTTAAAGTTATATCTGAAACTGAGCTGTTCACAAAACTCACTGTCATTGGAACCGATGGAACAGCATTGATGACCGGCAAATACAATGGTGCCATACGATCTTTGGAAGAGTTACTGAAAAAGCCACTGCAATGGTCTATCTGCCTTCTTCACACCAATGAGCTTCCCCTTCGACATGTTTTTATGGAAATAGATGGCACAACCAATAGTCCTGATAGCTTTACAGGACCCATAGGAAAACAACTTGATGGATGTGCTTCAGAATGGCCAGTAGCTAGTTTCAAAAATATCTCGAATGTACATTTTCCAGACTTACCTCAGGCAGTTGTTGACGACCTAAGCAGTGACCAGCATTATGCATACAGGATTTGTATGGCAGTCATGATTGGCTCAGTGGATGAAGACCTTCAATATCTAGAAGTAGGACCAATTGTCCATTCAAGATGGTTAACTCTTGCTAGCAGGATTTTACGATTATATGTTTCCAAATGCAATCCTTCAGAAAACCTTCAATCTTGCGCCCGATTTTGCATCAATGTTTATTTTCCAACCTGGTTTGAAATCAAGAAGCAAAGTCAAATAGTTCAAGGAGCAAAAAATTTTTTTAACTTGGTGCATCGCATTCAACAGTTTCCCCACAGCAAAATTCGGTCCATTGCGCTTAAGGTTGTTCAAAGAAATGCTTTTTTTGCTCATCCTGAAAATGTTTTGTTAGGTATGTTAGCAGATAATGAAGAAGAAATTCGAAGATTGGCAGTTAACAAAATTCATGGTTTAAGGGGTAAATCATTGCAACATATCATACCAAATGGAAACTTTAAAGGTGGTTACATTGAAGATGGTCTAAACACAGAAGGTAATACCAGCAATATCAGACTCTTTCAAGTGCCAATGATCAATGTCAATGCCAGATCTTATCATCTCATGGTGAATTTAAATGGAACAGAAGTAAATCAACCACCTGTGATAAAACATCTAACAGACGCAGAACTAGAAGCCATACGAACAAATCCCCTAAGATTGAGTCATCCATGCCACAATCAGCATGTTGAAAGACACATAAAATTAGTGACAGAAGCTGCAACTCAAGTGTGTGGATTTGATCGACGTGATGGTCTCATAAGACAAAAATTGAAGTCTCGAAAGATAATGAAGAAATTTGACACGAAGCATCAATTCACCATTTGACTGGACCTTTAGGGTGTTTGATTGCAAGTAGAAACACATTTAACTCAGCCTGAGATGTATTATGTGATATTTTGTGCATGATATTATTGTTGAGATGTTGGGGATGGGAACATTATCTGTGAAAACTACATCTTTTGTTACACTCATGTCACATTTTTGCTCACACAGATGTGTGATCAGTGCTTAGCTGTAGTCAGTTTTTTGCAGTTTAGGAATGATGTAACACATCCAAAGATGCATGCTAGCAATGCCATTTTCAAGTCATCAATTAATCTCATTTAAAATATGTTTTGTTATCAGCAACAACATAAAATCCTTCAAAAATTTCAAAGAAAGCTTTCATTCCATATGCGGAAATGTATGTTTTTCATGAAAAAAGATGTTTTTTGCTTATAACTTTTTTTGGAAGTAGTTTAGAAAGAAAAGTTCTCGTAGAGTGGATATGAAAGTGGTGTCCCTGCATCTTTTAAGCCCAAAACCAGGTTTCTAGCTTAACCAGTTCTTGAGATATGGCCAAAATAGCTATTTTTGTCGCGTTCGGCAGATGTGCACGGCCACTAGAGGGTGCACTATCCCAAAATTGGTTCCAATGGCTTTTACTCCACATTTGGGGATATATATAAACACCACTTTTTAAAATTCAAAAATTTTGTTTTTTCACCGCACCCTACTGAATGTAAGTGTTCTATATACGATTGCTTGAGTGACATAGCTAAAATTTTCTCAAGCTTTCAATTTGCTCAACCATACCTCAGCAACCGAAAATTGAGAGGTGAAACAAAAGTATATACTTGATAAAAAGATGGGGTTTATTGATGCTATTTCTAACACCATAAACCATACAGTTCAAGGCATCAAACAGGGAAGATGTTATAAATGTGGAAAGGATGCTTGCCTTGCATGCTTGGTTTGCCCACGACACAGAAAAATACCAAAAAGCACGTATTGCTTAGAATGCTGAACAATTTGTGGATGCACTACATTTTTGTGCATTTTTGTGTTTGAAATAACCCTTCGTTTGTTGAAATTCTGTTATACTTCAGCTAAGAGGAAAACAAGCTCAAATTATACATTGAGTAGAAAGCATACCCTGGATTTTAGATTCAAGATTGTAATGCTTAATTAAATTCCAGTTAACTTCGTACAATCAATGGATTGGGATCAATTGCGCATGTCCAGTAGCATAGCCAGGGAGCAGGTAGGATGTAGTTCCCCCCCATCGGCCTGTCGACAAAAATGCAGAAAAAAGAAAAAAACACGTTATTAGCACTTCTGAGACTGTCTTTGGCACTGGAATAGACTTAAAAATGTTTCAAAGCAAATTTTGAAAGGTTATTTAGTAGGGGAAGAGGGGGGAGGCTAATTTATCAAAAATAAAACTCATTATTCAGAAAGACACTTAGAAAATTGGCCAAAAATTGGTAATCAAATTTAATTGCTCATTGAAAAATGCTTATGATAGGTTCCATCAAAAGATATATAAGCTCAGGAATAGGGGGGGGGGGGGGGGGCTATTCAGTATTGCTTAATTACCAATCACTTCCTTCCATTAGCCCCCCTATTGTATTACTCCTTTAGAGTTGTATTGAACTACCAGTATAGGACTTTATGATCTACCAGCTTGTCAATAGGAAAACTGAAATTTTAGAAGTAGCTACCTTCCACATAGTCCATTTATGCAGCTAGCATAATCCTATTTTTGCACCTCTAATTTTTATGCCACATTATACAGGGTTCCCACGATCGGGAAAAGTCGGGAAAAAGTCGGGAATTTTGTAAAGGCATTTCCCGACCGGGAAAAAGTCAGGAAAAATGTGTGCTAGTATAGAATAAGGATGGAAAACAAGTTGGCAAAAATAGTGCATTGCACCTTGTAGAAACTAACGCGATTGGAGCGGATGAATATTAAATATCCCGTTTGTCTTTCTGATACTTCTATTAAGCGCATAAAAATAGTAATAGCACACCTGGGGGGTCATTACATGCTCTTCGTTATTTATCGAATGTTATTCAAAAAATAGCGAAAAATGGTATTATATGCTCCGAAAATAACGAATGACCAGTAGTATCTTTTCGGAAATAGTCACAAAAAATTCCATTAATATCGGATGTTCGCTATTTGTAATTTCATATTATTTGCTCTTCGTTATTCGTTATTTGGTATTATTAGCTATTCGTTATGCGTTATTTGTTATTACATGCTCAAATTATATGAATAACGAATAGCGAATATTCGATAACTACGTCATATTTTTGAAAATATTTCGAATTCTGTAAACTATTCGTTACCTTTATTTTTATTGGTCTTGACATAATATTTTATTGTCAATCAGTATAACAAGTTACGAAAAGGCAAATACTGGTACGTTTTTATCGTTTCTTTTTGGGAAACCATGTTGCCAATAAAATGTTTTACCAAAAATTTTAAGAAATAAAAATTGCTGATAACTACAAACGGTGAATTGGGCAAGTTTGTGTCCCTCTATAACAGAAAAATTTTATTTGAAAAGTATTTGCGACATAATATCCTAGTAGCCTACCAAACACGCTAATTAAAAATTTCATCAAACGCGGCTACGATTAATTAAAGCTAAATTATTTCTTAACTCAGACTGAACTTACTAAGAATTCGATCAAATTTTACGATGTAAACTTTGGAACAGTATTCTTATAAATGTCTTAAGAAAGAATACAAAACGCGTTTAATAAACAATTACAAAACTACTAACTAAATTTGATCGCCGTTCAAAAAAAAAAAAAAGAACAAGAATACGCAAAGTTTTTAAATCGCCAAAATTTCAAGTTCCAGCTGTATTAATAGATTAAGTACCTTTGTTGCACAATATGCTATTAGTTTTTGCAGGATTAATGCTCCAGTGAAAAAGAGTAGTTCTTACCATCAAATCGATAATTATCTAAGTTTCCGTGCTCGACACTTTCCCCTTTTCACTCATTTGTTTCGTGTTTACTTTTGAAGACAGCCTTCGGTTATTGAAAGATATACCAGTAATTTTTTTTCTCGCTTACAAATAAATGACCGAGACTTATTAATTGACAGCAGTCGAAGAGATGCGTTAATTGTAATGTATATTGCAGAGCAATTCCAACCAATTATAATTGATTGCAACGACTAGAACTGTACAGGATACAATTATGACGTAACTGTCGGAACAGAGTTAACGAAGTGATTTCATTCTTTTTCAATAAATTTTTCTGTTAGGAACGGAGCATGTAATAGCATTCGATTTGTAATTCGTTGCAGCACAAAAAAGTGTTATTTGAAAAAAAACCTTCGAATAATGCATATGAATAACGAATAACGCATATAAATAACGAATAACGTAAATGAATAACGAATACCGAATATGAATAGCGAAATACCGCATATGAATAGCGAATTACGAATATGAATAACGAAATACCATACAACAAATAACGAATGTTCGGTAAATAACGAAAAGCATGTAATGACTCCCCTGGCTGTGTTGTGTTAAAGCTTCAGGAACGGTGGTCCTGCCGATTTATTTCGTCACAATACAAGTTCAACAAAACTTTAATTTAAGAGTATCATTATGCTGTAGTTAAAGAGTATTATTACATCAAAGGCAATTAAGCAAACGGAAGAATTTAAGTAGCGGTAGCCTACTAGTACTAAAGGAGGAATAGCGTGGCATACGCAGGCAGCAGGCAAAAGGTTAGCAGAAAACAGAAGAAGGCTATTTCAACAGTTGCTGCATCTGAATGAATTACAGGATTATTAACGTGCTACATGTTAATAATGCACTGATAGCCTACAGTAGGCTGTCTGCCTAGGCCATGTTTGGCTTTTAAGTTAAGTTGAGAGATTTGCTTGCCTTCTCGCTAATAATGTGCTAATAGCCCACAGCAGTATTAGTCTGCATTAGGCACTCTGCTCAGGCCTATGTTTTTTTGCTGTAAGAGAAAGCCCCCTTGCAACAAAGCATACCAGTTCCACTCCAGGAGTTGAGCTACTGGAAATATATTTACTAGACTATATCTGTACCGGTATCCTATTTCTTTGGCACAAACAATGCAAATAGCAGTAGGCCCTGCAGATAGGCCTACTGTATGTATCTCGCTTTGTCAGTTGGTCACGCTATGTGTTAAAGGTTAGTCAGCTTACGCTTTTACCAGCAGTTTGGTTAGTCTGTTCTATATTTACCAGCCTACAGATAAAAAGGAGCCATAGTTCATATTTCACTAGCTTGAACAGTTTACTCCAGTGCAGTACCAGTTGCCTACTGCTTGGTTACTTTTAGCAACTGACAACGAAGTTAACCAGATTGCCTACAATGTGCAAGAAATTAGTGTATCTCAATGTACCAGTGCTTACCATTGCCAAATCGAGAATTCTAGTCCTGTAAAAGTGGATATAGCAGCCATTAGCGTGGGTGGGGGGGCTATAGCCATCCCATTGGCATGCCGACCAAAATGTAGAATTAGAAAAATACTTCGTTTTTAGCACTTCTGAGACTGTTTTATGCACTGGAATGGACTAAATAGTGATTTGAAACATCTTTTGAAACATATATTCAGGAGGGGGCTAATTTGTCAAAAATAAAGCTCACAAATAAATGAAGACTTTGAAAAATGTCCGAAAATAAGTATGGTAATAAAAATTTAATCGCAAGTGTAAAAATGCTAAACATAGGTGTCATCAACAAATATACTATAAACTTAGGAATGGGGGGGTGGGGGCTTTCTAGTATTAGTTAATTCCCAATCATTTCTCTCAAATTTCTTTTTATTAGCTCCTCCTCCTCCAATTATTTTTTTTATAAACTGTAGACGAAATAGATTACTCCATGTGAGTTTCATTAAACTACACGATTTTATACTTTACCAGCATCTAAATTACAGAACTAAAATTTTACCATTAGCCACCTCCCAAATAGCTCATTCGTGCAACCAGTTAAATCATGTTTGCTCTGACGATTTCTATGCCACGTTATAAAAGCATTATTTTTTTATCAAAATAGTCGTAAATTTAAGTTATTTTTGCAAAAAAAAGCAAAATTTTCAAGCGCTGGGGGCTTTGCCCCCAGAGTCCACCTCTGGCGGCTGGGGGCTTCGCCCCCAGACCCTCATCAGTCTTCTGCCGAAGAGGCTTTGCACTCTTCGGCAGACCCCCAAACAAAGCCCCCTATTGCAAATTTCTGGCTGCACGCCTGATAGTGCCCGCTTGGATACGACCATTGAGCCTTGGCCTTAACACCACGCCGCATTGCCTCCATCTTGTATGAATCCAAGCACCATGAACAATCACTTTGCACTTAAGAAATTTCCATTACTATAGGCTATTTAGTCGTCTTCATCCATGTAATAATTGAGTTCTGTTGAGTTGGTTTTGGGATTGTGTTAAAATAACTGCAGTTTTGTGTAGTTCAGATGACTAGAGCTTAGTTTGTTTTGAGCAAATTTAGGTATGGAAAAAGTAGGGAATTTTTTGTCGACAAATGCGTGGGAACCCTGATTATAATAGTGATAATTTTTAACAAAACAGGCCTAAAATTAAGCTACTTTTGCCCAAAAAATACAAAATTTTTGAATGCTGGAGGCTCTGCCCCCAGACCTTTTGTCTTTGGTGGCAGGGGGCTTCACCCCCAGACCCCCCAAACAGCCCCCCAGACATTTTAGATTTTTGGCTTTGCGCCTGCAAATGCCCTTCACAAGAGGACAAAATATGTAAGATTTGAAAACAATGCACATTAGCATTGACAAAACGTATAAAAACAGTATGTTGACAATTGTCAACATAATGTTCTGATTAAGTTACACAAAAATGATGTTCTGATAAGGGTCAATGCTGTCTCCACGTCTAAATAGGTAATCATTTGAACCCCTAGTGACGCAGGTGAGGTGAAGCCCCCATTGCGGGAGCATTTCCGTGTTTCTAAGTCAACTGACTTTATCATGAGTGTGAAGAGGAGTCGACACAATGCAAGGAATTGTGATCACTGAATTAAGCTAACTCAGCTTCTAATTTGAATAACCTAGCTATCGGTGTACTAGGCCATCATCTTCATCTCGTAACTTCAGCTACTAAAAAGGCAGAGCTTTTTAGTGGCTGAAGTTGCGAGATGAAGATGATAGCCTAGTATAGGCAGACCTTTTTAGTAGCTGAAGTTGCAAGATGAAGATGATGGCCTAATATACCCTTAGCTTGGTTATTCAAATTTACCAGTTGAGTTAGCCTAATTCATTGATCAGAATTCCTAATGATATGAATGAAATTTTGAACTTTTAAAATGAAGTTTAGTGATGGTGCAGAGTTTTTAAAGTTTGGAAAGGTAGATCTGTTATTTTTAATTCCACAGTAAGGAATACCATTCTCTATGAACAGCAGGGTATTATTGCTTCACTGTTACCTCACCAAGCATAACAATAGCGTGCATTAAAAACCTCTGAATGCTAACTTAGGAACTACATTGATGTATCAGTTATGACACAAGTAGTTATGCGCAATTTTCATGGTTTGTATCATAAACCAGCATTTGCAAAAAAAAGCAGCTGCTTTACCTAAGATGGCTACTTGCTAGTCTTCTATGGTATCTTTTAGAGGGCTTAATTTTAGTTCCCCCTTTTGATCTCAACTAAGGTTTGGCTGCAAAATGTTTGATGGTAAAAGCTTTAGAGTATGTCAAAGGAGAAGATGAACCACTGCCACAAGCTCGTTTGGATATAACCTACACCAAAAACGAAACACTTGTTGATTGCTTCACCAAAAGCAGTAGAAGGTTGTTTGATTTTCTGAGAGAGTCTTGATAGCTTTTTTGAATGTCTAGTACAGAATCTTAGGATGAAAGAGAAGACTCTAAGACTGCTTTTGTTATGAAGTGCTTCATTTTTTGTAATCACTTGCAACCATACGGAGACAAGTGTGTTGTTGGTACCGGTACACCAAAAGGCTCATTCAGGCACTGGTGCAATCATATGCCTCTGCCGGATGGTTCCCTTACCTTTGCACCATGCTGACCAACCAATCAGAAACTCTTCACAGAGCTGCATGCAGGGGCGGTACTGGATGCCTCTCTTTTACCCCTACCCCATTGCTTTTTATTGAGGTCCAACTTCCCCCCTTAAAATTACTTTGGAACACCGAGCACTGGAGTGTTTTGAACATGCTCTGTGGCCCCTCTTAAGAATAATCAAACCACAGTGCCCTTGCTTCAAAATCAGTGATCAGCCAATCAGTGAACACTCTCTTGGAGAGTATATTCTTTATCTACAGAACCCCTTTCAATCTTGCGCGAACCGTTAATTGTATGTCCCCAAATCCCCATGGACTCCAATCAAGTTAACAGTAGCGTCCTCCATATCTAATTGTAATTGTACTTAGCACTTGCCCCAGCTTATTCTGGCTTGGATCCGCAAAGAATCAGTTATTCTCTCTTCCCCATTCAGACATTAATGCATGGATAGATGGAACTGTCCCCTCTTTGAATGGGTGGTGCAGAAGTGCATGCCTTACATCAAATGCAATACTTTTCACTCTTGTTCTTCTTTGCTGAACCAATTGCCTCCCATTCCACAACTGAAACTCATGTAATTGTAATTACATTTCATTCACCAAGTTGTCTTGGCCAGGAGATTGCAAAGGCACCTTTCGGTTTTCGAGTCAAGCTGTCAGCTTTCCACCTGTCTACCACACGTGATGGAGGCTTCACGTCAACAAGGGAAGCTGTGAATACCAATTTTATTTGGTTTAACGTGGCCGGAATCTAACCAGATTCTACCATTTGAGTAGCAGATGCTCTATCTACTCAATCACTGATCGGTTGAAGTGCAGCTTCGTCTGGTGTAGCAACCAAAAGATGACCCGCAACTTCATTTCAGTTCTATTACTGACACCCAGTCGGCCTTTTCTGCCAAGAATATCCGATCTTCAGCCATACTGGTATCTCTGGAAATAAGCATGCTGATTTTCTTGCCAAAACTGGAGATTTTTGTGATGGTCCCTTGTTCGCCGTTTTCTGCAATCATCAAAACTCGTTTTACTCTGTTCAACAAATTGAGGTGTCACATTTTTCACTTTCATTTCAACTGTCAAGGTCCTCCAGTTTTTCCGGAAGAATTGGTCCTACCATGTGTGGTAGACAGGTGGAAAGATGACAGCTTGCCTCGAAAACCGAAAAGTGCCTTTGCGGTCTCCTGGCCAAGACAACTTGGTGAATAAAATGTAAAATACACAGTTGTAAGCTTTTCTGCCTTTGCTGCCATGGTCACAGCCTCTTACTATCGTCATATTTACGCAGGATCAGTCATAATCATAACTCTTCTTGCAGCTTTTGTGGACATTCTTTGGGTTGTACAGGATTTCAATCATCTCCTTCTTGACTATCCTGCCTCTGAATCTCGACGCAAATCTATCTTTGGCTCTACAATAGTACATTCTCTATTTTTGATCTTGAGCTCAGACCCTGGGGTGTGGCCTGACTGTTGGATCTCCACGAAGATATTTTGTGCCCCCATCCCTCAAAAGAGGTCAGATAACACCACCAATTAATCAGGCCACTTCAAAAATGAAGAACAACTGCTGTTTGCTGTACAGATTGTTAAAAAAAGAATGGAAATGTTCTGAATATGAAAAAAATCTTCTCTTATGCAACACTAACTTTTCTGTATTGGCCTACTTGAGTATTGATTAGAAACCTTCCTATATGCATACAATGGTGTTTGTTAACCCAATGTTGTGATTATTGTACCACTTCTAAAATTCAAAATTTTGCTACAAAACTTTCTATGAGGCAGTTTTTGATAAAATGGCAACTTTTGAGAGGGTCTGACACATAAAAATGTGTACTGGTAGTTTAAGTTTTGACCCAAAATAAGGACCACTCTAATGCTCTGGTAGTTACTTTTTTTTGAGGAAGAAGATCCACCTTACCAGTACTGATTTTTCGATTGCATTTCTAACTTATAAACACACTTGCATTTTAGAGCTGGATGCATTAGGGGATGAATTATTAGATGATGAATCATTGCTGGATGATGCTGTTTCGGCTCCTGTGGGAGGACTTGATGATGAGTTGCAACATCCTCCGAGTCAGGTCTTGGCATTTTATTGTGTGCTTAGTAAATTATCACTTTATCGATAAGGTATAAATATAGATCCCTTTGTCAGTGTTCCCTGTAAGCGCAAAAAAGTGTGAAAAGTGCAAAATATTTCCTGCATTTTCCACAAATTTTTCACAAGTGTGAAACTGCGTTTAATTTTGACGTTTTTTTTTTTTTTGGAGACATGATAACCATTTTTATTGTGGTCATTTTTATTGCAAATTGCAGAAAGTATCTTGTTTTCAGCACAATGACCTTTTTTTTGAGATGATCTTACTAATTTCAGAGAGTGTTTTGTCTGCATCACGATGACCTTATTTATTTATTTATTTTTTTTCAAATCGCAGAATGGAGTTTTTAAAATTTTTGGAGATCTAGGTAAAAAAAAATTTTCCTTGGTAGGCAATGTTACCAAGCCTAAGCTATGACATTTTTGCAAAATCTTCACGACACTTTCGTACCATTTATCGCTTACGCAAAAGGTGAAAACTTAGAGGTAACACTGCTCTTCATTAGTTGGGTGGTGCCAGCACTACTTCTGTGGTTAAACGATCTACAAAGTAAACAACATGGCTCTACTGCTGGCAATAAATTTAATTAACTTGAAAAAACTCAAGTTTCAAGCAAATATTTTTTCAATTATTGTAAAATATGCCTGATGACTGGTGAGAGGATAGCAATGGTAGAAAGCTATTTAAGTCGTTTCTAAAAATATGTTTGTGTGTTGAACAAACTACATGTTATGTTTGCTTTGAAGTGATAATATGTCTGTCTTTAAATGTCTTTTTATTTTAGGATGGTGTTGCGGTTGATGAATTTGGCTTACCCCAGCTACCTGCCTAATTTCAACTAGAATTGAACCTACTACATGCTGCTATTGAGTAGTGCGGTTGTGCTTGCAAGTCGTGCAACAGAATAGTGCCTTAAATCTTCAATTATAGATTCTGCATTAAAGTGCTTTTTATCATGTTATGTATTTTGTGGTGCCATATGCCATTTGTGATTGATTGACATTTTTATTTTAAAACAATAAATCAATCGCCTAGCTTCTATTATGCAATATTTAGCAATATCGATTCATTGCCTTGCTGGTATATTCAATGTGGTTTTTGTTTGATTATTAGTATATGTTGCACAAAGTTGTTAACTACAGTGTTGCTGGTACTAAAAGCTTTGAAATTATACTTAATTTAGTGAAATTTGCAGTAAATTTCTATTCATCACCATAGAAAATAAAAACTTCAAATAATTTTGTGCTTTCAGCAATGGAAAAGTTGCTATAGTTGAAGTTATGACAGTTTTGTGTCTTATAATTTATTTATCTTACAGATTTAGCTTATATGTTTGAAAATCTGCGTTCTTTTCATTTTACAATCGATTACTAATATATGTTTAGTTTTATTATAAAATATTGGGAAAATTTCTCGGGCCACGAAAGAGGCAATTGAATTGGGAGTTACTGCATAGGTGCATCCCCACTACTAACACAACTAGCAAACTAAATCGAAATAAGTGGCCCGGTTCATTTTAGAAATACTCAGCATAGATTTTTATTAAAAAAATTATTTGTTGTTAATTGTGCTCTGTTGGTGACCAGTATATGTTTTGGTCAATGAATATTTTAAAATGTGGTGAGGCAGAAGCTTTCGTCAGCCTTAAATTTAGGGTTCTGGCATTATTTAGGGTTAAATTTAATTAAATTTAAGCCTTAAATTTAGGGTTCTGGTTAAATTTAAGGTTAGTAAGTTTTTTGTTTTTAGTCCTGACTTGTTTTGCTACGTAACAAGTTGTAATGAAAGTGCGTTAAATCACACTTTATTAAACTATGACTTCTTCATACAACTTTTTTTAATATCTAAAAATTGTAAGATAATGCTAATTTGATAAACTGGAAAAAAGTAGGTCAGTTAGTAAATTGTTTATTGATTGAACAATTAACATGCTCTTCTGTGAAACAAATGGGCTGAGATTCAGTATTAGAGCATCTCAATTTATACGCTCTATTGATAATGTTTTGCTATCCAGGGAACATATCTTCATCAGAAGCTGTGTTGTTCGGTCACAACATTATGTTCTTGAGGTTGTTCATTAAATATACTAGCTTGTTATGCTTTTGGTCGAATTGATCAACATGACAGCTGTAAGAATGAGTGTATTTATTATCTAAATATTATTGTGCTGTGGTGGTTTGTTATAGACTTCTCTGTTCGTTCTTGTTGTAGTTTTTTTTATGCTTCAAGTTTTGATTGGTGTTACAGCCCTTTAGTGCTTCTGTGATTTTTTTCAATCAACTGTGCGATTATTTTATTTTGTATTAGTGAATTATTGTGCAGTATTTTCTTAATTATTCAATTGTTGTAAGTTATGGATGTTTTTATATTGGTGTGAAATTGTGAATGTGGGATTGTGCATGTTATTGTATTGTGATTAATTAAATGTAAGATGATTAATTTCATAAGTTTCCAAATCAAAAGTCCTATCAGTCTGAGCTGAAGAACCAGGTCATCATAACAACTAACAATTGTAATTGTAATTACATTTTATTCACCAAGTTGCCTTGGCCAGGAGACAGCGAAGGGACCTTTCGGTCTCTGAGTCAAGCTGCCACCTAACATGATGCAGATAAGGCAGCCAAAACATTAACAACTAGCAGCGACGTTGCAAAAATAGCTTTAGTCAAAGTTCAATTTATCTGCAGACATGTGCTTTGAGGTATCACCTCTCATCAGTGCAGCCTGCATTCAGGACTCAGGATTTAATAGTGGCTTAAACTATTTTGTGGTTAGAAGGATGGAAATGCTTTGCTATTGTCATACCAAAGCAGTGTCAAAACGGCTCTGCCGTTTAGACTTAACACAAAATTATAAATTCTAGCTGTGCTTTTGAGAGGGGATACCTCGATACATTTGTCTGCTGATGAATAATTGATTTAGTATTGGGCTTGAAAAAATTGATAGAATGGTCTGATTTATCATTTTTGTGGCAATTTACTGTTAATTCTGTAGGTCGATCAAGTTAAAGTTTTGATGGACTCGGTATGAAAGTAATTACATTAATGTGTATTACTATGTAAACTATGTAATGGTGAATTATACAGGTTATCTTTAGTTTGAAAAGTGTAGTACTGTTATTAAAAGTAGTTGGAATTGTATTCAATTGGTTCCTTGACAATGCAATGTTTGATACCAGCAAAGGAAAATATCAAAAGCTCAAATCCTTGGCAGAGGAATTATCATCTGATGATGAGAACTCGTTTTCATTGGATGACAGCAGTTTGCTGAAAAAAACAAATGGGAATTCTCACAAAAAGCTTGATGAAAATGTGAGCTTGAAAAGAAATGTTGGATTAATGGATGGGGTTAGTATTGTGGTTGGTTCGATGATTGGATCAGGGATATTCATTGTGCCTACTGGAGTTTTGAAATATTGCAACGGAGACATGCCAACAAGCATGATTATTTGGGTTGCTGGAGGAATTATTGCCATATTGATTGCTCTTTGTTTTTGTGAGCTTGCCACTCTAATTCCAGAATCTGGAGGAATGGCACCATTTCTTAGAGCCATTTATGGTGATGGAGTTTGCTTTATATTCATATGGATACTTTTATTAACAGCTTGTCCACAAGGAGCAGCAGTACAAATTATTGCTTTAGGGTAAGTTTAATTTTTTTATCTTTATTGCTATCAGGTTTAAAAATGATGTATGAGCTTAACGTGTTTTTCATAATTTTCAAAAGTACTATATTTTAAGTCCATCAGGCATTCAGTATATGAACCAAGTCAAGTGATCGCCAACATTACAGTTAGTTGGCGATCAGTTGGTTCATGGTCAGTTTGTTTGCACTCAGTCAGTTGTCATGGCCTTCAACATACTGATAATGTACTTACAGTCATGTTGAACTTTGTATAATATCAAATTTCTGGTATCTACAAATTGTACACGAAAAAATACCAAACTTACTTTAAAAAAAATTGTTGTGTGAAATAGTGTTTCGTAAAAAAGTTTGTAGCGAATTGTCAATTTTTGAGGCTTTCATTAGATTGAAAAAAGTGCAGTATAACCTGGAGCAGTATAGGCAATGCCTTAATTACGACTTATTTATCGCATTATGCATCAATCACATATGAAATAGCTGATGTCTTAAGGTATTTATGGATTGAAGCTGAAGCTGAATGCTTAAAATCAAAATTTTGAAGAAACAAATCGTTGTCGATATGACTAAGAGTTTTGAACTAAAACCCTTCAAAAATAATCACGTGCATTTGATGTAGCGACTACATATCACAAGCAGTTGGAGTTGGGTTGAATGTTTGCAATGATGGTCTGACACCAAACTTGTCAAAATTAATTGGATTTGGAATTGCTTTGATTATTCTTTATTGCAACATGGTCAGTGTGAAAGTAGCTGTTAAAATTCAGGTACTAGTTGTTATCTCATCTTTTGCTATGGTTGTATAATGCTTATGATAGCTTGTGAAATATTTGCTATTTTTACATAATAATGTTGTTGAAAGAGAAAATTTGTTCAACTAGTCTGTGGTCAAGTGGATGGAGCGTCTGCTACTGAAACAGAAGACCTGGGTTAGATTTCCAGTCAGGTCAAACAAATGACTATTTAACTTAGTATTCACAAGTTTCCTGCTTGACGTTCAGCATTAAAAGGGACAGTGTGAAGTAGGGTGGTTGTTATTTTAAAATTTTGAAAAACTATACAAGAACGGGGTTAAATTTGTTCGTTTTGATAAAAAAAACTGTATATGCAAAATATCTCGGAGAAAAATTAAAGTTTACGAGTTGCACATGAACAGCAAACATTTTGAGATTATTTGTGTGCTACTGTACAAAATTGAACATCACAAGACCAGCACAGCCCTTTCAGAACGGATCTAACAGATTTATCGTTTGTTTAAAAGAAAAAATGGCGATGCTACAAGCAAATCAGGTTTACACTCTCAACCAAAGAATCGAAATTTATCAAAATGTTGACACAAAACCAAATATAAACCAAGAAATTATCAACCTAATGAAAACACCAGGTTTGGCACATCCTGAAAAGTCCTGGATTTTTTGCTGTGCTGGAAAGTCCTTCAAAATCTTCGAATTTTGTTTATCAGTTCTAGAAAGTCCTGGAAAATATTTGGAAAGTTTTGCCGTGATTTACCAAGACAGAATGTGAATATTTTTTCATAACAATTGGTACCTTGTAATTGTACAAAGCCATTGCTGAAATTATTTACAGTGTGAAGGTCCTGTAAACAGTTTTATTGCATTGTTAAAAAACGGCTTATTTTGTACGCTAGGCGCTGGTGCACAAAAAAAAAATGCTATCCTAGCCTTAACCCAAACTGCAATGCTAGCTTTAACCCTAACATTAATCCTAACCCACACTTTAAATTTTAACTCAAACCCTAACCATAGTTTAAAAAATAGAAGAGAGTAAAGCAGCACCCATTCTTCTGTTCTTTGCTCTCTTATTATCTTTAAGCAGTTCTTACTTGTGTACGCTAGCTTGCAAAGAAGTCCTTCTTTGGTAAAATGCCAAAATTTTCATCTTGCAGTACAGTATGTATAAATTCTGGAATATTATTAGGTAGAGTGAATTCTTGGAGAGTAATTTATTGCCATGCAATACTCTAGTAGCAGTATTACTGCCAGTAGCAGTAGCATAGCGGGGTATAAACCCCCATTGGCCCATTGACCAAAATGCTCAATTAGAAAAATATGACGTTTTTTGCTCTATGCTTCTTATCCAGTTTTTTGCTGTAACGTGTACTTTAAAATAGTTTTGAAGCCACTTTTGAAATATTATTTAGGGAAGGGGCTATATTGGTCAAAAAAATAAATCAGTGACAACTAACTAAAATGGCTAAAAATTAACAATCAGTTTGATCACTTGTTGCAAAATACTTAACGTAGGCTTTGTAAAAAAAATTATAAAAGATCTATTCAATGTTTAATTCAGTTAATTACCAATCACCTTTATCAAATCTCGTTTCATTAGCTCCTCCTCCAAAATTATCTTTATCTAGCCTTATAAAATACATACAATTTGGATTATTGCTCGTGAGTTTTTTCAAAGAAAGTGTCTATTTGCACTCTAGCATGCTAGTGAGCTTTGCTTATTGGTAATAAGAGAGCAAGAGTGGGTGCTCATTTGCTCAAATACTTTTTTGTTTTATAGATTATTATCATTAGGTTTAAGGTTTGGGTGTAGGATTAACGTTAGGGATAGAGGGTAGGGAAGCAGTTTGGGTTAGGTTTAGGGTTAGAATTAGGATAGCATTTTTTTTATTAGTATGCTGTATTGCAAATAAACTCAGCCTTTTTCAAATGATAGGATTTTACGGTTTACTGGCTGGAAATAAAACTAGGAATGAAGTTCTACCATCAGCCATCACCCACATATTGTAGCTCATTTTTGCAACCAGTTTAATCTTGTATTTGCAGTGCTAATTTCTCTGCCATGTTTTAAAAGCATTAATCTTTACCAAACTTTGCTTAAAATTAAGTTATTATTGCAAAAAAACTGCAAAATTTTTGGGCACTGCGGGCTTTGCCCCCACACCCCAAATAGCCTCCAGTGGCTGAGGGCCCTGCCCCCATACCCCCAAACGCAGCTCTCCCATTGCCGAGTTTTGGCTGTAAACCTGGCTAGTAGTCAGCATTAAGAATGCAAATGCGTTACATCAAAATTTTTCTTCAATCACAAGTGCAAAACAGTAAGTGCAAGAAAAAGTTAAGTGAAAATTGAATTTTAAGTCCTGTAAAAAAAACCTTAAGCAGTCCTGGAAAATGACCTAGAAAAGTCCTGGAATTTAATTTTGCAGTATCTGTGGAAACGCTGAACCGCATTTAACGTGAATCAGTTGATCACTGTGATGTAAAATGCTGCTTTGTATCTAGGACAGTGTTTAAAATTTTACCAGTGTTTTTCACAACGTTTGGCAGACATGCAGCAGAGCATCAGTAGTGTTTGATTAAGATGCTCAGCCTCCACAGTTAATGCTTACAGTGTTTTGTACCAGCAGCGGCTCCGCACCATCGACCCTGGTTACTGCTCTTGGCTGGTGCTAACCACAGTTAGCCCTTGTGGAATAGCTAGAGCTCGTGCCCACCACAGGGCTTCCGGTGCGAGGAGGGGGAGACGTGGGTGGTGTACTGAGGTCTTTTACTGTTTTTGTTTAGTTTCCACCCCACCTGACAAACCCATTAGAGAGAAACAGCCTGTAGTGGAGTTTTTAAATTTCTAATTTTTAACTGAACTTCCTGTGCGGTTAACTGGGGGCCCATGTCCATTGAGCACTTCAGAAACTAGGAAGACAGTGAACAAGTCAATTATACATCATAATTATATTTTTTATTGTGTCTTCTTCTGTAGTTGGAAGTTATTTGCCTGTATAAGTTTAACTGGAATCATTTAAGTTGCCAAGTATTAATTTCTGGACAAATTTCAAACCTCATACTTTACAAAATGATATTGTGTTACTTGGATTCTTGGATAGTTCTTAAACTTGCTAAAATACTTAGCGAATGTTAAAGGCTACCACAAGTAACAAAAAAGATGATCTGAAAGATTTCTTAGATGTGGCAGTACAAATACTCTGATCCATATACCCTCATGACAAAGGTACCATAATTTTCTTCTGGCTCAAAAGGGAATGTTAGAGAATAGAATCAATGGGAATAGCGAATTTAAGAGTGGTAACTGGCAAATCCAAAATTATCACTGAGCAAAGAATTTGGAAGATCATCTTAAGAAATTTAAAAAATAATAGCCTGTGATATTCTGAACATACTCTATTTAAAAAAAAGTTTCAATTATCAACAAACCACTTTCAATCTTATTCAAATTTATTCTCACAAGTCTATCACCTGCCTATCATCACCTCTGGCATCTGCTTAAAACATCTGCTCAAGATTGCCCCAATTCCCTAATGGGACCAGTTAGTCTCAAGCGAATGGCATCGTTTGTACACTAGAATGATAGGGATTGGCTGAGAAAGTTTTTGTTACAGGGTAATATGTTTTTTGACATGAATCTCTCAAACACTAAAAGTAAGAATCTGGCGGTGCTTGCATCTCTATTATAGCAAAACTTATTCAAAATCAGAAATTTGTTAGGGGCGCCAGAATTGATAGTGGCGCCCATAACTTATTTTTGCCATAATCGGTTTACCATATGCCAGAACTGCATTGCACCTTGATTGTGGTGAGCAGAGATGAAAGCATCATTTCTTCTATCTGCACTAAACTTGCCAAAATATAGAAAAACCTTGGACTTGCAAAAACCTGGTATAATCACTTTGACAAGAGAATTGGGGTAACCGTAATCAAAAAAGATCTCTGGTCAGCTTTGCTACATGTGCAAGAAACTAGTGGCTTAGGTTTTTTTGAACCAGAGGTGCATGATGACATGAAGTGATGAATGGTTGCAACTCTTTACAAAGATGAAAACTTTACCAAGCGTGCCATTAAGAAACAACAATTGGAAAAAGTGGTTTTGCTGATTAAACACAATAAATTGAATGTTTCCAAAAAATGAGAATGGATCAAAAATTTCTTTTAATGAATTGACTTTGATTCTTTTGGAGTAAATTATCAGGTTCATTGATGGCAGACAAAAAGTTGGTTCAAAACATCCAAGTCCGGCATGCAACTGCAGAGCATGGTGTGGCAGTGGCACTTATATAGGAATATTCTGGCTAATTGAAAAATGTGATGAAGATCAACTTTAGTTCCACATGCATTTCGCCTCAAAGCATACCATAGGCATGGTTTTTGCTAAGTGAGAATAAAGATAGTACACTACTTACTTGGCAACATACAGGGTGTCCCATAATTTGTGGGACCCACATATTTGTCAATAACTTAAAGAATTTAACACTAATTGCTTTAATTTTTTGGATTAAAGCTGTTGAATTAATAGCAATTAAAACTATGATGAGTGGAGTTTGGATTCAAGCGATTCAAAAAAGTGCTCGACAGCGTAGGCCAGAGCGATCATCACCACATAACATGGTACACGTCAAAAATTAAAAAATTTAAAACCCTACAGTCTGTTTCACCCGTAATCGGGATCATCATCAAATCATCACAATTAAAACTAAGTTAAAAACCGAAATCAAAATGTCTTGGACAACCAAACAAAGAACTTTTTGCATGAGCACATATTTGGAGACAAAATCTTTCAAATCTGTTCAAGCCAAATATCGGCAAAAGTTTGATTTCAATGAAATTCCTCAAAAATGTCAAATTTATCGATGGGTTAAAAAATCTGAAGCGAAAGGAACAGTAAATAAACTCAGTAAGAAGATAACCAGTAGAATTGGCCCAAAGATCAAGGCTATAACAGAACAGAATTTGAACACAGCTAGAGAATTTGGTGAAAAGAAGCCCAAAAAAAATCAATACGCTGATGCTACAATGAAGTTCTTATGAAGTTTTGCACAAGACTCAGATCTCGTGGTGGCATCAATGAAGAAATTCAATGGTTTCAGCAAGACGGAGCAACACCTCATACGGCAAACTTCACTATGCAATGGCTTGATGAAAGATTTCAAGGGAGGCTGATTAGCAGACTCCGCGAACCTGAGTGGGCTCCACACTCACTGGATGTGAATCCACCCGATTTCTAGTTATGGGGATTTTTAAAGGATACCGTTTATGAAAACCACCCTGCATCAATAGCTGAACTAAAGCAAGCCATCACTCCCAAGATTCGGAAAATCAAAAAAGCAGAATGTGTAAAAGTGATAAACAATTTTGCCCGAAGAATCAAGGAGTGTTTGAAGCAAAATGGTGGCCATTTGGAACATGTGCTTAAATAAACTAACAAACTAAGCTGTTGATAATAGTTACTAATGTTTTTAGTTGTTATTTCTCAACCTTTCAGAAAATACGTTCGTTTTTTAAATATAATGTGAATTTTAAAAGTTATTTAAGTTTTAATGGGTCCCACATATTATGGGACACCCTGTACAATAAGTTGGGTTACACCCATAATATTACCGCTTTTGAACAGCTAACACTCTGCAAACAGCAAAGCCCTTACCTTTGCAAAATTGGGCATTTATGAAATACTTTACTGCCTTAGTGCAACCTCTAAATGTTTTTTATTTTGGAGGTTTTTCACACTTGATGGTTTTAGCTAAAAGGAACACATTTACTTGTGTTCCCATGATAATTTTTATTGTTTAATTTTTGCTATGTATTTTAGGACCACCCTAGTGTGAAGCCTCCCCTGAGTGTGGTAAACAGGTGGGCAGGTGGCAGCTTGACTCAAAGACCACAAGGTCCCTTTACCATAGGCGTTGATTTTGGGGGGGCCGGTGGGTGGCACCCCTTCAGTGTCAGAACTATATGTCAGGCCCCCTTTGCTTTTTGGCAAGTAATATCCACTTGGCAACAAAACCGAAATTCTGGACTACTGAGATAGAACCAGAATGTAGCGCAGACCTTTTTTGTTGGTCTTCACCTGAATTTGGGGGCATAATTCCGGACTGAAATAGAATTATTAAGTTTAACCAAACTTCGCAAAAACATTTTGCCCCCTCGGAATTTGCGTAATCAACAAAAAATTGACACCTATGCCCTTTACTGTCTTCTGGCCAAGGCAACTTGGCGAATAAATGTAATTACAATTTAGATATGTATTGATTGCTCGATTTATTTGCAACAACAGAAAAAAAGAATTACTACACAAGCTTAAGGTTGATTAATTAACAGTTTCAAACAAATTTTTGAATTTCATGTCCTAGGCAGCTGCTTTGTCTAATTTCAAGGTTCATCAGTTAGGCTAGCAAGGCCAAAAATCAGTTGGAACTAGTTTTCCTATTACTAAATAGTAGTAATAACTAATAGAACGCCAATATCTCACATATTAATGTATTGCAGAATAATTATTCCTACATTTTAGCTAATGTAACCTGCAAAATACTTATTGCAGTTAATTTTCAATTTTGGCTTCCCCATAGATTTCTGCAGAGAAGTTTTGAATTAGCGATATAATAATATATTATATTTTTACCTTTGAAGTATCAGTATTTAAAATACTACCAAATTAGCTTCCAATACCACAATAGTTTCCACCTACTCTTCCAGCTTCCACTTCCTCATTCCTCAATCGAGGTTATTGTACTTTCAGTTCTGGTGCACTGCTGGAAAAGTTGCTGCTCTCATCATTATAGCAGTCGCTGGATTTGCAATGATAATCAAGGATAGCTCAACATTGTCTGAAAATTTCCGACATTCAGAGATAATTCATTCCACCAACAATAACGCCACTCAAGATTCACTAGGAAATGCGTGAGTATTGTGCCTGCTGAATTTATTCTCTGCATGCAACTATTGTCCAAAATCGTATTGCAATAATCGATGTAAAACAGAATAATGAAGCTGCCTAATTGCTTTCTCACTTGCCGAATTATGAAAAGCGAGGTGCTGAAGTTCTTTTCAGTTTGCGTAATAAAACTCTCAACGGCCGTTATTCTTAAAAGCCTATAGTATGTTTCTATTTATGGTTTAACTAATCCAATATTTCTGTGTATTCTGCTTCAATTATGAAATCACACATGAACCTGCCAAAGTGCTTTAGAATTATGATTGTTTAAAACTACCCATCTTTTTCAGCTCTTTTGTTCCAAAGCATCTGGTAGTGAAACAGACAAACTGACCTACTAGGAGTTTGCATTTTCAATAGTTTGTGGTTAGCGGCTAAAAGATTTTCTAAAAATGAAGATGTATTAGGCTTATAAACCGATTGTTTAAGTGTTGATGTTCTATATTCTCGCGTATAATTTTCTTTTTATTTTGTTTTAGATTAGCTGCCTCTGTTGCTGCATCTCCTGGACTTGCCAGTCTTAGTCTCGCTGTTTTTCAAGCTTTGTGGGCCTACGATGGCTTTGACAATATTACGTGCATCACAGAGGAAGTTAAAAACCCAAAAAAGACGCTTCCAATGATAATTATTGTTTCTTTATTGACTGTCATGTCTCTTTACCTAATTGTAAATATTTCCTACTTTGCAGGTAAAGTCTTTGCAGCTTATTTACTTCGATTTCTACTTGTAATGCTTTTTTACTTTAAAGATTGCTTTGAATTGGTCCCCAATGCATGTCTTCGAGTTGACATTTTTTCAGCGATCAGTTTTGTTTTGGTATTTGCTACCAGAAGAATAGGATTATGTGTTGTATTGCTGTTGTATTGATATATGTTATGTATATGGGATGGATTTTCTCTTCACAGAGATATGTGAAACACTGTTTCTATGAAATGATAGTAGGATTTTACGGCTAGGAGCGAATACAACGTGAAATGATTATCTCTCCTTAAGAATTGAACTGATATATGCTGTACCAAAACGGGATATTATGGGTATCGACTTGGGTGACCTTCAATTTGGCAAGATTTCGGTGTTCATTTTTGAATGTTGCATGGGTTGTTTTGTTAGTACTGTATTATTTAATATACATTGTAGTGTTAACGGAACAAGAGATGATTGATTCCGATGCAGTAGCCGTTAGTTTTGCTGCCAAAGTTCATCCCTGGTTAGCTTATGTGGTTACTGCTGGTGTGTGTTTATCATTAATTGGATCCATCAATATCACATTTTTGGCTGCTGGTAGAATGCCGTATGTTGCTGGCAGAATGGGATTTATGCCCGAGGTAAGTGTTGTTTTGAAATCGTGTGATTTACATCGTGTTGTTCTAGCACCTTGGTCTTGAACTACAGGAAAGATGTCAAATTAAGAAACATAAAAGTCGGTCAATGAATAGAAAATGAGTCACTAGTATATAGTATTGTTCATTTTTAGCACTTTGAAAATCCGAGGTTTATATTAATTTAACTAAACTACAGTGCAGAATGCAGTTGTGTAGTTTTAGTATAAGGATGAAATGAGTTCGGAAAAAATCTACGAATAGTTGAATGGTGGATAGACGAGTGTAAAAATCTACGAATAGTTGGAAGGTGGATAGACGAGTGTTGAAATCAGATACAACTTTTAGTACGCTTTGTGCAAACCAACAATTATTTTAGCATGAAAGAATTCAAGAAACCAGTGATTAAAGATGCCTGCAAAAAAGTTGACAAGCAGCACACAAAGCAAGTTAGACATTCTCTTTGTTTATTTGAACTTGAATTTAACTGTTTGTGCGGTATTCATGCGGAGTAAATTGAGATAATTAAGAAAACTTTGCAGAAATTGCTGATTGTTAATTAAAAAGCTATTATTTGTCAAGATGTCCTGCAGTTTTGTGAATGCTGCGGATTGTTTGGACCTTATGCGTATTCGAAGTGCCTGTTTGGTTGTTAATTGGGTCTCGATCTTAAGCAGTTGCAAATTATAGCTCCAGTTCTTTCCTCGAAATGTTCAGTTCCAGTACTGCTTTGTTCTAGTGATCCACACAAATGTTTTGTTCAGTGTTCACCCACGTAGATTATTTCGTCATTTTTTGTAGGAAGCCGTTATTAATCTGATTCGATTCATCGTCAATCTGTTCAACTCACAGTTAAGGTCTTTGTCCTAAGACTTAATGCTATTTCTCAGCCATGATAAAGATGTTTTATTAACTTCATGCTATCTAATTTTCTTGGTTTTTCTATACTTACAAGCTACTAAAATGTGTAAATTATGGTTTAGGAAATAAGTCAATCATCAAGCACTATTGTGTTAATTCGATCAGTTTTCAAGTTACTTTTTTTTGAGTTGAACTCTATCAAGATTTTGATGGGTATTTGTGCCTTACTAAATTCTTGACTTGTTCAGATTCTTTCAATGGTACACATTCGTTACTTCTCACCAGTTCCAGCGCTTTTATTTTTATGCGTATTAATTGCTACTATGGTCTTACCAAGCAATATTGAAATGTTACTGAAAGGCGTAGTGTTCACAGTGTGGGCGTCCCGAGCTCTCTGTGCCGTTGGAATATTTGTTTTAAGGCGAAAATTGAAGCATGTCAAGCGACCTTACAAGGTAATTTGACTTTAAAATAGAGTGAAATTGTCTTGTTATTAGTCATTGGAAGCTTTTTGAGGACCCATTAACAGCAGTTACCTGTAAGCAGTTACCTGTAGGTTTGTTCCGCTCGAAATAAGCCACAGTTGCTATCGCATTTGGAAATTTTCTACCCTATGAAAATCTTTTTCGGTTGATATCAGCGACAGCGCAAAGAGATGTGGAATTTGGTCTCGCAACAAAAACCCTGTTAAACCGTAGATTTAAGACATTTCATTGGAACTAAGAATAAAGTGGTTTATATTAGTTTACATTCACTTCATTGTATTGACTTAACTCAATCTTGGTTTTGCAAGGCAGTTTACGAATCAAAATAACACGAATGAAAAATTAATACGGTTCGGTTACTAAAATTTAAAACGCGGTGGTCTGTCTGCCATTTTGGGGATCGAGGCAACCAAACCTTAAAATCTATGGTTATCTGCCCACTTTGAGGGATTAAAACTCTATGCCTATTTCAGGGGATTTCCTTTCCATCAAAAATGACACGGATTTACGCTTTATTAATATTCCATGTATTTTTTCTTACAGGTTTACAAAACGACCGCATTTTTCGCCACAATTCTTTGCGTGTACATTGTTCTAGTACCTGTATTATTTGATCCGCAAGCACTTTACTTACTCACTTTCGTATTAGTAATTGTATTCGGTCTATTGTACTGGTTGAAGAAGAAGCGAATTGTGGTGATATCTGGAATTGGTTGGTTTTCGATATTTTGCCAAAAACTTATGCAAGTGGTCCCGTCTGCCAGCTCAGCATCTAAAGCTAAATGACACATGGACTGTGATTTACTTCATAGCAACTACTTCAAAAAACTATTCGAAAAGTATAGTATGGTTGAAAATCAATTGAACTGTGGGTTTTATTTTTCTGAGTTATATGCAATGTTGCTCGAACCAGTCGTGTTTTTTCAAGCTCTACTGTTTTACATCAATTCATATTTTGATTTGAGTAAGAATGTGTTGAAATTGCATTGCTGTTTTTATTTAAACAGGGTTCCCACGATCGGGAAAAGTCGGGAAAAAGTCGGGAATTTCGTAAAGGCATTTCCCGACCGGGAAAAAGTCGGGAAAAGTGTGTGCTAGTATAGAATAAGGATGGAAAACAGTTTGGCAAAAATAGCGCACTGCACCTTGTAAAAACTAACGCGATTGGAGAGGATGAATATTAAATATCCCGTTTGTCTTTCTAATACTTCTATTAAGCGCATAAAAATAGTAATAACACACCTGGCAGTGTTGTGTTAAAGCTTCAGTAACGGTGGTCCTACCGATTTATTTCGTCACATTATAGGTTCAACAAAACTTTAATTTAAAAGTACTGGAAGATGGTTAATTGGTCAGTGCAGTTTTCGTGCGGGTCGCAGGCGCAGCACCACGGATCAAATCTTCCCACTGAAGCAAATCTTCGAGAAATCTTGGGAGTATGGCAAAGATGTCTTTGCATGTTTTGTCGATCTTGAAAAAGCATATGACCGAGTTCCTCGGAATAAACTTTGGAAGGTTTTGCAGAAGTATAGCGTTGATGGTCAATTGTTGCACGCCATTAAGTCATTTTACTGCCGACCGGTGGCATGTTTTCGGGTAAATGGCAAGCAATCAAAACCGTTCCATGTGGGCGTTGAACTTCGGCAAGGGTGCGTTTTGTCACCTCTCCAAATGCAGCCAAGCTGATGAGTGTGCCACGATTGGAAATTGCAAAATCAGTCCTCTGCTATTCGCTGATGATTTGGTTCTGCTTTCTTCCGCAGAATCTGGCCTCCAGCGCGCATTAAATAGCTTTGCAGATGCATGCAACACCGCCGGAATGAGAATAAGCACGGCTAAAACTGAAGTACTTCATTTTTCAAGAAACCCTGATCAGTGCGTGCTACAAGTGAATGCAGCGACAGTGAAGCAGATAGAGAAGTTCAAGTATCTTGGGGTTGCAATATGAGTGACGGAGGGCAAAACGAAGAACTGGATACCCAAATTGGCACGGCTAGTGCAGTAATGCGAGCTCCACACTACTCAGTTGTCATGAAACGAGAATTGTCGAAAAAGGCAAAGCTCTCAATTTTCAAAGCAGTCTTTGTCCCCATTCTCACTTATGGTCATGAATCTTGGGTAATGACCGAAAGAGTGCGATCACAAGTGCAAGCGTCCGAAGTGAGGGTTTTACGAAAAATCGAAGGAGTTACACTGTTTAACAAGGTGCGTAGCTATGAGATACGAAAATCTCTTAACATCGAGCCGGTACCGTACTTCTCCACTTTGCTTTGGCAAGTAAAGCTTGTTTGGGGAGTCTTTCCTGAGGCATTCTGCTTACATGGCCAAACCATCTGAGATCTTTCAATTCGGAGAAGACCAGTTGGACGGCCTAGAACTAGATGGACCGATTACATTGAGGATCTTGGATGGAATCGCTCGGGACTTCACCCGAGCAACAGGATGGAGGTGATTGAAGACCGTGAGGTGTGGCGGCTTAATCTTGAGCTACTGCCCCCGCAACCCTCACGAAAAAGCGGGAAATAAAGAAAGAAGAGTATTATTATTATGCTGTAGTTAGAGTATTATTACATCAAAGGCAATCAAAAGCGTGGCATACGCAGACAGTATGCGAAAGGTTAGCAGAAACAGAAGAAGACTACCGGTATTTGAACAGCTGCTGCATCCGAATGAAGTTCAGAGATTATTAACCTATTACACGTTAATAATGCACTGATAGCTAACAGTAGGCTGTCTGCCTAGGCCATGTTTGGCTTTTAAGTCAAGTTGAGAGATTTACTAGCCCACGAACTAATAATGTGCTAATAGCCCACAGCAGTATTAGCCTGCAGTAGGCACTCTGCTTAGGCCTATGGTTAGCTGTAAGAGAAAGCTCCCTTTCAGCAAAGCATACTGGTTCCTGCAGTTGAACTACTAGGAATATATTCACTAGACTATGCCTGCACAGGTAACCTATATCTTTGGCACAAACACTGCAAATAGCAGTAGGCTATGCACAGAGGTGGGTTAAGCGCAATCAGAAGCGCAACCTCCGCAATTGCGGAAGTTGCGTTGCGGACTAAAGTCTTTAGAATTTGTTGCGCTTTAATTGCGCTGCGCTTTCAACTTTTTTTTTTCGGTTAATTGCGCCATTCTATACATTGAATTTGAACTTCATTTTGTTCCATTCGATCGTAATATTAATAAATGACGACCTTCTTTAGCAATTATTTGCTCTTTTTTGTCTCAAGTCGCAAAAACTGCGGTATTTGCGTTGTGTTGTGAAATTCATTTTGCGGAAGGTAGGTTGCGCTTTAACTTGGTACGGAAATGCCGTTCCGCAATTGCGGAATTGTGCTGCGCTTCAACTGAATCAAAAAGTTCATTGCGGAAGTTGCGCTGCGCTTCAGAAATTAAAAAAATTAAATCGCGCATTTGGTTGAAAAGATCGTTGCGCTTTGTTGCGTTGCGCTTTTGATATGTTATTTGTGCCCACCTCTGGCTATGCAGATCCCGGTAGTTAGTCTGGTGTAGGCCTACTGTATGTATCTCACTTTGTCAGTTGGTCACCCTATGCGTTAAAGGTTATTCAGCTTACGCTTTAGCCAGTAGTTAGGTTAGGCTATCCTATGTTTACCAGCCTACAAATAAAAAGGAGCCATAGTTCGGATTACACAAGCTTCAACTGTATAAGCCCATGCGGTACCGCTTGCCTACTGCTTGGTTACTTTTAGCATCTGACAAAGAAGTCAACCAGATTGCCTACAATGTGCAAGAAATTAGTCAATCCCGATGTACCAGTGCTTACCATTGCTAAATCGAGAACTCTAGTCCTGTAGTAGTGAATATAGCAGCCGCGTGGATACAACCTTTGAGCCTATGACTTAAACACTATGCCGCATTGCCTTCATCCTGTATGAATCCAAACACTATGAACAATCACTTAGCAATTAAGAAATGTCCATTACTATAGGCTATTTATTCGTCTTCATCCCTGTTGTAACTGAGTTCTGTTGAGTTAGTTTTTGGATTGTGTTAAAATAACTGCAATTTTGTGTATTTCAAATGACTAAAGCTTAGTTTGTTTTGAGTAAATTTATTTAGGTATGGAAAAAGTAAGGAATTTTTTGTTGACAAATGCGTGGGAACCCTGATTTAAAGGTTGAAGTAGAGCTCTTCACCTACCTAATTTAATTACCCAACCTTGCATGAATCATAAATGAAAGTGTGTTTGATTTGGTTCGTTGTTTAGTGATGTTGATTTGACGATCAACGAAATGCAATTATACGTCTCTTATTAATACCGCATGTGCAATAAATTAGTTTAGCACTAAGTTTGATAATTAAATAAAAGCTCGAAATAAAGATGATACAGTGCAATGGATAGTTGGATACCTTTTGAAACTAGAAACGTTTTGCGTTCTCAGTTTTGTATAATGCATTTATGGCTTTAATCTTTTGATCAAACTTAGTAGTGTATTTCGTTGTTTTTTGTCAAAATATTTTAAGTTCTAAACGAAAATACACAATCTGTTTTTTCGGGTGTAATTCTTATCGATTGTGTCTGGATTTTTATACTTAGTGTACCAATAATAATGAAACGTACTGGCATAGCGCAGGGTGGGTAGCAACAAATATTTTTGATCGCACAAAACTACCAATGCATAATCACTGTTTTCCTTGGCTCTTTCGTTTAGTTTCTGCTTGTTTGTTTGCTAGTCTTGTGAAACTTTAATGAAGGAACACTTTTTCTACACCAAATGCTGGCTCAAAATTATTAACATTAATTTGATTTTCAATCCTAGTTGAATTGATCTTCTTCGGCGATCCATTGTACTTATTGTTCGGTTATGTTTCACAAGTACTTCCTTGTTCAATGTTAAAGCCGCGGTTTTAAAAAAAATTTGGCAAATGTACAAATGGTACAATGTATACGAAGGCTAACTCTCGTTCCGAAAAAATGAATCCTGGTTAATTTGGTTATAGTTTTAATTTGGAGCACAAACAATAGTCAATTGCACAAAATTATTTCGGTATTAGTGCTTTTCACTGTAGTTAAGTATTATTTATACCTCGATATTATTTTTGAGCTTTAAATTAATGAGATTCAGTTTTGTACTGATCGAGCACTGACGAGGTATTACATGGCGACGTAGCCGAGATGGTCAAGGCGTCGTTTTTACGACGACCCTAATCGCATGATCTAGGTTCAATTCGTAATCACGTAGTTGCGTTCTTGGATGAGACGCTTTACACCGAATATCTCTGCCTAATGGCTTCAAACAAGCAGCAACTTCACGTGGGAAGAAGTCAAACTGTCAATCGGAAAGCTTAGAAAAAGTCAACTGCGTAGCAAAAATTAAAGCGACGCCGTCTCGTATGTGGAGGAGGGTAAATATGGATCAATCAGTCGATGCAAGTTTGGGTGTAAATTGGTGGTTCAAAGCTATGGGAAACTTATGGTGCAGCTTTCGGCCACCTGTTCTTTAGTTGACCGAAACTAGACTTTTTACAGTGGCAATGCACAGTGTTTGAGACTACCCCCCGAGCTATTTTTTGCACTAAGTAGGGATCAAACCTATTTGTTCAATAATTTTTTCTGTTTTGGGTTTGAAGTTTTGTGACTTTTATTTTGCTTATGCGCTTTGATGCTAAGTTTTGTGTAGGATTCGTTTTTTATCATTGCACTGAGTCTTTTTGTGAACAAAAATGATCTTTCCGAAGGATTATTGCTTGTAATAGTAAGTGTGCAGTTTTCGCTCGTCACAGTTTAGGGTCGTATTTGCATTGCTTTTAAAGTAGCAATCACGTTATTTAGATTTGTTTTTCTCGTAGCAAAATATGGAAAATCCATAAAGTAATGTTTAGGTGAAAAACATCCTTAAAGTTAATTTCATTTTAAACATTTCGAAGGAACTTAGTTCATTACCTATGAAAATGATCTTGTATTATAGTGGTACTTAAACTTGGTGGAGGTACCGAACCCCGCAAGTTTAATGGGGGTGTTCCGGACCCTTCGTTGAAATTCAAAATATAACTGGTAATAAACGTGAGCCTAAAGCAGGGGTGCCCAAAATTTTCAAGAGGCTGGCTGCATTACACTTTTTTGAGCTTTGGCGGACCACACAATTCTCATAAAATGTATGGTTTATTCGCCTTGTTCTACCAAATTGGATGGTTATTAAATCTTCAATAAAATGAAACTTCGTTTTGTATTCACCAAAAATTAAAGTTCGCTGATTCATGGTATGTAAAAGAACTTTTTATTACGCCACAAAAACAATTTTTTGTGTATTATTACACAGCACCATATCCAGGATTTTGCTAGAGGAAAGGCTTGAACCAAAAGCAAAATTTTTTTCATGCCGAGTTTGTCCTGTATTCAGCACCCAATGTGTTGAAGAAACTGCCGCACATTTGAAATGCACCATAAATTACATCTGCAAGCGAAGCCCCATGCCGCTGAGTGATTTTTGCAATTTAGAGAAGATATAGCATTTTTGCGCTATTAAAAACAAATTTTGCACGTTTACAGAGCGAGTTTAAAGAATCGCATTACTAAGCCTGTTCGTTCCCCACTTATTGGTCCGCTGTGAAAGATGTTTAAAAGTTATAGCGCATTTGGGATTTTGAATTTTGAAACTTTTTGAATTCTTTACTAAAGAGGTAAGCTTCTAATCAGCCTCCGCAACGCCTGTTCTCCTATAGCTGCGCTACTGAACACATCTTGGACGAAATATGTGGTATACACTATTCAGCTGCGGTGACCCTTCGTTTAGAGATGCAAACTACGCTGTGATAAAGTACAAATAATGAAACAAGATTAGTTACACCGCAGCTTATGTAGAGGCCAACGTAACGCAAATTTGCTGCTGTCTAACACGCAGTGGCTTTTTCCACATAACATTCACAAAATATTATTTGAAATTATTATTTGAAAAAATCATAACAAAAATAATTTTTTTGTGAAAAGCGTACAAGCATCGAAAGAAACTTACAATAAATCTCGAGACCAGTCTCGGGTCGCAAAAACTCATTGTGCGGGCCGCACTTTGTGCAGCACTTTAGCGGCGTGCGTAATTTAAACTTATTTTTTGTTGCCTTATTTATTTGAATGTAATGCGTTGGTCACTGAGCAAGTGAGCAGTCGGCATATTTACTCTGGGATCGCCGTATTAAATTGGTGTAATGATGAAGTGCAATTTTATGTGTAAAACTAAGTATGTTTTCTCGATAACTTAAGTTTTGAATAGATTCGTTATTAGAATGATACGTGTGTTGAATTTTCTAGCTCCCGAGTAGTTAGTCATAAGGAGAATGATACGTGTGTCGAATTTTCTGGTTTCAGAGTGGATACCAGGTCTGCACAGCGGTAGAGACCGACTCGTCCGAGACTGCAGAATTTTCCCGAGACCGGTCGCGATTTTGTTGGCTTCAGACCGGAAAATGGCGTCATTATTGTAAAGAATTTGGGGGCTCTTGGTTTTGTGGTTACATAAATTGAGTCAGATGACAAATTGATTCAGTCGAAGTGATTACGTTATCAAAACATCTCATGACGTCATTTTATGCAGATTTTCACTAAAATTATTTTTGAAGAATGCCTTCAACCAAACTTAATGCCTCTTGCTCGAAGATCAAAGCATGATCACCTTTATTTTCTTCAGGAGTTAGGTGTCCATAAAATAGACTAAAACTTAGTTTAAATAAATATAAAAAAAATCATAAAAATCTCATTGTATATTTGAAATAGCGTATGTACGTAGCTACTAAGACACAGCCGGGATTTAAACTGATGCAACTTAATCGTATCACAGCCGGAGGTTTGCCTCCAGCAGTGACTCAGCAATTTTTCGTAAAAATTGCCATTTTCTGTTTTTTCGCATATTTTCAGAGCTATTTGAAAGAACGTGCCAAGACTCAGAAACCGTTTGAAAGAATCAAATTACAAGTCCAAGACCTGTTTAAACGCTTGCTTTTATGGATTTAATTTTCTAACTGATGTGGCTAAATGGAGAAAAGCTAAAGCCCCCTTAGCCTCCTGTTTTCGTCACCGGTTATTTTACATTTAAGCTTGGTTTACGAGTAGTGGAACACACGTCATGAACAATTAAAATTTAACTATTTTGAAGTAGTTGGCTTTGTTCGCTGTCGACAGACAAAAATGTGTAGGTTATTACCACTGCTATCAACATTCAACGATAAAATACTACGCACATACAGTCAAACCTCGGTTAGCGAATATAATCCGTTCGAAAAGACTGTTCAAAAAGTGATTCCAAATCCGAAACAATTTTACTACTTCCACTAGCTTTCTTTGGAGCCACGATTAGGATCAAATACACAATGCAAAACTAAAAAAAATCAGTCAGGTAACAACGAACACGTCTGCTCGGAACGAACTTTGAATTCGAATGCCGACGGATGCAGCAACATGGCGCGTTTATGTTCGCTCGGTTTGGTCGTTTCATGTTCGCAGTCTGAGACGTAAAAATCTGGAATTTTTTGGTCGAGAACAGAACCGTTTGATAGCAGAGGGTTGACTGTATATGAAAAACACAAAGCGTGGTAACATCATCACAACAACACTAGTTGGTTCAAAACGGTGGCTAAATAAACCTCACAGT
This sequence comes from Trididemnum nubilum, assembly GCA_963965965.1. Classification (NCBI taxonomy): domain Eukaryota; kingdom Metazoa; phylum Chordata; class Ascidiacea; order Aplousobranchia; family Didemnidae; genus Trididemnum; species Trididemnum nubilum. The sequence continues at coordinate 41,608,200 of OZ014478.1, read as the reverse complement.
CAAAAGTGTGAACTTCATTGGTTGGAGAGGCCCGTAGCTGTAAATTTATCCCACTTTTCATATCAGATTCTGGCAATTTGAAATTCTATTTGAAAACTAAATTGTGGCAATTTGAAATAATCACTAATCGAGAAAACACTTTGCTACGAAATTACCCGGTCTTAGACCAATTTTAAGTTGTTGTTTGTTGTAGCGCATAATTGATCTTCCTTTCATCGGATAGCGTCAGACGCTAACTTGTTGGACAATCCGCACACTTTTCGTTGTACTGACTACTTTGTGATTGGAAAAATCCGCACCTGCTTAGAAGTTTCCGACGATCCATTGTTCCTGTGGATTTCTTCGAATTCTTTTTCACTGAATTTGCTGCTTGTTCGAAGCCACCAAGCAGAGATAATGATTGTAAAGCGTCTTATCCAAAGACGCAACAGCGTGACCAGATCCGGGTTTAACCCAAATCATTCGATCAGGGTCGTCGTAAAAACGACGTCTTTACCCTCTCGGCCACGCTGCCGACCAAGCTACGAGACAGACCAAAATGGTTAAGACCGAGGACACAAAAATTGATCTCGAGACGTACAGTCCTGGTAGTTATAAGGTAACGCAATACATCAGAACTACTGTAATGTTAGAAATCAGAAGATTGATTTTCGGTAGTTCAATTTTGAAACATCAGCTCAATAGTGCGTAAAAAAACTAAAACACAAATCTAAAAAAGATGAAAAGGCTGCTTTGTTTAGGATTTCACATCTAAGTTAAATTGAATCAACCCTAAAAAATGCAATTTTTCCTGTTCAGAAAAAATGGGCTCCGATAGTAAATTTTATACCCAGCGGCGCCTTTTATGTGTCACAGAAACCGAATCGATCAAGACCTTTCACAGAAATCGATTGATCACGACCTTTTGTTCACCAATATAACAGAAAAATTGATGCCGGTTCTTTAAATTCCACCAATGCCCAAACTGCGCATTATTTTTCTTGCGAGGAAGGTTACTCAATTCACGCGATCAAAAATTTGACCATTCAAAAAAGGTCTTCAGCTTTTTTGAAACCGATTTTCGGGCTAATTTGAGAAGTTTCAAAAAAAAAGAACTTGTTTCGCGCAGGTCTACGCCTGACCCTACAAAACGAAAATTCATACCGCAATTCACCCACTATTCGCGTTTACTTCATCTTTGGAGAAAACAGTTCCTGCCAACATTCTTGTTTGGTTTGCGGTTAAAAAATTAATATATCACGAATTCACGATTTTTCATATTGCACAAAGCTGGCTATTCGTCCAGCAGTAACGCGTTCGTCGCTGGAGCGGGAGGTTCAAATCTCGAATCGGTCAAATCAAGCACAGTGTTACCAACGGATCGCCACCGCTGCGACATTTCTTCGAAAGGAGCAGTGTTGCCCGCAAGCGCGATGACGCGGAGATTGTCCCCGTAAACACACTTTAGCGCAATACTGCGAGAATAATGAAAGATTTGCTTAGTTTACGGTATTCTTCCGTGGTCCATAGCACAACCGATAAAGTTGCCTTGACTAACCTATCAATTATATACGCCTGGTACAGTAGCTTGACAGCTCTTAAAATCAACGATAGATGTACCACTAATAACTACGACTGTCGTCGGCTCGAGATTTTCTGTCGATGACCGAGAGGTCCCTTCGCAGCTTCCTGTCACAATTCAAACCCCTGTTTTTTGTGTGTTGTTTTGCGCTAAATTAACATGATTAAGACTATGTTTATCGGTAACCAACAGTGCCATTTTCCCACATCGATTGTTTCTCAATTTTCAAGTCAGTAATAAAGCACAAAGATACATACTAGTGCAGCTCTTTGGGAAAGGGGTCCACGACAACTGACCGTGCACCAAATGACGCCGATTAGCTGAGAAGGGCGATCTTAAAATTAGTTTACTATTCCCAGAGCCATCTTGCTCAAACCCACACTTGTGACGAAATCAGTGACAAAATCACTGTAACGAAACCGTTGGTTCGTGGTCAGTTGATTTGGCTCGTTACGGTAAGTCCTTCAAGAAACAGGAACGCCTTGCTAATGGTGCTGTCTCACTATCGACCGCTTGCCTGAGAATAGGTATGATTTTCAAATCGCACATCATCGAAGCTTATGAAATACTTTGCTTCAGATTATGGCAATCTTTCTAGGAAAGCGGCAACCGATTCTAAGAGTTTAAAATTTGTCTTGGATAAAGCATTGTACATGTTTATGCGAAAATTATCGAAGGTAAACATGCAGACATTGTCAAGCAATCTAATCTTGGAAAAACATGAAAGAACAATGATCATCTGAAGTATTAATTTTCTTGTTTTATGCTATTTTTTACATTCAGCAGAACGTCAGGAGTTCGAGTAGTCCATACTAGAACAGATAGATATTACATTAGATAAGAGAAAATTTTTATATTAGAATGCAGAAAACGTTGCTATTACAAACGGAATTCCGTTTATTGCGTAATGCAGTATAATCGAGAAATCGTGCACTGTGCGCAGAGTATAAGAAAATTAATAAAAACACAAAGAAATCAATGAAACACAAAATACTGGTAATACATAACACCACCTGAATATAGGCATTTTTACACAAGGATGTATGATAGTTACGTAACAATTAGTGTAAAACTATACAGTACACCCAAATTGTTCAATTAAACCAAGCGTACTGCATTGTTTAAAGTAGAAAAGATCAAATGATGGCTGTCAAAAATACTAGAGCAGCAAGAAAAAATTACTTCTGTAATCAATGCAAATCAAAAAGCGAATAACTGATATAGAACATTAGCATTGCTACAGGATAAAATGCTTGCTTGCTTTTCACGCAATGACTCGAAAGTATTTAGGATACAAACTCGATTATAAACCCCGGCACTCCTCATCGCATACTACAGCGCAAAATCACGAACTAATTCACAGAATCAAAGAAAACATTAAACAGTTAAGAAACAGTCAAAAGTAACAGCGTTGTACATCACATTTCACGATAGGTGGGCAAGTTAATGCAAAACGTTAGCTTCGTTAACCACTAGTCCGTTAACAAACTTCACACCTCCGTTAACGTTAATCCGTTATTTTCAGCTATAATTAACGCAAGCTAATTACGTCCGTTAATTCGTTAATATTTTGAGAGTAATTTACATTTCTTTTTATTCACTCGCTTCTAGAACACGTATTGACACTGTTGAGCTGATTGTAAGGATCTATTTATAGCTCTGGCGGTCGTATTGTGTTTTGGAAGTTACATTTTACAGTCTAATCTAATTTCAAGATAAAAGTAAGTTCAAATGCACTAACAAAGCGGAGATCAGAAAACCTTTGGAAATTGCGAACAGCGATAATTAATAAACCTATGAAGCTGCAGCTCATTATTTGCCACAAAAAAGCACTGCTTTCTTTGCTTTCTTCCATAAAACTCGTGCTAATACGCATCAAAATGTTACCAGTGCAAACTGGTTTATATCAGTACGATGAATAAATGGTGCAAAAAATTAACAATAAAAACTTTAACGGAAGTTAACAGAACTTAACGGAAGTTAATTTAGTCCGTTAACATGAAAAAACTTTTTAACGGATTAACGATTAACGGGGACTTGTGCCCAACTATGCATTTCATAAAGCCTGTAAGTCCGTATTCAGCAACAAAATTGCATCTCGCTGAAAGAATTGTTTAATCTCAGAAAGTAAATACGATAACTGCAAAAGTTCCACTATAGTTAAGAATTGGAAAAACAAGCGACACTTTTAAGTTTTGAATGCTTTTTTTGCGCAGCAAATTAATTCGTAGCATCTAACGTGACTACCTGTACTTTACACCACGCAAAACATTCGAGATTTCAGTCATTTACAACCAGAACTTAAGATCTCGTTTTTGGTCCAACCCAAAGAGGTCTGCAAAACTGCAATTCGCAGACATATACGTACAACCCACCAGCCTATTGGTCGAGCGCTAACACGTTTGCCAATAAACAGGCAGGTCTGAGGTTAAATCAAAATCGGACACAGTGTTGCCACAGGCTCGCCACCGCTGCGACATTTCTTCGAAAGGAGCTGGGTTGCCCGGGCCCAATAATAAGAAGATGAGCCCAGCAAACTCGTTAGACGCTTCGGCGTAATACAGCGAGTATAATCAAAGGTTTGATTTAGACACACTAAAAAATTATCAACCATAGTCAAACCTTAACTTTAAAAAAGTTGAGGCTTCCAGCAGAATCGAACCCACAACATTGTAATTACGAGCCTGACGCGTTCCACACGAAATTGCTTGGCTTCAACCGCTAACCAAGCATAACAAGTGCTTTGTGCTATTGCTTTCAAAATTTGTGAATTTGCAAGTTGGCATTTCGCGAGCCTTACTGAACAGTGTTTTCTAATTGTATGCCACAGTTTCCAGAAAATAATACAGCATAAGTTGATATAAAAGTATACAAGAAAATACAACAGTACATTTTTGTTTGCGAGTGCTACAGCATTATGCCACACTTCATTTTTAAGTTTTGAACATTGCAACGATGTAAATTTATGAGCTTAGAATTTCTTTGTTTCTTAATATAGATCAATTCTGCCTATAGCCCTGTTTCAAAATTGACAGGATCTTTGATCGTGTCAATTGACTACAAATAATTGCTTTGGTTAAAATGTTCATGGCATGGAAGCGTTTCGTCCGACACTTGTCAAGAAGAATCATCAGAATGGAGAGCGCACGAAAAAAGAGCGGCTTATTTATAGGAAAAAAAATTCGTTTACAGCTTTAAGATTGTGCACTAACGACGCTCTCTTATTGCTGACTATGCTTCTTGACAAGTGTCAGACGAAAAGCTTCGAAGACATGAACATTTAAATCAAACCAATTCTCAAGTTCTGTACCACCAATCAACTTTTCTACAAATCATTATTTTTGAAAAGAAATTAAAAATAAATGAGCCTCTCCATTGAGTTACACCGAAGCCTAAATAGAGTAGTTTCATATAGTAAGGCATGAGATAGTTCCCTAAATTGTTTAAAATTAACATAGATACAAGTACGTAGTTAAAAATAAACACTTAGCGAAAAGATGAAATAATAAAAAGCATTAAAAGTTTACAGCTAAGTCTCATACACAGAACAAATTTTTCATCAAGTCAATAAAAGAAAAATGCTTATTACACAACCTGCTAGCAGAGCAACGTGGGCTATAAATTTGCGCAACATACAACTTCTCTTGATTCTACTTTTCAGCCTTAATAAATGCTAAAATAGAACAGCTTAACGTACAAAACCAAAAATTTTTATACTAATGTTCCAACATGCGGTTCTTGAAAAGACAAAATTCGAATAATTTGGTATGTTTAAACGTTTTTGTGTTTTGCATTCATTTACGTGCAGTTGTGGCTTGATGCGAAAATGATTTTTTCACAAACATCATAGCATATCCTTATGTTCGAGGGCAACCTCATTGGGTTAATACAAAATTGAAGATACTTGCTAAAAAATCTGAAGCAATCATCGACCTCGTACAACTTCAACATAGACATGGACGACAGGACGTTTCATTGCACAAATACAACATTACCAAGAAAGTGAAATTAGTGATTGTAAATATTTGCAAAGTTCAGTTACACCGTTTAACTAATATTGTAACTACTTATTTGGTCTGGAAAAAATACAGCCACAATAACCGTTCAGCATTGCCTCCGCAAATATTACTGAATCATTAAAATCACACAGTAAAATTGATGAATTAATTAAAAATGGTAAGATTTGGCCCACGACTTGAGATATGAAAAAACGGTTTAATTCAATTAATTGATATGAAATCTTTGCACCATGAAACACGTTAAAAATTATTGCAAATAGCTAGTCAGGCGTCACGTTGCACAAAAAGTTAGAGACTTCAATTCCTCATTAGTTCAGCAAGAATATCACGTGACCAACTTTTTGTCAACTCATAAATCACGTAGTACTTTGAATAACCAATAAAACTTGGCTGAAAACGAACAGGTTATTTTAAATTAAAAGGCAACACCAGCTAAATAATTCAATAAAGTTTTAAACTGATACAGTAAGGAAACATGCAAAATAATCTGTTTATACATAATTAATTCCCTTATGATGCAAGCAGTTTTTACACTTTAATGTTTGGACTATTATAAAGCAACACAAATGAACTTAACCTTAAGCAAGGCTAACATAGCAAATCTTCCAGATCTAATCAAGTTTACTCCGCAGCTTAGAGAATTGTGCCAAGTAAACAATAGTCAGATTTTGCTTCATCGATAATTGCTAATGATGCATTAAATTTCATAAAATGTTTTACACTCAATTGCATGAAACTGCTTGAACGAATTTTAGCCACGGCACCTAATTGTTTCATGAGCACATATTATAATAGTTCCTTAAACGATTATACACTTGCGAAGGGAGATTGACCTCACTATCCACAAAGGCACAAGCAAATTATTCCGAACACTAATACGCAACTAAGCATTTTAATAACATTATTTAGATCATTTACAAAACTTACGCTGAACGTTTTTGACAAAACGCTACGACCTTGCCAACTTACGATGCTTTGACAAGGGCATTTTTTTTTTGGCCAAAATGTTCAGCATAAGTTTTGTAAATTAAGTTATTAAAATGCTTAGTTTCGAGTCAGTGTTGGCAAGAATTTGCTTTTAATACATTATATTTTGGTTACATGCTATACTAGAGCTAGAATTTTGAGCCCTACCAGAATTGTAATTGACTGAAATCGTTTTGAACAAAACTGACATTTTTCGAATTAGGATGAAGTCAATAATACAGTCAATTCATACACATATTTTGCATCTGCAGAAACCACCATGTTTTAGTGAAAAAAAAGCTCAAATTGCTCCAGCAGGTAATTTTGACACTGGAGTTTTCAGAGGCAGTTTGAATCCAACTTAAACATATCAGTGGTCAAGTGAATCGAACGTCTGCTACTGAAACGGTAAACTCTGGTTTAACTCCCGGTTGGCTCAAACCAAACACTGTAAAAAAAGGTATCCACAGCTTCCCTGCTTGACGTTCAGCAATTAAAGGGACAGTGTCAAGCCTTCACCGTGTGTGGTAGACAGGTGGCAAGTTGGCTCAATGACTGAAAAGGTCCCTTTGCTGTCTACTGACAAAGGCAACTTGGTGAATAAAATGCTATTGCGATTACAACTAAACAGACATCATATAACAATTTCAAGGCAAGGCTATACGACCACTTTTTCATTTTTTATATCCCAGCGACATATACCAACCTGACCCTAAAATATAGAGGCCATACTAGATCAAGTTTTTTCTTTTTTACAAGACTCACATAGGTTAGGAAAATTGATTGAAAACGGTACTAGCAAAGTTTACAGCATAACTATTTTGTTAAGTCAGAGAGTTATCCCAAATTGTTTTTTAGGTTTAAAGTGTTTTAATTAAATGATCAAACAACATCTAACAAACTTGAATTGTGTTGCTTTGAGTATTTTTTCTTAACAAAGTTTCAAATTAGATTGCCTTGTGCCTGTGTGACAGCCTTTTTTGAATGAAACAAGGGTTTATATAATTATGTTTATGAAGAAGAAAAAAAAAGGATAGTGCATTGTGTTTTTAGACTTTCGGTGTTGAAAGAGTGCTGGTAAGGAATTTAAGATTGAAAAATACTATTTCACCATAAATATTAAATTAATTCCAACCCAAAGTTAAATCCTTACTCTAAAACTAACCCCAACTCAAAACCATAAACATAACTTTTAGGTTAATGAAAAATGTGTACATGAATTGAATCTTTCTCATTTCGTTTTACTCTTTTTTAATTTAAGTTCAGTGGAATAATCAAAACCTTCAACATTTACCCAATATCCAAGATTAAGTGTTCTGCTCCACTGGAAATTCCGAAAATTAATGCGTTTTCGGTGCAGATGGAAACAAACGAAGAACACTTCTTTTTATATTGGCATGGTTGGATCTGTTTTAAAGTATTACTAGCAATTACAGTGCACAAAAACGCAAAAAAAAAGTAATAATAATACAAAGCAGAAGAGTTAAAAAAACCAAAATACAGTTATGAATCAAAAATACAACTTATATCAAATTCTAGAAGTCCACAATCAAAACTCTGCAAATAATAATTACAGCCAAATCTTGTGACATAGCCAACGAGCTGCACTTTTTACAACCTCAAAAAATGTAACTTTTATTTAAGCATGGCTTGGTGCGCCGTCCCATCTTGTATGCTTTGGTTGAGTACTGTCATTACCAAGACTCAAAATGTGAACTTCAACAGCTTGAAATTTTTCATTCTTGGGTGGAATTCTACTTAATTTGTAGGAAAGAATATCACCTGGCATAGGAACATATTCACTATCAATGTCAGACACATGCATAAAAATTAGATCACTTGAACTGCCATCAGTTGGCTGAATGAATCCATGGCCTTTTGATCTTGAAAAAAACTTGCATTCGCCATGATGTACTGGACCTTCCGTAGCTCTTCGACATGCAGAAAATGTTCTGGTTCTTCGAGTAGGCAATGGACTTGGAACAACAAAACGATGTTCATTTGATGGCGATGGTAAAGGAGTTGTATATCCAATGCTGTCATCAGTATTGGTTCGCGATAACCTTGGCCGTCCTCTTGAATCACCTGGTGTATTACTCGAAGACATTTATATTTATGTACAAAGCACTACATTTAGAAATAAAGAGTTCTGCCAACAATTTTAGCTCCATAATTCAATCAGTTGAACCAACAATTAAATAACATCGATGACCTTTAATTTGAATCAACTTGCTAAGAGTATCAAGGTCTACTCGCATGCTGCCGTTTAAGTTAAAAATCGATTAGCAGTCAAGTGGATAGAAAATCTGCTATTAAAGTGGTCGACTCAGTTTGATTCCTGGTCAAGCCAAGCCAAAGGTTAGAAAAATTGGTATTCATTGTCTTCCTGCTTGATATTCAGCACTAAAAACAGATAAGAAGAGTGTGAAGCTTCCACTATGTGTAGTACACAGGAGTCAGCTTGACTCGAAAACCAAAAAGACCCCTTTGCTGTCTCCTAGCCAAGGCAAATATAGATGCAATTACAATTAATTGCAGCTACTTGCATGTCAAATGTGAGCAACGGCAAGGTACCCTTGCACAGTATCTAGTGCTTTTCTCTTTTCAACTTGTTTTAACAACTGTGTGAGTGGACAACATTTTTTAACATCGTGTTCATTATTGTATACAAGTAATCATTAATCATTGTGAGTCTGAATCAGAGTTGTTTGATTTCAATCTTATTACAAATCAACAACTGGTAATATACTCAAAGATAGTTTAAAATTTAATAATCAAAATGGTTGCTAGTGATCTCATCACAAAGTGATAACGTGACAGTCGGCATTCTGCTTAGAGAACAACAGAATAAGCCTACCTTGCAACCATCATTGTGCTATTGCATGTATAAAATTAAAGCATTGACTGAGAAGGGCATTCATTGAAATATTCTACAATCTCCAGAGCTGTATTGCCCAAACCCTCACCTTGCAATGAAATCACTCACAGTGATTGATATTTTAATGTTTCAATTGTACAGTTTTTATGACTATGGGTTAAAAAAACACAGTCTACGACTTTTAGGAGTGAGTGCCGGAGCTAATATGCACCAAGATAAATATGCTCCGGGACTTTTAGGCGCCAAAGCTAAAACAGATTTTCCCAAAAAATTTTAAATTTTTGTTTCAAATAACAGTTTTTTTTTAAACAAAAAAACAACAGTTTGTTAGAAAGTTTTTTTTTTAATAAAATTACTTTTTGAGATAAAGGATTTTTTTCCAAACGTTTTTTAAACAAAATTTTACAAAAAAAGATTTCAAAAAAAGATTAGGCCTACATTTTTTTTCGAAAAAAATTTTGGAAAAAAATTCCGAAAACATTTTTCCAAAAAAATGTTTTCCACTACATGTTCACAAAGTTTTCTTTCCTAAGCTGGACATATGCAATCTTCAGTTTGCAGTCTCAAATTCTGCTATGCATGAGTTGCTTATGCAATCTTGGCACACGGAAATCAAGCATGTACAAGAGTATTTCTACTTTATAATAAACAGAAATTCGATACAACCAGCGTACAAGCAGGCAGTTGGTTAAAATAAACTATAGATACGCTCAAACCCTTATAATTTTATTATTTTTAGTGTTACAAAGCTGCAAACTTTGCTGCTAATCGTCCAACGTCATTGCCTAGCTGTGAAATGTTTCATGGTTATTTTTAGCCTACCTGTACCAAACAATATAGCATACAGTATACTTAGTGTTTCAGGCAGGGTTCCCTGTAAGCGCAAAAAAGTGTGAAAACTGTGAAATAATTTCTGGCATTTTTGCACAAATTTTTCAGAAGTGCAAAATGGTGTTTAATTTCGGCACTTTTCATTTTGAGAAGTCCAGTGTTGTTTTTTTTTGGAGATGTGATGCCTGGCATGGCGCGATGATCTTCTTTTTTTGTTGACTACCTGCAAAACGCAAAAAGCAGAGTCTGAGGCGCGATGGCCTTTCTTTTATTTATTTTTTTGAGATCACCTTGCCAGTCACAGAATTGGGTCTGCAGCACGATAAACTTTGTTTGGAAGGTCATCTGTGTTTTTTGAGATTGAAGTTGTGAAAAGGCGGCATCACGAAGCCTGAGCTACAACATTTTTGCAAAAGCTTCAGGGAACTTTCACACATTTTCTAGCGCTAACACAGAAGGTGAAAAGTTGGAGGACACAATGGTTTCAACAGCTAAGAATACATCTCAAGCAGATTCCTATTCATGCTCGATACACCATATTGTAAATATTGCAAAGCAAAAACAATGTTTAAATAGATATTCATACATTTAATTGTTACATCTTGTCGCAAATAAATTGTATACTGTATACTACAGTAAAAACAATGTTAACTTCTTCAGAATTTCACAAAAAACTTTTGAAGTAGTACAGGATTGTATGTTGCTTCAAATCATTCTTTTACAGTCGAATGATTTTTGTAGTATGAATTGCATCCTGAATTAGAAATAGTTGAACCATGATTGACAATTTTTCATGTGAATGAAATTTATCATGCTCACTGCATTTCCTGCAATAAAAACTCATGTGAAAAATCAGGAATCAAGCAATTAACCAATTCTATCTTAGAGCAATTCAAAAAAAGCAACAAGCCAATTTCATTTGATTCAAAGGCAATCAGACAAATTGTGTTGGAAGGACCAAGCAATCTAAAAAAGATGTAATCAAAGAATTGAGAGGAATGTTAGTTTGCTTAAATTAAATTTAGCTCTGTGATTGAGAAGGCATTTTATTGGCTTGAATGTTCAGTACTGTAATGAAATCGAAATCATATGCAAAACTTTGGCTGTACAAGAAGTAAAGACTGCTGCAACTGGAAGCAAATTGTCGAATAACATTCAACACATTTTGCAAAGTGACTTTGATATAGATCTGGCACAGATATATTCAGTCACCACAGACAATGGTTTCGATGCACTGGCAGCCACCAATTTAATAAGCAACATTGTGGAAGTTGAACTGGACCAAGAAAGTTTAAATTCCAATTCCGACAATCTTGAAGACATTGTTGCTGCAGAGCAATTGCAGCAATTAGTTTACTGGATTTAAAAACAGCTATAGAAGGGCTAAACCTTGTCAGATGTGCATCTCACACACTTGCTTTGGCACTAGAAGACTGCATCAGTAGCAAAGGTGATGAAAGTTTGAAAGAACTTAGTGCAAAAGCCAGAAATGTTGTGCGTATTTTGCTTACATCAAACATGCGCAAAAAAATTTTGCCTATGGCGATTATTGACGTGGAAACCCGTAGGGGTTTAACTTACGATATGCTAGAGCGATTGCTCAAGCTTTCAATCAAGTTTTTGTCGACAATTTGAAAGCCTTAATGAAAAATTAAAATTATCTACTTTAGAGTGGGAGCTAATTGAAGAAATGGTGCAAGCTTTGACTCCTGTGAGAATTTTAAACACTGAACTCCAGTCAATTGACGCCTGGATAAATGCTAGGAAATTGGAACTTTGCTGTATATTTATTGAAACGATTTGAAATGAATTTAGCCATAAAATTGATTGAGCGACTGGAAGCAAGACAAGCAGCATTGATGACTCCTCCTGTTCTTGCTGGGGCATATTTAGACCCAGAATTTCAAGGCCTCCCACAGACGCCCAACAAAAAATAGCAAAAATTGAACTTTAGGCAGTTTACAAACAAGTTTGTTTACTTTCTTCGAGGTCAAATGACTTGGATAGCAAGTGATAATATTGATCCAAAATCTGATGCCAATGGATTGCAAAATATGTCAATGCTATCACCTGTGCAAAAAATGCTTTTAGATAAACAAAAAGAAAAGAATTGCCGTTTCACAAGCAACTCGCTGGGGTTGAAGCAAGTCATCAACTGGATAAATGCTTTTGACTGTTACTACCATACAAAGATTGATTCCATATTCAACTTCTGGAAAAATCATGACAGCAAGACACTGTTCCAGCTTGCCAAAGTGGTTCTTGCTTTGCTGATGACGCAAGTTTCGGTTGAAAGATGATTTAGAGGAGTAAAATACATTTTAAGTGACATGACAAATGGTCTGGCAGAAGATAGCTTGGAAGCTGAGTCATTCCATGCTAAATCAATCAAAAAAAAAAATACAATTGTAACCCAAAGTCTCAGATTGTAATGAAATCAAACTAATTTGAAAGACAATTTAATTCTTAGCAAAATAAAACTTGTTTTCAGAAAATCAAACCAGTGTTTGTGGAATTATGGCGTTTTAAACAAATGGCAGTTTTTGTACTCATTCAACTGTGACATGAATTATTTTGACACTAGTTGTAATGAAACAGTCATAAGTATAACTACGGCTACAACTGGAGTTCAGATTTGAAACCAACTTTTTTGGACAGAATGTTGAAAACCCTTTTGACGTAAACCACACTTGTACTGATTTGTTTAGGGTAAAAGGTCAAATATTACATCAAAGTTTACATGCATGCTCTTTGAAATCAATGAAGTGTAATGAAAGATAGAAATGGAATAGCTCAAATCTAGCAACTTCAATTTTTTTAAGTAAGGTGTCATATAAAAGCTCTTTTTAAGGAGAAACTAATTTAAGTATTCTCATAGGTGGCATCAACTTATATCATGGTCATAAAAGGCTAAGTAAATTGACATGTTTTAATGCCTGTCAGGTATTTCATTACATCATGCCGATAATCATTTTTGCAACTGCGGTTAAGACAAACCTGTTTGGTGTTAATTTACTTTGCTAGTTGACAAATATAAACAAACCACTGTTATTACCATTGCTAGAGTATGCAAAGATATACAATGAATGGAATAATAAGGATAAAATTCGTTAAGAAATCTTTGTTTTTTAATTACATATTTTTCTGTTTGTAAAAATATATTATTCTGTATTTAGGCTATTTTCAATATGTGATTATGAGTGTGGTTGAAGAACTCCAGTGTTGTAGTATAGGAATTCTTAAGAGCAAAGAAGAAGAGTGTCATAAATTGTCAATTGTTGAATCAAAATCATTAGTACCATTTAGCACACTTAGTCAAGAAAAATTTCTCTGAAGAAAAGCAGATGAAGAAAAATTTCTCCATCGAGCTGATTTAACTGATCTAAAAACTAAAGTTCAAACTGTTTGTGCACACCACAAAGCATTGATGATTGACAGTGATGAAGTTCTACAAAAAAATTGTTGTAATCCTTTCAAGACCCTCAAAATCACCATCAAACAAAATTTACAACTTATAAGTGTCAAACTTGCCAGAGATCTGCAAAAAAATAAATTGCCAACTATTTCAGGAAAAACAGTTGGTGGAAATCAAGATTGAATAAGCTTTGTGATGGTCTTTAACTTCCTCTTCAGATACTGCTGAAACACAGTACTGATGATGAAGAAAATACTTGCTGGTCAGATATATAATTGTCAGCAAAATACAAGTTTACAAGTAACTGAGTTTTTACAAGAGTTGATAAGAGTTTGGCACATGAGTTAAATAACTATATCTTCTTCGAGCGTTTTGTTTCAGGTTTTCGAATTTTTTCTTTTATCTTTTCCATTTATTTATCAAGGTTTCTAGCCTTTTGTTTGCTTGTTTGCTATTGCTTTCTCCAGTTGTTTTATCACATACAGTTTCCTGTAGAGGTGCTTTCAGCGCAATTACTACTCGTTTTGTCATTTCTTTGCTCATAGAAAAAAGATTTTGGTTTTTGTAATTAGAGCAACTGTGTTGCGGCACTCTGTGCAGCTTGATAGGAGATTCACCAATTTCAGATAAACTTGTATTTTGCTGACAATTACATATCTGACCAGCAAGTATTTTCTTCATCATCACTACTGTGTCTCATCAGTATCTGAAGAGGAAGTTAAAGACCATCACAAAGCTTATTCAATCTTGATTTCCACCAACTGTTTTTCCTGAAATAGTTGGCAATTTATTTTTTTGCAGATCTCTGGCAAGTTTGACACTTATAAGTTGTAAATTTTGTTTGATGGTGATTTTGAGGGTCTTGAAAGGATTACAACAATTTTTTTGTAGAACTTCATCACTGTCAATCATCAATGCTTTGTGGTGTGCACAAACAGTTTGAACTTTAGTTTTTAGATCAGTTAAATCAGCTCGATGGAGAAATTTTTCTTCATCTGCTTTTCTTCAGAGAAATTTTTCTTGACTAAATGTGCTAAATGGTACTAATGATTTTGATTCAACAATTGACAATTTATGACACTCTTCTTCTTTGCTCTTAAGAATTCCTATACTACAACACTGGAGTTCTTCAACCACACTCATAATCACATATTGAAAATAGCCTAAATACAGAATAATATATTTTTACAAACAGAAAAATATGTAATTAAAAAACAAAGATTTCTTAACGAATTTTATCCTTATTATTCCATTCATTGTATATCTTTGCATACTCTAGCAATGGTAATAACAGTGGTTTGTTTATATTTGTCAACTAGCAAAGTAAATTAACACCAAACAGGTTTGTCTTAACCGCAGTTGCAAAAATGATTACCGGCATGATGTAATGAAATACCTGACAGGCATTAAAACATGTCAATTTACTTAGCCTTTTATGACCATGATATAAGTTGATACCACCTATGAGAATACTTAAATTAGTTTCTCCTTAAAAAGAGCTTTTATATGACACCTTACTTAAAAAAATTGAAGTTGCTAGATTTGAGCTATTCCATTTCATCTTTCATTACACTTCATTGATTTCAAAAAGCATGTAAACTTTGATGTAATATTTGACCTTTTACCCTAAACAAATCAGTACAAGTGTGGTTTAAGTAAAAAAAGTTTTTAATAGGCAGTGTCTGCTGCACTGGACCGGCTTCCAACATCATATCGATGCTGCAGTGGTGGCGCCGATCATTTCTTTTTGCAGTTCAATTTACCATCTCTCAAGCTGGCATCGCTGCCCAGACCCTAACTCTAATCGTAAGGTTCTAGAGAAAAAAAAGAGTCATGTTGCAATATTGCTCACTAGCGCTATATTTGCCAAGCGTGTCCCGCGTGAAGCAATAGGACCCCAACCCTTGGATTGGCAGGTAAGTGTGCTAACAACTACACTACCTGGTCTTCGCATTACATGCGTCAAAGTGCCGTATTTAAGTCAAATCAATAAAAAAAAGCAAAATAATAGGCTGCCGGTGCAGCAGCGATTTGATGTCAGAAAACCGCGCCAGTTCCCTAGACACTACCTTTTCAATATCCCTACGGTATGATATGTTTAGACCATAAGCAACCTTACATATACTTTGTGCCTTTCGCAAGTGATGGCTTACTTTGGCCAAAGATATGTTAACAATGCAAAAATGTGAATTATATAATTGTTGCTTCCAGTCAAATTCCACTTTAGTATGGAAGTATGGAACGGAATATGGAAAATAATTTTAGTATGAAAAGGAAGATTTATAGTATGTATGGAATGGAAATGGAAAGAAAATTCCCATCATATATAGAATATAAAAAAATTGTCTTCCATTGTATTCTCCATACCATGCCCTGGCAGTGAGATAAACTACAACGCACAGGTTCAGAGTCATAACTCTATTTTCCTGTTCAGCATGAATTCACTAAGTCTTGTTTTAACGTCAGATGTTATATATCATACCTATATCACCTTTTCCTTTTCTGAATGCTGTCTGCATGGCAGCCCACTAGAACTATCCATAAGCCTGTAAGCCCATACGGTAGCTCGCAGCCATTCTTACAGGCTATCCTCAGTGGTGGGATTCAAATTTATTGTCCACCGATTCCATCACAAAAGTTATATTTTTCAGTCGGTTCTGTTACAAAACTTTGGACTGCTTTCGCTTCCATGAAAAATTAACCGCTTCCACATCCCTGCTTTAAAACCAAACTATCAAACATCCTACTCTTGAGATTAAAGTAACGGCAACAGGATGCAACCCTACCGGTAGGTTCCAACACAGAACAAACAGTGCAAACCAACTGAATCCCATCACTAGCTACACTGAACTAACTCTGTCACTCTGAAACACAAGCACATGTGTACTGTAGAAACTGTTGTCTAGTGTGGGGCTTGTACCATTAGTACCAAAACCATGGGCTTATTGCATGCAGGGTGAGTAGCGGTATGTGGCTAGGCTATCTGCCTCTGCTCTGATGATAGTTTCCACAAACCTGTTTCATTTACATTTGTCTGCCTTTGTTTCATCTTCTCACCAAACGTCCTAAACCCTTCCTAGTCCTGCCTACCAAAACCAAAAATCTTTTTGTTGGATGGTGTCAAGAAGGAAGTGGCTATTTTGCTTCTAAAGGCAAAATAGTGCTTTTCCTCTGTTTGGGTTAAGGTTAGAGCTAGGGTTGGGATTAGGGTTAGAGTTTGGCTTGGGGTTAGGATTTGGGTTAGCATTAGGCTTAGGGCTATTTTGGCACTAGCGGAAAAATAACCGTCAGGACTATTTTGTCTCCAAATGGCAAAATAACATGGGGCTATTTTGCCTCTAGAGGCAAAATATCCACTGCCTGTCAAGAAACATGTTCAGCCGATCAAAGCCAAGTTTGTTACAGTGTGCACGTTCTTAAGCACACACTTCTTTTGTGACATTATATATACATATTGTTACAGAGAAAACAGCCAATTTTAGGATGCTTAAAATTTTGATACTTGAACCCCGAAGGCACCTTTCACTGGTTTAGTAGCATACGGTAACCCTATGTATTGTCACAATGAATACGGTATGGACTAACAACCACACTTGACACTAAAAAGCAGCAATTGTCTCATGACTTGCACAGTTGTACTTACTCTTATGACACAACAATTCAATTTTCAGACAAACAATTCCAAAAGGAAAATTACTACAGTTATAAAAATTAACCCATCTGACAAACTATAACTGTTACGTACGAACTTGACCATTGCAACTTTAATTTAAAAAAAAACACGTGAGCTTCTTGGATTGCAATATCTTGACGTCCTTCATGGTCGACTCCTGGGAAGCCATGTCAACTTCCACTGGCAGTTAGGTGGCCATAACAACCACCAATCCTGCAGCTCCAATGATATTTCACATTGTAGCTCAAGTCAATTATGCACAGAGCTGGACAGCTTGAAACAGCGCTGTCCAGCTCTGTGCAGCTTCTTGGATCTCACAAATTGGTGTATCAGACAAAACGCAAAAATCCATTGACAGTAAGCAGCAATGCTAACTGGTTCGCTGATCTCATAAAATTTCGTGAGACGGTTCAATAGAACCGGTTCGAACCGGCTGAATCCCACCACTAGCTATCCTCCAATATCCTGTCAAAGTTGGAAAGTTCAAAGCTTAAAACTAACACGTCGGTCGTCGGATATTTGCGCCAACCTAGTACTTAATTTATTTTACCGATGCGCCACGCCGATCCGAATGCTAAATCAAATCAGTCATGTTAAATTAAATCTTTTACATTTAAAACAAAAATTTTCGACTCTATTTTGCTCATTCATCCCTAAACAACTTTTTAAAACAAGATTTACTCTTATGTTTTTGGCATGCCATTTTTGCGAAATTGTTCTTATCATGGACTCGAACCAATATTTATTTTCACTAGCGAAAATCTTATGCTAATATAATACGAACAAATTAATTTAAGGCAGTTGTGAAAAAAAATTATATGATAAGTTTGTTGTTACTTTTGATCTAAAGTTTTTGATAATATTTTTTGATGGATATCTACTCACATGCAGGGTTGGAAATATCGATTAGTTATCGATAATCGATGTTACATCGCATTTTATTTCGGACAACTTTCGACAGTTCTTTGCTTTTTATCTGAATTATCGATTCGTTTTTGCTCTTAAACAGCATCGACTTCCAACCCTGCTCACATGCCATTGCCATCACCAGAAAGTTATCGAAATCGATTGTTTTGATTTCTGTAGAAATTTTGATTTCTGTCAAACCATAAAATAGATAGTTGCAAATAGTACACAAATTCAAAAATATGCGTTGTCAGCAAAAAGCTATCTTGCAGGCAATCTGAGCTGTCATTGAACTGATGTGTAAAGCATGTAGAATGTTCAATCACAGTCTATTTATTTTGTAAAACGTTAAATCGAGAGACGCATTTTCAGCATTTTGATACGCAAAACAGTGCCGTCGCCAGAGCAAACGAAGTGAGGGGGCACTAACCAAAAGTAGTGGAGCATTAAAATTTTGCATATAAAAACTGATCTTCAGATCTTGTACGATTACAATTATGTGCAGTTTTTAAAGAAGGCCGGCAGCATTAATTTCTTAGTTCGTTTTGTCTGTGTCCCATAATTGCTTGAAAAATCTATCTACAGCAGTGAATACTACCAAATGTGTAACCAGGATTTTGCTGAGAAAAGTGAACCAAAAAGAAATTTTTTAAGCAAAAAACTCCCTGATTTAGCCCCCATGCTGAACAAACTGATGCAACTCAAGCGTGTTGCAGAAAAGCACAGTTACGAAATATTTAGCGACGGTAAACGAGGGCCTGGGGGCGGAGCCCCCAGCAGCTGGGCGAGTTTTGCGGTTTGGCAACTAAAAATAGCGAATTTAACGCCATTTTAATAACATTTCGCACTCTTAAAGCCATATGAATAACTTAATTGCAAAAGTTTAGCAGTCATTTTAAAGAAATAAATTGCTTAGCACCTTCAGCCCTCTTATCCTTACTTCAGGTCAAGTTAAAAACATGTTTAAACGCTCATGTTTTGAGGTTAAATTTTCTAAGAGGCTTGGCTGAAAGGGGCTAAAGCCCCTTCACTCTGGTTGCCTAACACACTGCGTCCTCAAAATCTTAATAAGTATGCCCTAAAAATCAAAACAGCTGGTCATTGAAAAAAAAAATTCATGTATTGTTTTATGTCATAATCACTGAACAAGTACTGGTAACAATTCTGCAGGCTTACATATGTCTCTTCCGCGACACATCCGTAAAGGCGTGTTAATAAGACGGAATATTGCGTCACATTTATGTACAGCAGCTGGTTGGCAGCAATTTGCTAAGAATCGAGAAAGCGTCAAACGAGAATTATAATGCTTGAACGTAACTGTTCCTTTTTCTATCATTGTTTATTGTTTGTCATTGCGTGATGTTCCAAAAACAGTATTTTGAGCAAACCAAAATGGGGGACACTAGCAAAAGTTAGGGGGGCACGGCCTCCTCCCCTCAGTGCCTTCGCCAGAGCATACGAAGTGAAGGGGCACCAACTGAAAACGGGGGGCACTAAAATAGACTGAATTTTTGCACATAAAATCTGATATTTTACGACTACAAATTATGCGCTATTTTAAAAGTTTTGTAATCATGTTTGAAAAAAGGGACGTATAAGCCCGGAAGCGTTTATTAGCTCTCTTCGTCTGCGGCCCATATAATCGCTTGAAAAATCTGTCTGCATGAGTAAATGCGACCAGAAGCGCAACCAGGATTTTGCTGAGCGGAAGCTTGAACCAAAATTTGTTTTTTTTGCACAAAGATTGTCCAACTTAGACCCCTTGTTGAACAAACCGATGCACCTCAAGCGTACCACAGAGGGAGCCTGGGGGCAGAGTCCGCATACGCTGGGTGATTTTTGCAATTTTGCGGCAAAAAATTGCGATTTTAGCGCCATTTTAATCAAATTTCGCACGTTTTTAGGCCATATGAATGATTACAGTAAACTGCTAAAATTTAAAAGTCGTTGAAAGAATTAATTGCTTAGCCCCTTGAGATTCCTTATACTTCAGGTTGAGTCCAAAACAGGTTTAACGTTTTTTTGTTTTTTTTTGGGGGGGGTTTATATTTTCTAAATGTTCCTAGTTGCGCAATTTTCTAAATATTTCTCCTAGTTGCGCGACTGACTGCGACCTAAAAAGATCTTTAATGTGCTCTACATCTCATTGAAGGTTAATAATGTTGTAATTAATCCCTGTGAAAACGTAAAATATTTGGGAGTTCAAATAGATTCCCAGCTAATCTTTAATTCACGTATTAGAATCATAGAGAATAAAATATCAAGATTTATAGGAATAATTATAAAACTCAAATCCGTTTTACACCCCACAGCTTTGCTTAAATTGTATTACGCATTAGTACATCCTCATTTACTCTGTGGTTTTCTTGTTTGGGGTACCACTACACATCCTACTTAGCTAAACTCAGATCTATACCCTTCAAAATAAGGTTGTCCGACGCATTGGCGGTAGCAGCTACTGTGAAGATTCAACCCTTTTCCACTCCATTTTAAAGATTTTGAAACTTAAAACAGCTAAGTTATTATTTCGTCACCTACAGAATAATCTTACCCCTCTTATTTCCAGTTTAATCATCAAAACTAACGACATCTCAGTCCGACACACCAGATTTTCAAACCCATCCAACTCGCTCAATCTTTGCATACCTAAACATCACTTTACTAGATTTAGATTACCAAGGTGCATTCGATATCAGAGAGTGAAAATTTGGAATGATAATTCTTCAGATATTAAAAACAAAACCTTTAATCTTCTCTAACGCAATTATAAAAAATGCCCTTTAAACCAATACTAAGATACAACAAACATTGCTCACCTTCTTTTTGAATTAGATTTAATAAGGATGACTTGACTTTGCTTGTAGTAGCGAATATATATGTGCATTTACTCATAGTTGATTACAATCTTATTCTGACTATGGGTGGTTGCTTGACTTGAAAACCGAAAAGTTCGTTCGCAGTCCTATCATACTGATTGACTAATATTTTCTATTATTATTTTCGTTCGCACGAACGTTCGTTTGTTGGTTAACCAGTATAAAAAAACACTGATCTGAACTCTACAAAACTAAAAACAACTGTTTTTTTCAAATGTTTTCACGTATTGTTTCAGGTCATGATCATTAACGCAGTACCGGTAACGATTCTATTGGCTTACATTCCTATTCCGTGACACATCCGTAAAAGCGTGTTAATAAGACGGATTATTGCGTCACATTTATGTACAGTAGTTGGTGGCCAGCGATTTTTGCAAAGAATCAAAAAATCTTCAAACGAGAATTAGCTTTGAACGTAATTATTCCTTTTTCTGTTATTGCCTGTTCTCTTATCGTTACGTGATGTTCCAAAAAAGTATTCTAAGTAAACTAAAATGGGGAGGCACAAGCAGTCGTTAGGGGAGGCACGGCCCCCTGGCCACCCCGTAGCGACGGCACTGCCCCCCCATAGCGACGGCACTGGCGCAAAAGAAATCGAAAAACACTCCAGTTATTCCGTCAAAACCAAAAAGTAAATAATTGAAGCAAAACTGTCATAGTGTAAGTCCAAATTGCCGTTTTTTTTCGAAATTGGTTTTGTGTACCAAAAATAAAGTCAACTTAGGCTTACGGTGTTTTTTTCAGTAACAACACTTTCCCCAAGATCTTGTTGCTGGTGGAATCCAAAGTGTCTTCGACTCTTTTGACTTTTTGTTTTAGAGTGTGCTCTAATAAACAGTTTTGCAAAAATACCGTACTAATTTATACTTATAGTCAGTACTTAAATTGTAGGGGAGACGGGGGAGGGAGGGGGCGTGTACCCCCATCAAGCTTGAGCGTCCTCCCATCGCGATTTGAGCGCTGGTTGATGAGAGGAAAAAGACTTACAAAGTCCGGTCGAATATAGCACCAAATTCCGCAGAATAGTGATTCAGAAAAAAAAAAACACTTCAAGTCACTTCACTTCAAGTCTGGGCGAAGACCTTTTTTTTGGTCTTCACCTAATTTCCGGCGAAAAAGCATTCTAGTTTTCGGTGAATACCTTTTTTTTTTATTTTTATTTTTTGCTTTTCACTTAATTTCCGGCGAAAAAAGACATCGGTTTTTAGACTCTCGTCAAAGACTTTTATCTGTTTTGGTTATGATTCAATGTCGTCGTCGGTATTATGTAATTTTCACTAAGGTTCAGTCAAGGCTGCAAAAGCGTCCCCCCATGCAAAATTTTACCATTTAAGTACTGCTTATAATATGATGTATATATGCCAAAAACGTGGAAGTAGGCAAAATTTTGTCTTCCAAAATGTAAAGATGAGTTTGCACTGGATGCGAAGCAAAAATTGTCGACCTTCGTCATTTCTTCAAAATATATCAACTACTCAAAAATAATTTTGTCCAAGCTTAGACTTTTTATTTTAGTAGACTAGAAATAGAGGCGGGTAGAAGAAGAGAAAAACATTAAAAAAAGCGTTTGCTCATGTTGCGAAGTTTTTTTGCAGTCACGCATATTGGATCGACTTGATTGATCGTATTCTTCACGCAAGTGAACCGACAAGAAAAAAGTTATGCTAAAAGTCATTCTGATTAGACGAATCAGCATGTTCTACGAGAAAAAAGAACTGTGAAGAAAAAAAAGACAAAACCGTCAGTTTCCAGTTTACTAATAAAGAGCCAATGGTCTAAGACTCTAGGTGAAGTTTGTGATCGGTTGAAACCTTTCGCAAGTTGTCGATGTCGTCAAGTATTGGTTGCTTCGCGGTGCTAGTACCTGTTGCTTTACATCCATTGTAAACACACCGAAGGAAAAAAAGTGCACCTTCATGGCGCATCTTTTAGCTAAAGGAGCAAAATAAAGCATGATCTTGGCCCACATTACATTGCAAATAAATTACATTGCAAATAAATTACATAGCACATTCATTACTGGACGCGTTGCTTTGCGTTGGATTGTTTTTGAATCAAATCAAATGAAATCTTTTGTCATATTCGCTGTATTACCATAGTCGTTACAATGTAATTGCCTGTGTCATTGCCTTCAGGCAACACAGCTTCTTTCGAAGAAATACCGCAGTTATGGCGAGCCGTTGGAAATTCTGTGCTCAATTTGACTGGCCTGAGATTTGAACTTTTGACCTCTAGCCAGGGGCTCGATATCTTTGTTGAGCATTGTGGTGGATAATTTGCTATTTTATCCCAATTTTGCCCTATTTTCAACATCGGGGGGATGAACCTCGACCACGATTTTGTTCAGGTGAGCAAATATAGTGAAGACCCCAAAAAATAAAACGTCTTCATTTTGAAGAAGATTTGAATTCTATTTGAATAAGATTAAGTTGAATAAGATTAATCTTCATTGTACTTGAATAAGATTAAGATTATGATTCTATTTGAATAAGATTACTGGTGATAGGCCTAAGCCATTGAATAAGGCTATTAGGACTATTTAGTGCTTAATCTGTTATTGTATATTTGCTCTATTGCATCATACAAAATATCATCAAACATGAGCTGAAAAAGTAAGGGTGCAGTCAAGCACGTCGATGAACTAAAACTTGTGAATGAAAATTCAATCAAAAAACTTGTAGTTGTTGTAGTTGATGCAATGAAAATATGGAAATCCGGACATCTGGCACAAATCATAGCACTCAAAGCAGAAATTGAAGAACCAAGAAGTGGTCAAAAATTTAATTCTGCTAAATACAATGATTTAGTGACTGAATGTGAAGACTTGAAAAAAATAAACAACTGCAAGAACAAGAGATTATGAAATTAAAAAGTCAATTTATGAAATTGGAAGCTCGGGGTGATAAAGAAGAAGAGAAGGTGAACGCCATTGAGCAGTACAGCCGGAGGCTAAATTTAGAAATCTCACGGATCCCAATAAAAGACGGTAAAAATACTAACAAAATTATGGAAGAAATTGCCAAACTGGTCAATGTAGAACTTTCCGCTGATCAGATATCAACATCCCACAGACTTGCTGTTAAACCTAAACGCACAGCAGGCACTGAAAATTGTATTGAAACGGAGACACCACCACCTCCTTCAATAATAGTGCGTTTCTTAAGTAGAGATGTTTGCAACCAAGTTTACCGCAATAGGAAACTACTCCGCAACCCTGATCTGAAGAACTTTTCGGTTGAAGGCACTAGCAAAATCTTCATCAATGAAAATCTAACCCCTATTTGGAAAAAATTCTTCTGGAAGACAAAGCAGCAAGCAAAAACGAATAACTACAAATTTTTTTTGGCTGTTAATGGCAATGTATTTGTGAAAAAGGCTGAGGAAACCGAAGCAGTTTTGATCAAAAACGAACATGATCTGCGCTTGATTGTGTAGTTGTAATGTAGAAAACTAGTTCACTTAAAAGTTTACTGCATCCTTTCTAACAGAGGTGGAGTCCTCGAGGACGTCCTTGGCCTCGAAGACGTCCTCGAGGACAGATTTTGAAGTCCTTGGCCTTGGCCTCGAAGGTCAAGTCCTTGGCCTTGGCCTCGAGGCCTCAAGTCCTCGAAAATTGGCCTGTCCTCGGCTCGAGGACAGCACGATTTTTTGGAATGTTAAAATTTTGTGAAGCGCTTGAAAAATTTTTTGGAACACGTTTTTTAGTGGAGATCGCTTGAAAAATTTTTGTGAAGACCTTTTTTTTTTGGAGAGCACTTGCGCTTTGTGTCCTTGGTCCTTGGCCTCGAGCATTCCTGTCCTTGGCCTCGAGAGTGTCTGTCCTCGGAAAGGCTGTCCTTGGCCTTGGCCTCGGATTTTTTTTGTGTCCTTGGCCTTGGCCTTGAGCCTTGTGTCCTCGACTCCACCTCTGCTTTCTAATGGCTGGTTTATACTGTAATATATGTAAAGGCTTTATAGAAAAAAGAAGACTTCCCGTAACATGTTGTGAATGCCAAATGCAGATATGTTTCAAATGCTCAAACTTGCAGGATAATGGTAAGCTTAACATAGCATATTTTTGCTATCAGTGTCCGATGTCAATGTTTCCTTTCCAACGTCTTAATAACTTCTAGTTGTAAAATATGTTTTCATCCAAAACTGATGTAATGAAACAACTTAATAAGCTTGACTGCCTTCAAGCTTTGGATTCTAATTTAAACTTAATCAATGTAAATTCTAAATATAGATCAGTAGATTGGCTGAACAGGCATTATGATACTTATAATGATTTGGGAATATCTGTAATTCATTTCAATGTCAGATCTATCATTGAAAACAAACAAAAAATAGAAGAACTACTTTATGATTTTAATAAATCTCCAGATGTAGTCGCTATATCTGAAACTAAACTAAATGATGACAGCAACTTGGGACAGGCTAACATACAAGGATACCATTTGCTAAATGTAAATTCTAAGTCTAATGCTGGTGGAGTTGACTTGTATGTAAGTCAGAAATTAAACTACATTAGAAAACCCAGAATTATCATTTGTCTCACGTGACTCTGAAAATCTTTTTGTTGAAATTTCATTAGATAAAAAAGCTAAAGGATTAATATTAGGTTTATCATCATCCCCAAAATAATTTCACAACTTTTCAGGAGCAATACTGCAAACTCCTAAATCAATTATCTTACGAAAAAAGAAACAATATAATTTGTGGCGATATAAACATCGATATCCTCTCTTCTAACCATAAACCAACTATATCAAACTACCTTAATGAGTTATACTCAGTAACTTGCTGCAATATTATTAACATACCAACTAGAATTAGCGACAATTCTGCAACTTTAATAGACCATATGTACACAAACATGTTACGAAATGAAGTACATGGAGGAGTTTTATTATATGACATTTCAGATCATTTGCCAATATTTTGTACTGTTTTGGTCAAACCTGAACATAAACTACGATCAATCAAAAAGTTAGTTAGAGACTTAAAAAAGTTTGACAGAGATAAATTTGTAAGGGATATATTTGATATGGTAGAAAATTTCAGTTTTAATGATAATGATGATATTGACGAGGTAATGAACAATTTTATATCCTCATTTAAACAGATAACTGATATGCAAGCACCGTTAAGATTAAACTCGCGAAAAGAACAAAAACTAGCCCTTAAACCTTGGATAACAAAAGGAATCTTGAAATCAATAAAAACTAAAAATAGATTATTCAATCAACGTTATAAACGCAACAACTCAGATTTAATCATTCAATTTAAGCATTATTCTAACAAGTTGACTACAGTTAAGCGTATTGCTAAGCAAGATTATTTCATGCCCTTTTGGCTAGAATTGAGAAACAACGTATCACAGCAATGGAAAATTATTAACAAAATATTAGAAAAAAATCAAAAAAAGACCCATGTTGTTGACAAGCTTGTGACAGACAATGGTACAGTGCTAACCGATTCAAAAGCAATTTGTAATGAGCTAAACAATTTTTTTGTAAGTATTGGCCCGATTATGGCCAGAGGTGGAGTCGAGGACACAAGGCTCGAGGCCAAGGCCAAGGACACAAAAAAAATCCGAGGCCAAGGCCAAGGACAGCCTTTCCGAGGACAGACACTCTCGAGGCCAAGGACAGGAATGCTCGAGGCCAAGGCCAAGGACCAAGGACACAAGCGCAAGTGCTCTCCGAAAAAAAAAAGGTCTTCACAAAAATTTTTCAAGCGATCTCCACAAAAAAACGTGTTCCAAAAAATTTTTCAAGCGCTCCACAAAATTTTAACAATTCAAAAAATACTGCTGTCCTCGAGCCGAGGACATGTCAATTTTCGAGGACTTGAGGCCTCGAGGCCAAGGCCAAGGACTTCAAAATCTGTTCTCGAGGCCAAGTACGTCCTCGAGGGCTCCACCTCTGATTATGGCATCAAAAATCTCAAATTACCGTAGAACAAAACCTTTGACAACTGTTTCATCTTGTGAAAAGACAGTTTTCTTTGAACCAATCTCTTCATATGATGTGTGGCGTGAAATTTATTCCTTAAATCAAAAAAAAGCAGTTGGTCATGATGGTATACCAATAAATTTCATAAAATTAGCCAATGAACCGATAGCAGCACTTCTAACCTTAATCTTCAATTAGTGTGTTACCACAGGAGTCTACCCTACAAGCTTAAAACAAGCTAAAGTAACCCCAATGCATAAAGGTGGAATTAAATTCAGTTAAGGGGGTTCAGGACAAGAGCACTTGGGAGTTGGGACATTGCTTCACAAAATGAATAATGATTTAATGACAAAATGACAATAAATGGGTTTGAGCCGTCGCGATGCGTTTCGTCCTTGCTCAAGGGACTCATCAGGTGACAAGGTCAATTTTGTTTTATTAGCCAAAAAAAACAAAATCTTTTTAATTGGAATCGGCCCCCCTTACTGTCTCTAGGCTATGTCTATCTTCCTGTGCAATATGGCTACTTCAAAACTTTTCGCCTACAACTTACCGATCTCCATTACTTAGTAAGCTACTAACTCGCCACTCGAAATTTTCAAAATTTACCACTAACAAAATCTATCTACTACCTGTTTCCGAAATCTACAAGCTAAGCGTACTTAATGCTAACAACAAACAGTGCAATTTTGGTCTGCCGACCAGTGCAATTTTGGTCGCAGACCAAAATGTTTGCCGTTAGCATTAAGTACGCTTAGCTTGTAGATTTCGGAAACAGGTAGTAGATAGATTTTGTTAGTGGTAAATTTTGAAAATTTCGAGTGGCGAGTTAGTAGCTTACTAAGTAATGGAGGTCGGTAAGTTGTAGGCGAAAAGTTTTGAAGTAGCCATATTGCACAGGAAGATAGACATAGCCTAGAGACAGTAAGGGGGGCCGATTCCAATTAAAAAGGTTTTGTTTTTTTTGGCTAATAAAACAAAATTGACCTTGTCGCCTGATGAGTCCCTTGAGCAAGGACGAAACACATCGCGACGGCTCAAACCCATTTATTGTCATTTTGTCATTTAATCATTATTCATTTTGTGAAGCAATGTCCCAACTCCCAAGTGCTCTTGTCCTGAACCCCCTTAACTGAATTTGATTTACGCTCACCGTGTTAGTGGTTTGAGCACTCACGGTTTAGGAATCTCTTGACTATGACCCTTGCCGTAGCCTTTCTCAAAATTTAAAGGTGAAATTAAACATATCAGTACGAATTACACGCCAATATCAGTTTTATCCTCGTTTTCAAAATTTTCGAAAGATTAATATACAATAGACTTGGCAAATATTTGGCTAAATTTAATCTTTTAAGTGATAAACAGTTTGGCTTTAGAAATAACTACTTTACGGTACATGCTGCATGTGATGTGTACACCCAGTTACACGCACAAAAAGATTAAAAGCTCCACACTTGCTTAATACTTTTAGTCTTGTCCAAGGCATTTGACTCAGTTGATCATGACATATTTTAAAAAAAACTGCACAATTTGACCTGAGAGGAAGTTTTTGAGATTTGTTAAAAAGTTTTTTACATAATCGATCACAACATGTACAAATCGGAGAAGACATATCTTCCACACAATTAATTAAATGTGGAGTTCCGCAAGGATCTACCCTTGGACCTTTGCTGTTTTCACTTTACACAAATGACCTTCCTTCCGCTACTACTTTTCACACCAGACTCTATGCAGATGATACTGCCTTATTTATGTTTGACAAAAATTTATGTACCCTTAATAGAAGAGTAAATGATGAATTAGTTAACATTGACAATTGGCTCAAATCCAACAAATTAAGTCCTAACTACACAAAAACCAAATTTATGATAATCTCACACGACAAAAATGCTAAATCAAATTTTGAAGTAACGATAAACATAGTTCCAATCAGCAACTGCTATTCATACAAATATCTTGGTATTATATTTGATGACGATCTGAAGTGGAAAACACATTTTGAACATGTATTAAGGGAGTGGGATTAATAGAGGGACAGTATTAAGTTTAATGTGAAGCTACTTAATGAACCGTTATCAGTACACCAAGATATTGAACACTATGTCTGGTTATGAAAGTATTAGTTGTGGTATCCCCCAAGGATCATGCTTAGGCCCACTCCTGTTTCTAATGTATATAAATGATCTCCCCCAAGCATCCAAATTTCGAACTACTTTGTTTGCGGATGATACGTATCTTTGTCTTTCGGACACAAACTTAAACAATTTACAAATTCGTGTTAATACGGAACTTCAAATATAAACATTTGGCTTAGGAAAAATAAACTATCATTGAGTTACAATAAAACAAATTTTATGCTAATCAATAAGCACCCTCACAAAACTGTTGAATGTGACTTCAACTTGTCCATAAATAATGCTGGATTAAGCAGAACAGACAGTGTGAAATATCTTGGTGTGTATCTCGATGATAAGCTTAACTGGACTCCTCACGTAAAACATCTTTCATTGCAACTTGCACAATATTCGGGTTTGTTTTATCGTATTCGCAACCTTGTACCTAACCATATTTTGCTTATGTTATACTACAGTCTTGTCAGTGGTGGGCAAGTTACTTTCTAAAAGTAACTAGTTACAAGTTACAGTTACTTGGCAAAAAAAGTAACTAAGTTACAGTTACAGTTACAAATTTGAAAAAGTAACTAGTTACAGTTACAAGTTACAGTTACTTTAGTGATTAAAAATTTGGACTAAAAACAGGCCTGACGGCTTTAACTTAAACTTTAACCAGCAACCACATGTATAGTCCAGTGAACACAGTGAAGAAAATATGGATAAAAGGTTATGGTTGATCAGACATGCGACTGTGCGTCCTGTGTTGGCTTTGTAATACAATTATTTTGAATGGAAATCATAAAAAATCTGTAATTTGGTTCAAAGCATGTTGTACAAAAAGTAACTGTAACTGTAACTTTTTTTAGGGCTCTAAACTGGTAACTAGTTACAAATATCGTTACATCTGAAAAAAAGTAACGAAGTTACAGTTACAGTTACTAAAAAAGTAACTAGTTACAGTAACTAGTTACAATTGTAACTAGTTACTGCCCACCACTGAGTCTTGTTTATAGTCGAGTTCAATACGGAATAATTCAATGGGGATCTACGTTTAAATCAGTACTGAGGGAATTGGAAGTGAGACTAAACAATATTGTCCGAACTATTACAGGTAGTCGGAAATTTGACCATGTTACACCGCTTTTCAAACAACTGAAACTTCTTAAATTACATGATATCTATCAACTGGAATTAGGAAAGTTTATGTACCAACTAAATTAGAATAAGCTACCAATTATTATTCAATCTCTCTTTACTAAAATTGAAGATTTGCACAAATATAATACAAGACAAGCAAAAACAACCAAATTATTCTTACCAAGAGTATCTAAACAAATGGCGAAAACTCAATTATCGTTTAGAGGGCCACAACATTGGTCACTAATACCATCTGACATAAAAAATTTCTCCTGGACTACGTTCAAAAAAAAGTACAGAAACTACCTTGTTAATTGCTATTGATCTCATACCGTACGAATCAGATTAAATTATGCAGTTTTATCATTTTGCTTTTTTCTGCCGTATATTGCAACATTTGCTTAATCGTACGCCAGTATCTGCTGCTTGTACTACAACTCGCAATTCATGATTTGAGCCGGGGAGCATCTCGACTCGAAAACGGTAACGTTCCTCGGTGCTCGCTGGCCTTATCCAATGTTATGTTACATGAATGTTTGTTTGAACAATGTTGTCTGTGGCTAAGGCCAAATAAATTTCTTACTTACTTACTTTAGTTACTTACTTACTTACAAGTTTCCAAGAAAAGGTCTCAAGCTGCTGGCATTATAGCAAAACTTCGAAATTATGTTTCAGGTAGACATTTAAAATTAGTTTACAACTGCTTTGCGCAATGCTACTTACACTATGGAGTCTTGTGTTGGGGCAACTCCAGCAAAACAATAATGGAACCCTTACAAAAACAACAAAACAAAATTTTTAAACTTATGTCTGGTATTAAATGGAGTGACTATGTAAAATTAGAACAAGTTTATCATGCCGAAAAGATGTTTAAAGTCTCAGACATCGCTAGATTAGAATTGGCAAAGTTCATGTACCGCTATCACAAATTCAAGATGCCTAATTTTTTCATTACAGTAAATTACTTCACTCCAGTTAATGAAATCCACTCCTATAATACTCGAAGTAGCTCATCCAAGTGTTATTTTCTCCCTTCTGTTAACACTACAGCAGGCAAACGTTCATTACTGTTCCGTGGCACAAAACTTTGGAATGAGGTTCCGATTGATATAAAACAATATCCATATCATAAATTTGTTAAATACTACAAGAATTATCTAATTCACAAATATCAAAACTAGTAATTTATCTCATCACCCCTAATGACTAGTTCAAACCGAAAATTTTTTTAAAACTTTTTGAATTTTTTATTATCTCAAATATCGGCATTTTGCATATCTACAGCCCTGTACGTATATTTTAACATGTGTGTTCAGTTGTATGTGTGTTTTTTTGTAAATGTTTGTCGTGTGTATAGGTTTATATGTTCTGTAGCTGTAAATGTTAGTCGCAGGAGTGTGTTTTCTTGTTTTTTTGCTTCAAAAAACGTGTGGAAAGTTTCATAACTCAATGGTGGCAGCAGACTAGATGAGCGTCGCTCTTTCGCTGCTTCCATAGCGTTGTTGTATCTTACTCATAGAACAATTTCTTACGTGTATTACTGCTTATTAACTTCACGCTAAAACTACCAATTGTAGCGGTAAAGCAAAGAGAAAAGACCTAGTATCTAGAATGCGCTTACTGTACAACTGACAATGACAAATCTCATAAGTAACCTTTAATAAAAAAAACACTTTTCAAAACGGCAAGCAAATTTGCAAGACAAACAAACAATAAAACTTTCACGGCCAACAAGTAGGAGGGGGACAAAAGAGCCAAACGCAACCAAAAAGAATTTGGAGAAAAAAAACCTAGCCCGAGCGATGTTCCCAAACAAAATAAATTCAGTATAAATCTATAATTCTACAAGTGCAAAAAATCTACTAATAAACCCAAAATTAAGTAGGGGGACTAGAGCGTGAGCGCAATGCGGTACAGCAAGATGCGGGAAACAAGTGTGTGCAATCGTGTAAGCGATTCAAAGAAAAATACTTCAGGATCTCTTCTTTGTCCTGCGCAAAATACAAAGTGCTGAAGCACATTGCGCAACAGAGAGGAGCCAAGTCAAAACTACTGCAAGGGGTCGCCAGCAATTATACAAACGGTGCATGAAAACAAAGAACGGCGCTTAGCATATACCGGCCCCAAAAAACAGTTAATGCCTCATAATTAATAGTTTTTTTTAATATAAGCAGCCGTGTACATGACTTAATCAAGTGGAGAAAGTAACAAACAACCGACGGGAAAGCACAAATCTCAAGGCTAGAAAAGGCTAAACAGGCAAAACATAATTATGAATGACACTGAAGGTAGTAATACAAGTAAGCAAAAAATAATGCAAAGATTTTACTACCTGATGGCGTAGTGCTAAACTTGAAAGGGTTAAAACAAGTACATGTATAAGTGCTACTACAGGACACAAATAAGCAACAAAGGGAAACTGAACTTACTAAGCCGTGGTTGACTAAAGGTTTACTTATTTCTATTCGCCGCAAACAATGGCTATACAAAACTCAATTCTTAAATGGTAACTCCCTGGGAAAGGATCAGTTTAAAATGTATTCTAATATGTTGAATAAACTAAAACAACTTTCGAAAAAAATGTATTATCACAATGAAGTTGAAACTAATAAGAATAACCCAAAAAGAATGTGGAACGTTCTTCGCACACTACTACCTAATGGGAAAAAACAGGTCACACACGAAATACCTAAACTCATATACAAAGGTACACAAATAGACCCTTTGCACACAAAACCGCTAGATTTAAGAATTTTCTGTAAGCGTGAGAAAATCGGAGACGGAAATAGCTACTTTCCATTTCACAATGCATGAATTGCAGAGGTTAACCATGTTTGAGGGCTGTCTGTTGATGTTTACGAAGAGTTTTGACTATAAAAGTAGTTAAGTTCGTAGAGGCAGAAACTTAGTAGGCATGCTTAGTTAGGCTAAAGCTTAACAACAGTTATGTGGAAGAAAACAGGCTTCATACATTGTGGTTTTTAGATTGATTGCTACCTGAGTGAAAATAATGAACCGAATTCAAATTTATTTTATTACCTGTTATAGAACAGCGCAAACCCACAAATAAATGCAAAATAAAAGTAAATTAAACACATTCAGCATAAATCAGAGCAAGGTTAAAGATAATAGCGAAACAGGCATAAGGATAGTACGTAGGGACTGATTTTGTCTTTGTGTCTGCAGTCACCTATTGTTATCAAAGCTTTACTTTTTGTTCAGTAATATCTAATCTTTTTTTTTTGAGAACACGCTAGCAAACAAACAAACAAACAAACAATAGCAGCAAAGAGGGAGAAGGGGAGAAGCAGGAACCTCATATTGTCAAAAAAAAAATTAAAAAAAACTACTGAAAACTGTAGTGGTTATATTTCAAATATTTTAGTCAAACATATATAAGTCTATGTTTCTTGATCATATTTTGGCATTGGCATCTTTTGTTAAGTATTGTCAGTTTATCATGCAAAAATGTTTATATATATATATATACATTTTTTTTTCTTATACAACAGTGCATTGTATAAAAATACTCTATAGGTTGGTGTATATTGTTTTCTATCGTGCTCTACTTAAGTACACATTCTCATTGCTGGGTTTTAAACTCTGAATTTGAAATCTTTCTATAAGTACGATATTGTACAATAACTCTCTGGTCAGTTCCAAAATGTCTCAGTCTGGCAATGGAAATGATGAAGTGGAATATTCCATGGATGAACTATCAATGTGGACTGTTCAAAGCTTAAAACAATATTGCAAACAATTGGGACTTGGTACCAACAAAAAAAGAAAAGATGAACTAATTTCTTTGGCATATGCTGCCCAAGTAGTAGGCATTCCCCAGCGACCAGATGTAAAAGCAACACAACTTGCTGCTCAAAAGGATTACGCAAGCTTATTGATCATAGCAGAGAAAGAAACCATTCCTGACCCTTTGTCTTTTCCTATTGAAATATGGCTTACTGAAAAACAGTCAAAACAAATTAGGCCTAACATAAAAAAAGACAACATTTCAAAATTTCTTGGACAAAAGAACTTTTCCAAAAGCTATGAATATTTGGCAAGTAAATTTTTGAAAGAAATTTATTTCCTAAAATGGAAACAGTATTGCTTTTTTCGAACTTTCTGTACACCATCTCAAAGAATTAATGCGGCTCCCCATGAAATATGGATATGTGCTACTATGCATGAAGACAAAATCTTAAAAGCATATTGCTCATGTGTTGCTGGGTAAATACTGTTTCATACAATTTTTGTTTAAACAATGATTATTTCGGATTTATTTGTGGTATAATTAATGATATCCACGATATAGTTCACACTGTATTTTTGTAAATGGAAGGAATTTTGTATTTCTGGTTTTTAGGAATGCTTTAATATCAGATATTAATTTTTACATCTGACATACTGGACTATTTAGCAGTGTATCATAAGCAAATGATTATGCTACTTAGTAAATAGTTTGCCCCAGTTCAATGTTACATTTTAAAACTTCATTAAGCCAAACTGTTGTTATGTATGCTGCTGATCAAAGCTCAGCTTCACCTCACTAAATCATGAGCAAAAGCTGTAAAGTTTTAAATTGTCATCTCTGCGTTTGAATTTTGGCATGAATAATGGTATTATACAGTTGCAAATACTGTAAGATGTGGTTATTAAATCAAAAACTCAAACTGCATTACAAAGTAATCTTAACTTATTTTTTAGATTGTCTCAAACTTGCAATCATATTGCTGCTGTTTTGCTTTACTTGCAACAATGCGATGAACTTCCTTGCACATCACAACTGTGTACATGGGATATGCCTTCTCATAAATTGCTGCAAGATCGACCCGAGCATCTTGTACCAGTTTGTGAAATGATTTTTAAGAAATCAAGTGCTACCTCTGGTATGTCCTAAGTCTCTAAAAGGTTGATACTCTTTATGTGCTTGCAATTTTCTTTACTTGGACGCAAGGAAGGATGCAATGCTATTATCTTTCACCTTGTCAAATTAACAATCAATTATTATTTGGGATGCTAAACTGTAAAGAAATGTGCATGCCCATTTACAAGTTTCAGAGATAATTTTTTTGCAAAAGTTATGCTAGAGTTGAGGATTCTTTAGTTTCAAAGATTACTGATAGTTAGTGGTGTAGTTAGCACCACTGACTTTGAATAACTGTTACTTTTTAAGTGGCCTAGGACATTGCAGTCTTTTTAAGTTACCATCCTTGTAGTGTATCTTGCATGGGCGAAGCTTTACTCTGTTCTATTTATGCAGATCAACAAGCAGTGGAAGCTGGAGCTACCAAATTAAAAAATTAAAAGTGTGTCTTCACTCTGCTCGAATTTGGCTCCAGTTTCACACTTCATTTGAACGAACTGTTACCAGTACTAGATAAGCTAATTGGATAATGTGTGAATGAGGATTGAGAATACCAGTAACTTAACATTAAAAATAATTTTGTTAACACCATTAACTGTAAGTTGTGATACGTAATTTGTATGAATGTGCCATTTTGATTTTAATTTATTTTAGGCTCTGCTGTTTCAACAAATGAAGCAAAAAAGCTCTTTCAACCAGCTACAAGTGCAGCTGTAACTACTGATGAGTGGATTGACGTAATGCAAGATGCTGCTCCTCTTTCTTGCATCGTTGCGACCACCAAGCAGGATGCTTTTGCGAGCTTGATAAATATTCGCTCTTGCTTGAACAGTAGACGTGCAACCAAGTTTCAAGTTGAAGCTATAGAAAAAGCTACAAGAGGTCAAGCTGCAAACCAATTGTGGAAAATAGCTCGTATTGGCAGAATAACTGCTTCAATTTTTCATGAAGTTGGATCAAAAATGTCAAATATGAAAAAACAAAAAGAAGTATATACTTCGTCTTTGGTACAGAAAATTATGGGCCAGTCCCCTTCATTGGCGCACATACCTGCTATTAACTACGGAAACAAAATGGAAGAAAAAGCAAAAGAAATTTACAAGCAGGTTCTTGTGAGTCAGGGCCACATTAATTTGGAAGTGCGAAACTGTGGTTTGTTTTTGGACGGGAATTGTGTGTACTTAGGTGCAAGTCCTGATCTTGTGATAAACTGCTCCTGCTGTGGTGAAGGTCTGGCAGAAATTAAATGTCCATTTACTAACAGAGACATTTCACCAGCTGTCTGTTTGCCCAGTTACATGGAAAAACTTGAATATGGATACGGCCAGAGGCTAAAACGTAGTCATTCATATTACACACAAGTCCAAGGACAAATGGGCATTTGTGAACGCAAATGGAGCGATTTTTTTGTGTTCTCGCCTTGCGGATACCTTTTGGAAAGGATCGATTTTGATGAAAACTTTTATTTTCCTCTTCGCGAAAATCTGAAACAATTTTTTATCACTGTTGTGCGACCTGCTTTTGACGACTAATTTTTTGTAATGATACCTAATAACTTTAAATATCATTTGCGTTTTCGAGCTTCCGGTACTTGATAATGTAATCAAAATTGATAGTTTGACGAGCATTTGAAATAGTGTACAGTTTGTTTTTTTTTACTTCACCTTTGAGACATCATAATGTTATGTTTGATCAGCTCTTCTTAGTATATTTTTCAAACCAACTTCGATAAAAGGCCTTGATTACTGATTAGCCTCGATATTAGTTTTGTTTTTGAGTGAAATAGATATTTTGGCATGCAATGGAAATAAACATCTTTTTCCTTCCATTTTAAAGCTTCCGTGTTAGTTGATTTCTGCAGTATCTGGTACATTCGTACAAAAATATAGAATGAAATAAAATGTATGCAGTAGCCTCGTAAGGTTTTACTGACAAGAGCACAACCAGGATTTTGTTAACGAAAAGACTTGAACCCAAAGCGAAATTTTACTTTCGAAAATGTATTCAGCGAGTGGCGCGTTATTATTTTTATTCAGTTCATCAACCAACAAGAGGTCTGAATGTAAATTTTGCATTTCTTAAGCATACGATTATCAGATATACGCAGTACTTAAACTGTAGGGGGAACGCGTACCCCCATCGAGATTGAGCGTCCCCCCCATCGAGATTTAGGCATTTCCCATCAAGATTTGAGTGCTGGTTGATGAGAGGAAAATGACCTACTAAGTCCGGTCGAATATAGCACCAAATTCCGCGGAAATAGCGAAGCAGAACACTTTAACCGTCGGCGAAGACCTTTGTTTTTGGCCGGAAAAAACCGTTTAACTTTTGATTCCGGCAAGAAAAAGCCTTTGAATTTCAGCAAGACTTTTTTTTTGGAGATCACCTAATTTTCACTGAAAAATTGTCTCAATCCAATTCAAGACAAATGAAGATTTGGGTCAAGTTCGTTTACGGTTATATCAAACTTCCAAAAAAGCCCCTCCCTTTGCGAAATCCTGGCTATGCACCTGATCTTCACTAAGGATCAGTAACTGCTGCAAAAGCGTCCCACCATGAAAAATTTTACAGTTTACTGGATATACGGTATTTAACTATTTATTGGTCATATACAAAATGGCTCATAAAAACGACAACACACAACACACAGCATTATTTTTTAGAATACTTAACCAAAAAGTCAGAACTCGACTAACATATAATTCTAAAAGCTGTTCCTTGTGGTATCTTCAGCTGAAGATAACTGAGAGATCAGATCAAATTGAATTATTTCGTCACAGCTAAAATTAAAAACCCGTATCAATTGTGTTGTTTAAAAATTACCATCTGACGAACCAAGCCGATTGACAACAAACATTGGGGTTAGTTGGTGGTCAGTAGGTTCGCATTCACTTTGTGGCGATCTGTTGTCGTGGAACCCCTTCTGAAGATTCCGCAAATCAAACAGCCTTCTGACACTCCCGCAAGGGTATAACAGACTGTGAAAGGTTTCTAACTTTGACCACGAATAAATGTCATTTTTATGTATGTAACATTTAATCGCAACATTTGTGACAAGTTAAACATAAGTTTAGTCGAGAAGTCATTTATATCAATAATAGAATCTTCACAGCTTTTGACACTTCACTTTTAAGACAACAACTGTTAGCTCGGCATAATTTAGATAGTCGATCAATTATTAAGGCAGTTTACTACAGTGTATAAACTTGACGCCATTTGACAACGCTAAGTACATACTGTACTACAAATCACAATTGTAACACTAATACTCAAAACATACTGTACCGGTACACTAATACTTAAAACCTAGTGTAACACTAATACGTAATAGTAAACACTGCAGCACTAATTCAGACAAAATGTCAAATACCATTAAAAATTACTCACAGCACACAGACATAAACCTTTCAGCTACACTTGCGAAAACACTATGTTTGCTACTAGCACTCAAAACAGCACAATACTTCACCAGGGTTGCCACGAAAACTGCAAAGTCAAATTCCAGGACTTTTTAGGTCATTTTCCAGGACTATTTAAGGTTTTTTCTACAGGACTTAAAATTTATTTATAACTATTACTTTTTCTTGCATCTAATTTTTTGTACTTGAGATTGAAGAAAAATTTTGATGTAATGCATTTGCACGCCTAGTACTGACTACTATCCAGATTAACAGCCAGAAATCTGCAATGGAAGAGCTGCGCTTGGTGGTATGGGGGCAAAGCCCCCAGCACTCGAAGATTTAGCAATTTTTTTGCAATAATAACTTAATTGGTAAAGATTAATGCTTCTGAAACGAGGCATAGAAATTAGCACTGCAAAAACAGGATTAAACTGGTTGCATAAATGAGCTACAGTATGTGGGCAATGGATCATGGTAAAACTTCAGTCCTAGCTTTATTTCCAGCCAGTATACAATAAAATACTATCATTTGAAAAAGGCTGAGTTTATTAAAAAAAAAAGAGTACTAGACCAAACGAGCACCCACTCTTGCTCTCTTATTCTTCCCAATAAGCAGAGCTCATTTGCACGCTAGAGTGCAATTATGCACTTCCGTTGAAAAAACTCACGAGCAATAATCCAAATCGTCTGTATTTTATAACGTTAGATAAAGATAATTTTGAAGGAGGAGCTAACGAAACGAGATTTGAAAGAGGTGATTGGTAATTAACTGAATTATATATTGAACGGATCCCTTATAATTTTTTTAAAAAGCCTACGTGAAGTATTTTGCAACAAGCGATCAAATTGGTTGTTTATTTTTAGCTATTTTAGTTAGTTGTTACTCGTTTTATTTTTGGCCAATATTAGCCCCTCCCCTAAATAATGTTTCAAAAGTGGCCTTAAATTATTTTAGAGTCCATATTACTGCAAAAAACTGGCTCCGAAGCATAGTGCAAAAAATGTCATATTTTTCTTATTGTGCATTTTAGTCAGCGGGTCAATGGGGGCCTATAGCCCGCTACGCTACTGCTACTGGCAGTAATACTGCTATTAGAGTATCGCATGGCAATAAATTACTCTCAAAGAATTAACACTACCTGGTAATATTCAATAATGTATACATACTGTACTGCAAAGAGCAAATTTTGGCATTTTAACTAAGAAGTGCTTCTTTGCAAGCTAGCGTATACAAGTAAGAACATCTCAAACAGAAGAGAGCAAAGAACAGAAGAGTGGGTGCTCATATACTCTCCTCTATTTTTTAATTGTTAGCGTTTGAGTTAAAATTCTAAATTTGGGTAAGGAATAACGTTAAAATTAGAGCTTGCGTTGCAGTTTGGGTTAGGGCTAGGATAGCGATTTTTTTATTTGTGCGCCAGCATACAAAATAAGCCCTATCTTTTAACAATGCAATATAGCTTTTTAAAGGACCCACACTTGCAAATAATTTAAACAAGCGCTTTGTGCAATTACAAAGTACCAATTATTACGAAAAAAATTTACATTCTGTCCTGGTAAATCACGGGAAAACTTTCCAAATATTTTCCAGGACTGACAAACAAAATTCAAGAACTTTCCAGGACACCAACAAAAATCCAGGACTTTTGCAGGATGTGGCAACTCTGTTCACTGTATGCCTCAAAAAATGTCCAAGCAAATCATGACAAAACAGGACACATGTTCGACAGTTTGCATAATGCATATACTTCGGAAAATTTTGCATCACTAACACCTTCAACAGTACAACGTTTCACTAGTATGTCTTAATTAAACAATTTCTTGCAAATCATGAAAAGACAATGCACAAATATAATTGCTTGCATCCCCATTCACTATTTAAAATTTTTGAGATCTAACAAAAATTGCACGCTTGGTATTTCACTAACAAGTCTCGATTAAACAGTTCTAAAGGAAAGACAGTGACACATAAACACATAGGCTAAACACTTTGGAAAATAATTCACTCTTAATACTAACAGCACAGTATTTCACTAGTATGTATGTCTCTATCAGGCAATTTCCAAGCCAATCATGAAAAGAAAAGATAATGCACATATGGAAAACACATTTTAAACAGCTTGCAGAATAAAAATACTACAGAATTAGTCATACAAAGCACACTGACAAAACAGGCAATAACAAATTCTACTGTAATTCCTTGACCAGAGGAGGCAAAATGTTACACACTGCAGCACAAATAATCACAATGTCATCAGCACAGTGCAATAAGGAAATTGGAAGTTCTTGTTTCAAAAGCCTAAACTGCTTCAATCGTCCAATAGCATTTTCAATATATATACGCCTGTTGGCTATATCTTTTGTTTTTTGTACATCATCCATAGGCATTTGGTCTTGGCCACGTTTTCCTGGTGGAATGATAACATCTACTCCACGAAGCAAGGCTTCCTCCCGTATAGGAAATCCACGATCAGCTAAGATGGCTTCACCTCTTTGAACAATATCCATAAAGCCACAGTTTAAAGTTAAGTACTTATCAGTGACACGGCCACCCCAGCCTTTAGAAACATAATTAAAATGACCATTTGGGCAAATACTTAACAAATACTTAATAGTGCAATAATGTTTATAATCACTCCAGCATGCAGACTGAAGCAATAGATTTTTGGGAGTGCCTATAAACAATTCGGTTGCATCAATGATATACCTAACTTTGCTGTATGGTGGGATAAGAAATGATAGAGGCCGTGGTGCAACATTTCCTCGAAGTGATGGATTATATATCAAGGATGACAAATGGTAACACAAAAATTTGATCAAAGTAATAGTGATTCTCGAAACGGTTGAAGCAGATATACCAAATCTTTGTGCTAAATCTTGCTCTAATAATCCAAGCTTGATTCTCATAAAGGTCATAAGTATTTCATCTTCAAATGACAATGATCTTTTGGCATCATCACGACCCAACTGTACAATGCTTGCTGTCTCTTTAGCTAACCAGCGACTTGGTCCAGCCCAATATTGAATATCATTGCATTTTGTTGTAAGAACATTAAGTAGAGCTTGCCATGCACTCTTTGATGGTAAGCCAGTGTAAAACCTAACATGGTCATCATCTGTCAAATTGAAATTGCTGAACCACTGAAATGCAGTTAGCTGTTTGAGCATTTGACTACATCTTGTTTCCAGATTTTTGATTGTTTTGTCCTTTGTCTGGCAATCAGAGCAAGCAGATACTGGTGTACTGACTGCAGCCTGCAAAGTTTCTTCTTCAATGTTATTAGGACAAACAGCTTGGTTAGAAGTGTCTTCCGGTTGATCTTCTGGTGGGCAATTTTCTTTTGCAACGTCATCGACAGAAATAATTTTTTTTGCTAAAGCAATACGCTTCTTGGGTGATCTTCTTGTTTTTAGAACAGATTTTTCATACCCCATTTTAAAAATTGGATCAGGATTAAGTGAAGTTGGTTGCTGATCAGGAAAATGTTTTGAACATATCCTAGAATCAGCATTTGGCTGCCAAACTCTATTGCCATTTGACAAACGCTTCACATTATTTATCCAACGTTTGCGTGCTTTAGAATTTCTTCGTTCAGTAGGAAATGTGAATAGTTTGAATGGAGGAGAGCATGTGCACTTGCAAGATCCAAAATTAACCTTGTGAATAGAACAACATCTGGTTTTCCATCTGGTTAGCTCCCTATGGTTATTGTTGCAGTTTATTACACAGCATCCTCTTTTTGACATTGTTACCAATCATAAATATAGTAGTTGTTGTATCACCACCTTTTCTGCAGAAGTTGCAACCAGCAAATATGTGAAATAGTAGTTGACATTATGCTGCATAAGGGACAGCCTACAACACTTATTGCTACTACCAATACCTTAGGCTATTACAATGCATGGTAGCAATCTGTTCAAACAACAAAAACGTCATAGGCATATATTCTGTATAGCTCAACCTACAGGTATCATGATCAGCAAGCTGGCAAAGTTGTCTATGCCGGTATGCAGTAGAATTTGGTTAAGTCTCATATCAAGTAAAATCTTTCATTACAGTAATATACACCAACGCTAATGCAGAATGTTTGCAACTAGGCTAGGCTATGCAATATGCATTGAGGTAGCATTACTCAGTACCGTACTCAGTAGGCTACCAAGATTGAAAAAACTCAGTTTTCTTCGATACGACTTAGTTTTCAAAACATATCGTAATATATATTAAGGTGATTAAATGATAACAGATGAATTACAGTAAGTACCAGTACCTAAGGACTACAATACCATAAATCAGTTCTGTTAGCACAACTCTGTGTTATACCAGTGCTACAGTAGGCCTCCATCACATCGGTTATGGTGCTTGCTTTGGAAGTAGTTCTCATAGTATCACTGTTTATGCAGTTCATTACAGTGTTAATGTCTGATACTGGCTGACCGGTACCACTACCAGTATTACTGTTTGGAAGGCTTTATTTCACCGGAAATTTTTATCTACTTTTTTGTTAATTCTGACTCAAATATAACACGAACTCAAATGCTTACTCTAAAACTATTCCCAAATCGAACCCTAACCCAAACCTAACCTAAACCCTAATCTTAATCCTTAAAAAAGCAAATGAAAAAAGCGCGGATAAAT
Organism: Trididemnum nubilum; assembly: GCA_963965965.1. NCBI lineage: Eukaryota > Metazoa > Chordata > Ascidiacea > Aplousobranchia > Didemnidae > Trididemnum > Trididemnum nubilum. The sequence goes on along the minus strand of OZ014478.1, from coordinate 41,564,987 downwards.
ATTTCTCATTCTCGTTTTATTCTCTCTAAGTTGAAAATTTTCGGTGAAATACTCACTACCTTACTGTTCTTATTAGCCTATGGTTGCAGATAGTGTTATGCCTAACTTCTCTAACAACTTGAAACACTGTATAACTACCGTTTACTGCAATAACTTCTGATAAACTTAAATTTAACCAGTGTTAGATAAAAAGTCTTTTTATTTCCGAACTAATACGCCTATACATACGCTGAACATATCAAGGCAGTTAATGTGCTTTTTGCATTGTTGTGATAGAAATAACTCACTTCCGTCTCCGAATTCCCATGCTCACTCCGCTTTTATTCCCATGTGCAAAGAGTCTATTGAAGGAACAAACGAAATCCCCGAAATTTTCAATTCACATTTTTCAACTATTGGTACTCTTTTAGCCAATCAAATCAACTCCAACTCCCAGAATTATCTGAGATATCTATCTAACCGTACCTCATCTTCCATGATGTTAGATCCTCCTACCCCTAATGAAATTTATAACACAATATTCACACTAAAAACGAAAGTAAACCCGGATCAAGATTTACCTTCTTTTTTTCTGAAGATTGCGGCCCCTGTACTTGTTCCTTATCTAGCTATTATTTGTTGTCATTCCTATCAATCAGGCATTTTTCCTGATAGAATGAAAATCGCCAAGGTGATTCCTATCTATAAAGCGGGTGTTACTACAGACGTGAACAATTACCGTCCCATATCTGTATTACCATGTTTATCAAAAGTTTTTGAAAAATTACTATTGAAAAGATTGAACTCCTTTTTTGAAAAAAATGATATCATTCAACACCACCAATATGGATTTCGGCAAAAACATTCGACAGTTCATGCTCTAATGCATACAGTTACTCGTTGTTATGATGCAATGAACGAAAAATTTTTCTCTAGCTTAATAATGGTCGACCTGAGGAAAGCATTTGACACCGTTTGTCACAAAAAGTTACTAAAGAAACTAGATCATTACGGTATCCGGGGTATTGCAAATGAACTAATTTCAAACTATCTTTTTAATAGAAAACAATATGTCTATTTAAATGGAGTAAGATCTTCTTTACAACCAATAAATATCGGGGTGCCTCAGGGATCCATTTTAGGACCGCTGTTATATCTTATTTACGTCAATGATCTTCCAAACTGTCTTGAATGTACTGCAAGTCTTTATGCGAACGATACATGTATGATTGTACACGATCAGTGTTTAAGTGAACTTGAAGGAAAAGTTTGTAAAAACATCTCTGACCTTAAAGTTTGGCTTGACTCAAATGAATTAACCTTAAATTTTAATAAAACAGCCTGCTTGCTTATTTCTCCTTACACTCACTCTCGTAATATTATTTTTAACCCAATGATAAATGGAAAATTATTAAAAGTGGTTACGTCTTACAAATATTTAGGAATTACTGTAATCAACTAAATTTTGTAAATCATATCAAAAACTTAGAGAAGAAAATTGCAAGTGGAGTGGGAGTATTATGGAAACTAAAAAAATTCCTTCCACCGGATACGTTGCTTCTGCTTTATTATGCTCTAATCCAACCACATATACTTTATGCTATTACTGTCTGGGGTTCTACGTGCTCTACTTACAAGAATAGACTAAGAACACTTCAAAATAGTGCAATTAGAGCCATAGCCAGTGTCAGAAAAATGCAAAGAATTTCACCCAACTACTTTAAGTGCGGTATCTTAAAGCTAGATGACCTCTACAGATTTGAAACTGCCAAATTAATGTTCCAATACACCAAAAATGATCTCCCAAAGCCTTTTAAACATATGTTCCAACAATCTTCTCACACCCATTCTTATAATACCAGAAGTATTACCCGTAAGAACTACAACAATCCTCCGTTTAAAACTGCAAGATTACAGCGATCCTTTAGGTACCAGGGGATAAGTATTTGGAATAACTTACCTTTGAACTTAAAAAATATGTCTTTTTTTCAATTCAAAAAACAACTTCAAAATTTCTTGATTCAACAATATTAAGTTCTATGTGAAACGGTTCATTATTGTTTTGTTGCTCATTTGTGTAACTTTAAACTACAGCGTAATTGAGGGCAAGGCGGCTCATTTGTTCAATGCCGACTTTGTGAGGTACTTGTTTGCATTACCATGAAAATTATGGTTTTTTCTTTCTTTTTTTTCTATATTATCACTCAGGGGGTCTACCGCTCGAAGACTTCGGTCACTCGTAGCCTCCTGATGAGTATGCGCTGCTTATTTTATTGTTTGTTTACTTTGATATATTTTATGTCTTTTGCGTTGCTCGTGAAATAAATTATTTACTTACTTACTTACTTACAGTGATGCGGACTGCTGACCAAAGGTAAATATAAGTATTAATTTGCAAGCCACGTCACTGTAGGCAAACGCTCAATACAAAATAAACATTACAAAATAAAAACCACACAAGTCGCTATGCCTAGTTCTCATTCAACAGCCTCCAAAAGGCAAATCTTGCGTATGTCTCGCACCAACGTCCGTGTAGAAAGTCTTATTTTTACGAAGCGTACCATCCCTAAATCATTGGCGTATACTTCCTCAATTAGGCCCATAGGCCGATAGCCTCTGCAGCGGGGTTCATCAATGACCAATACGAGATCGCTCACCTTGAAATTCCTCTCAGGGCTTAACCACTTCTGTCGCAATTGAAGTGTAGGCAAATAGCACTTTAGCCAGCGATTCCAAAACTCGCTTGCAAGATATCCAACCTTACGCCACGATTTCCGATATCCATCTGCCTTCATAAAGACGTCAGGTGGCAATGACGAGTCAAAACTGCCTTTCAGCAGCGTATTAGGCGTGAGTGCTAACAGATCTTTCGAATCGGCAGAAACCGTTGTGAGAGGGTGGTCATTGAGAATCTGCTCGACTTCGGTGGCAAATGTGATCAAGGCCTGATCATCGAGACGTGTATTTTGAACCATGGCAGAAAATATCCGTCGAAACGATCGTATGAGGCGCTCCCAGACTCCACCATGATGGCTTGCTCCTGAAGGATTGAATCGCCAATTAACTCCCTTTCTTGCAAGCTTGGATAGGACGGGGTGGATGGTACAGCGGCAGATACCATCCCTAAGCTCACGCTCTGCTCCCACAAAATTACTACCGTTATCAGAAACCAGTAACTCAGGCGTTAAGCACCGATTACAAAAACGAGAAAAACACTGCAAAAATGAGTCGGAATTCAACCCAAACGCAACTTCAAGGTGCACCGCTCGGGAAGCCAGACACGTGAAAACATAAAAGTAGCGTTTAGTCAAGTTGCGTCCAGACTTGGTTAAAACTGAACCAGCAAAATCTAACCCCACACACGTAAAGGCCGGTTTACCAGGAGTAACTCGAAAATTTGGAAGAAATGCCACAATTTGGGTACCAGGTCTAGCAAACGTGTGGCGACAAACCGTACACCTACCAACGACATGCTTAACAGCCGCATGGCCGTGCAAAATCCAATAATATTCACGAGTGGCAGCGAGAGTATGCAAAACTCCGGAGTGCCCTACTTTAACATGGTAATAAGCAATTATTAATTCAGAAAAATGATCTTAGATGGTAAAATAATGGGATGCCTACTTTCAAGTGGCAAGGGAGATCTCTGAAGCCGGCCGCCCAAGCGCAATACACCATCAACTACTACAGGACTAAGTTTCCTGAGGGACGAATCCCTCAGACACTGTCGCGAGAGACATTTACCAATATCATCAAAACTACTAAGTTCCTGCAGACTCACCAACTCCTTCAAATAACATTGACGCTGTACAAATTTAACCAACCTTAAAGTAGCCTCTTTTAACTAATTAACCGTCAAATAACTGTTATTCACACCCTCTAAGGACTCATTCCGACATTTAGCCGCCAAAACAATTCTGAAACGAAGAAGCCAACCAACCAAACTTCTAAGTCGAAAAAATGACGAACAGTGCTTTATCAAACGCTGAAGGGGAAAAACGTCCTCAGCTACCTCGCGCTCACCAACAGCACATACCCTGAACTCAGACTTCAGTTCAGCACCTGAGCTGTCGTTATCTAAGACGTCGGGAAATGAAGGCCACCGAGAAACGTCTAACCAAAGAAAATCCGGCCCATTAAACCTTATGTCATCAGCATCAACTTGAGAAGGAAGTGCACCACATGATGCTAAGTCCGCCGGATTACATGAAGTAGGTACGTGGCGCCATTGCAAAGGATCTGAGCCAGCCTGAATAGTTGCAATACAATTGGCTACGAAAACCTGATATCTCTTAGAGGTGCTACAGACATAATGTAATACAGAGGTGGAATCGGTCCAAAAGTAAACATCTCGGACGACCAAATCTAGCTCACGTCTAACTAACTGCATAAGTTCCACACCAACCACAGCAGCGGTAAGCTCCAATCGCGGTATAGTGACGGGCTTAGAAGGTGACACTCTAGACCGTCCCATCACAAAACTACAATGAATATCATTCTTACATTGAACTCGGAGAAACACCACAGCACCATAGCCTGAAAAACTTGCATCCGTGAAACAATGTAGTTGAAAAGCACATTCCTTGAATTTAGGAGGAATTAAACACCTTGATATATGAACAGAATTCAGAGCAGAAAACCCTGCCAACCAACGCTCGAAAGCTGCTCTATCCTTATCCGGAATACGGTCATCCCAGCCAATACCACTTGAAGATAACCTTTGTAACAAAATCTTAGCCGGGAGCAAAAAAGGCTAAAGAAAACCCAAGGGGTCAAAAATTTGACTAGTCATAGACAAAACTCCTCTTCTAGTAAACTCTTTCTTTTTTGCAGTAAGCTGAAAGAAAAAGCTATCTGAGTCAACGTCCCAGCTCCCAGGGCAAGCCCAAAGCTCGCAAAACAGTAGTTTCCTCACACCGATTAGCCAAAGGTACATTCTGCAACACCGACCTGTTACTTGCAAATTTCGTCAAACGAAATCCTCCACTGTGCAACAACTCCACCAGCTGCCGAATACTCTCCTTAGCCTTAGCTTCATCAGAAAAAGACTTTAACATGTCATCAACGTAAAAGTTTCTGCTAACAATTTCCAACACCTCACTGCAAGCGCCGGTGATATTGTCCAAGGCGGTCTTTCTTAGAGCATAGCTGCAAACACTGGGAGAAGAAGTAGCCCCAAATAAGTGCACAAGCATCTGAAACTCCTCCGGCTCAACTGAAAGGTCTTTATCGGGCCACCAAAGAAAGCGCAAGCTGTCACTATCTTCAGAACAAACCTTTACTTGGTGAAACATTACCTTAACATCCGCCATGACAGCTACAGGACCACTCCGAAACCTTAGCAGAACACCCACCAAACGACTTGTTTGATCAGGTCCCGGCAACAAATTGTTATTCAAAGAAGTTCCCCGATATGTGGCCCCACAATCAAAAACAATCCTAAATTTACCCCCAGTAGCGTGATGGGGAATATACCATGACCTGGGTCCCGGCGCCAAAGCCTCTGACGGAATCTTACGAGCATATCCTAGATCCAAATACTCTGTAATACGTTCACGGTACTGGTCAAAAAACTCAGGATCTTTCACAAAACGACGCTTCAAATGATTTAACCTCTTAATGGCCACTGATCTGTTATTCGGTAGCGTAAGATTATCTGACTTCCAAGGTAAACCTATCTGATAATGTCCATTCACCCTTTCCACAGTGTCCTCCATAAGCTTCACGGCACGTCGATCCTCAGATGAATAAGGTTCTTCTGTACTGGTCCTAGTGACAAAGTCGGTATCATACATCCTCTGCAATTGTTCGTGCAAAAGATGTGATTCCAAGCGAACAAAATTGACACGGAGGCGCTTACTTTGGTCCAGCTCAGCTTCTGGTCCAACCAATATCCAACCAAGGGCAGTGCGCACAGCATTGGGTCCTCCATTCGGTCCAATTCCATACTCCAATTGACGATGAGTGGCTTGAACATCGGCCCCAATAAGGAGCTCAACGGACTTGTTTTGCAAACATGTCATCACTACGTTTTGCAACAAATCGTAATACCGCTCTATATCCGCGTGATCAGGCACACTTTCTTTCAGATCAGGCAACGCCGGTACAGCTACAACATCTTGCAGGGAGAGAATGTGCTGTTTGTCATTCACCCCACGAAGATTTAGGTCCACCTTGATGCCACTTCGTTGTTCCGTTCCATTGATGGTTGCCAAAGAGAAGCAAATCTTGGTTCCCTTTAGATTCAACTGATCTGCTAGTATTTGCGTGCACAACGTAACGTCGGAACCTTCGTCCAAAAAGGCATAAGTAGTCACAGAGCGACGTTGTGTAACACCCCACACCGTGACAGGAACCACCTTCAACCACACCTTGCAACCAACTATACCTGTGATCTTGCCCGAAGCGCAAGTACCATGCTGCTGTTCCACCATCTCAGCACTGTCACTGCTACTTCCGGAGCCAATGGAAGTTCCACTTTCGTTGTCAGAATGAAGCATGGTGTGATGTCTCCGGCCACACTTACGACACTTGCCGTCGGACTTACAATTGCGCGAGATATGTCTTCCCAAGCGATTAAAGCAAAGCCTATTTAACTTCACGGACTTCCAGCGGTCCTGTGCCGACTACTTCTGAAAGACAGGACATCTCCAAATCCCGTGATTTATTTTGCATTCCGGACAGGATGGCGTCTGCTGAGCAGGCGTCTCGGTTCTTGTTTTTGAAAAGGTTGTAAAGACCTTCTTCTTTCGTAACGGTTCTTGTCGGCGGTCATGATCATGCTTCCAATCACCTTTGCTGAGAGACAGTTGCCCCAAAAAAGTTCCATCCTAGAATGCCTTTCTACGAATCCAGTAAGATCCTTAAAGGTGATGAGTTTATTATTCTCAAGCTTATTGCTAACTTCTGACATAAACTTCTCTTGTAGACTTTTAGGTAACCGCTTAAATGCACTACCAACTGCGTGTTGAGTATCTAACCCCGCACTAGGTAATCCACTACAGGCAATCAAACAAATGCGCATGGAACTTGCCAACTTAGCCAAGCCCTCAGAATCACCGGAGCGAATGAAAGGCCCCTCTATAATGGCCTTGACATAAGCATCAACTACAACATGTGATTGGCCATAATTAGTCTCAAGTATTCTGCGCGCCTCAAGATAACCAATCTCAGAGCTGTCAGCCATGATACAGTCCTCAATATCCTCGCGAGCTTGACCCGAACACGAAGAAATAAGTAACTCGAGTTTATTAGAGGCATGGTGAACTCCACGCAACACATAGGATTCAAACTGTTTTATGAACCTGCGATATTTCACGGGGTTGCCGTCAAACCTATCTTCTTTGCCTAAAGGTTTAGCACTACGGCAATTAACTGAGTTCGTCATACAATGAAGTGCTTCAATCAGTTGGGAAACCTCCTCACTGTTCCCTCTAGAACTCGATCTCTCATTCAACTCTCGATTACGATAGCAGTCAGCTTCAGTTTGCTGCCTATGTTCTTTACTAGATTCTCGATCACATTCTAGCAAACAATCTTGCGGAGTCTCTGACACTGCGCTCGAATCCCACTTACTAGTATCAGCACCCAAGCACTCATCCAGCGTAACCCGCTGAGGTTTAGCTTCATTGCAGGCGTTGTAAGAACTAGCGAAGTCCCTAGTACTACAAACAGCCTGACTACCTTCAAACTCTAACTCTCTCCGACGCAAACGCTCTTCACGATCTCTTAACTCTCGTTCACGCAAAATAAGAGCACTACCCGATAAAGGTTCAAACTTAGCGACACCATTACTTAGGATAGGTGTAGAAAAATCATTACCAATTAACCTCGGCGGTCTCCTATCCATCGACTCTCTAAAGACAGGAACTCTTGGCGTAAGACTCAAACGACTCGTACCACTCATATTGTATCAACAAACAAAATTCAACGCTAATTAAGCAAAATTGCGGTTCACGAAGAGTTCTACGTCACTTCTGAAAGAAGCAAAACAAACAGCTGCGGTTATCAACAACTTTACAAATGAGAAGCTGGTACTATGCAAATGAAACGCGTCTATAAAAGCGGTTCTCTGTAAAAACGAAATTTTTTTTTTTTGAATGAAAATGTAGCGGTAAAGCAAAGAGAAAAGACCTAGTATCTAGAATGCGCTCACTGTACAACTGACAATGACAAATCTCATAAGTAACCTTTAATAAAAAAAACACTTTTTAAAAGGGCAAGCAAATTTGCAAGACAAACAAACAATAAAACTTTCACGGCCAACAAGTAGGAGGGGGACAAAAGAGCCAAACGCAACCAAAAAGAATTTGGAGAAAAAAAACCTAGCCCGAGCGATGTTCCCAAACAAAATAAATTCAGTATAAATCTATAATTCTACAAGTGCAAAAAATCTACTAATAAACCCAAAATTAAGTAGGGGGACTAGAGCGTGAGCGCAATGCGGTACAGCAAGATGCGGGAAACAAGTGTGTGCAATCGTGTAAGCGATTCAAAGAAAAATACTTCAGGATCTCTTCTTTGTCCTGCGCAAAATACAAAGTGAGGAGCCAAGTCAAAACTACTGCAAGGGGTCGCCAGCAATTATACTAACGGTGCACGAAAAACAAAGAACGGCGCTTACACCAATAAACTTAAAATTTCACCAAAAATGGAACACTTTCTTTTCCCAAATTCAGGTGAAGACCAAGAAAAAAGGTCTTCAATAAAAATGAAACATTTTTTCCCGGAATGCAAGTGGACACCTACGCTCAGGTGCACACCAGAGTCAAAATCTTGGGGGGGGGGGTGCAGATGGAGACCATACTCAAACTATTGGGGGAATACAGTCAAATTATTGGGGGGGATATATCGTTACCGCTTTTCTAAGCTAAACGTAATATGCCTACTGCGAACTAGTTAGGAGTATTTGTAAATAAAATCAATTATTTTGACTGTTAACTTCATAATTTGCTATTCTGTTATGGAAAAATAATTCTTTTTGATACAAAAAAAGGAATGGACTTATTCTAGAAAATCAAATGAAAAAGAAGACTCCGCTCTACGAACGCAAATGCCTGAAAAACTTCTAATCACTCTTTTTGAAAAGTGCAAGGGAAGAAATATAACAGTAAGCAGGTACGTTAGGCTTAGTCTTAGGCCTCGGGTTGAATCCAGAAACGAAAAGAGAAATTTAAGTTGCGTATAGCATTCACGTTTCATTCTTAATTTTTTTTTGGTTTGCGAAGTGTTGGTGGTTTGTGCTAGAGATCAATGTATGAATTTAGCTTCCAGTTAGCATCATTCAGTAATAGCCCAGATTCAGAAGTTTATTGCGATGGGGTTTAGGACAAAACTCCCGGTTGCCGTAAGCTATGGGGTCTAAAAGCGTGACCTCTATAACTTGAAGTTTTTAATTTTTGTTGCAAGTCTTTATTTTTAAAGTATTGTGCTCCAAAATACTGGTATTGGTCTGTTAGTACTGCATAGAACTGGAAGGCATTGCATAATGCATGAGGCTGGTATTTATTAACTATTACCGGTATTTGCATTAGCACTGGAAAAATATATCAAATCAACTGTGTAAATAAGGTGGACCTCTGGCCTAGGTGGGTGGGTGGCTGGTATACCTTACTTAATAAAAAAAAAGTGTTTATTTTAGTATTTTCCCTCTGTTAGGGTTGGGGTTAGGGCTATTTTGGCACTTAAGGCAAAATAGCATTTAAGGCTAATACCGGTAGCCTCTAATGGCGAAATAGCATGGGGCTGTTTTGCCTCTAAAAGCAAAATAGCCACTGCCTAAAAATTTTTTATCTTTTGCTACCTGTACTGTATTGTATGATTAGCCATAGGTGGGCAAGTTAATTCAAAACGTTAGCTTCATTAACCCCTAGTCCGTTAACAAACTTCACACCTCTGTTAACATTAATCTGTTACTTTTAGTTTTGATTAACAGGAGTTAATGAAGTCTGTTAATTCATTAATATTTGGAAGTGTCTACTGCACCGTCCCGGTTTCGGACATCAAATCGCTGGTGGACCGGATTGCGTTTTTCGCATTGATTCGATTTAAATACAGCACTTTGACCCATTGCTTTCGAAGCCCTGATGGCGTAGCGGTTAGTGCGCTTATCTACAATGCAGAGGGTTGGGATATCGCTTCCCGCAGAACACGCTTTCTGAGAATAGCGCTAGAGATTAACTTTGCTTCAAAGTCCTTTTTTTTCTCTAAAGTTAGAGTTAGGGTTAGGGCAGCGATGCCAGCCTGAGAGATAGTAAATTGAACAGCAAAAAAAAACAACCGCCGCCGCCGGTGCAGCAGCGATTAGATGTTGGAAACCGGGCCGGTGCAGCAGACACTGCCTTAATATTATGCATGTAATTTACATTTCTTTTTATTCACTCGCTTCTAGAACACGTATTGACGCTGTTGAGCTGATTGTACAGTAATATTTATTGCTATGGTGGTCGTTTTGTGTTTTGGAAGTTACATTTTACAGTCTAATCTAATTTCACGATAAAAATAAGTTCAAATGCGCAACGAAGCTGCGATCCAAAAATCTTTGGAAATTGTGAGCAGCGATAATTACTGTAATAGACCTATGAGGCTGCAGGTTATTATTTGCCTCAAAAAAGAGCTCCTTTCTTCGCTTTCTTTTAGAAAACTCGTGCTAATACGCAACTAGTGTTACCAGTGCAAACTGATTTGTACCAGTCCGATGAATAAATGGTGCAAGATATTAACGATAAAAACCTTAATGGAAGTTAACAGAACTAAATGGAAGTTACTTTAGTTCGTTAACAGCACTTAACATAAGTTAATTTAGTCCCATTAACATGAAAAAACTTTTTAACGGATTAACAAGTTAATGAAAAAGTAAGCTTCGTTATTGACGTATTAACGATTAACGGACTAGTGCCCACCTATGTGATTAGCAGGTACCGGTAAGTACTGAAGTCTGAGGTACCGATATGCATGGTGATACTGATCAGTGATGAAAACTTGAAATAATCAATTCAGACATTTGTGTACGCTAGCTTAAAATTTACTAGTTTTAATCTCCAAATCATTATGAATCACACTATACTTATCGTCAACCGGGGCGACTTTGAATGCCAGGGTGACTTTGAACACTTCACTATAACAAACTTTGCTTTCAGTTAAATGCTTTTCAAGACCAAGAGCGGCCGGTCTCTTACTAGGTCAGTGTTTGAACTTTGATTGATTTTTTTTTCTTTTTTTGACCGACTAGCACAAGATCACGTGACAATGACGTCATCATTTTAACAAAATAATTCTCAAGAATAGGGTGATTTATTAGACCATTACTATTGACATGTAGATCCCCAAGTCAGGTCAATTAGTAATAGTCGATTGCAGGCTCGAACCCATGACGATGTGATCGGCAGTTTACCGCCCTCACCACCCGGCCACGCGTGTTTTTTATTTTTAAGGTGGAGTGCCAATTTAAAAAAAAAAGGGAACTGGAGTGTGACTTTAAATAATCTTCTAAGCCGTAGTGATAGTTGGTAGTAGAATGAGCAACTATTTTTGCTCTCTGGGAGTATCAAAATATGCGATTAGGCTACGCTTATCCGGGTTATTGAGCAATATGACAATTGGTTCGAATTTTTTGTCGAAGCGTATGTTTGTATCGGAGTTTTTCAGAGCGGAGTGTTGTTGTAAAATTTCGAAGCCGGATTATAGCCAAAGTCAGTTAAATAATTTCAGAGTGGATTCGCAGTGGAAAAATTAGCCATTCCACAACGCTCTAATTCAAAGACATTCCAGGCGAAGGCAACTTTGCGCTTGTAAGTGAAGGTTTAAGTGCATGTTGGTAGGTAGTTTAAAGTCGCCCCAGAGAGCGATGTGACTTGGAACGCTTTTTGAGATAGAATATATGGCTTATGAGAGCGAAGTATTTTTTTAGTTATGACAGTTCCAGTTGCTGAGGTCATAAGTGTTACGTTCAGCCTATAAGCACTTTTCTTGCTTAAACTTGGTGGAAGTGACAAGTAGAAATGATTCAAAAACGTTCAAAGTCGCCCCGGTTGATGGTACTGTACTGTGTCCTATGTAATAAAAAGGCAGTGGCTATTTTGCCTCTAGAGGCAAAATAGCCCCATGTTATTTTGCCATTTGGAGGCAACATAGTCCTGACGGTTATTTTTCCGCTAGTGCCAAAATAGCCGTAAGCCTAATGCTGACCCAAACTCTAATTCTAATCCTAACCCTAATCCCAACCCTAACCCAAACTCTAACCCAAACAGAGGAAAACACGATTTTGCCTCTAAAGGCAAAAAATAGCCACTTAATAATAAAAATTACTATAGAAGCAGAGAGTGGTATAATTATAGCAGAGTGTTTATATAACCTATCGTCTCTCTAGGCCTAGTGTATGGCAAATCAAAAATAAAACCAAATTAAAAAAATTAATACCAGATATAACAATAACTTGGACCAGTCAAAGCTTAAGTTTCGTTAAGTATGAGTCGTTGCTTTTTTTTGAAAGCTCTGCAACTTGCGTATGAGCGCGCGTGCAATCTCTCCTTCTTTCCAATCTAAGCTATTCCCCAAATCTAGCCCAAACCCTAATGAGTGCCTGTATGAGAGGAGTGGCAGCGCTTGCATGCTCATACATGAGTCTTAGAGATTCCCAAAAAAAGCGGGCGGCTTATACTTAATGTTTTCTCAAAGCCTTTGCTTCAGTAGCCTATGAATTGAAACAATGAAGAAGCTAATAATAATTATTGACTAATAGTATAAAAAAAATAAGCGAGCAAAAAATGAGTGCTCATTTGTTCTTTTAAGCCTATGGTATATAATTTTTTCGTTTAACGGTTTCACGAATAACACCTGGCACTTGCAGCAAAATTCTTGTTTTATCCTTGTTCTGCGATTTGTCCTCTAAAGGTGCATTCTCTTTTTGAGGATCGCCAGCATTCGGTAGATAACAACCAACTACTGGTGTGCTATAATTTGATAGCTGTAACTAATCAAGGAGATGTTACTTTAATTGCACCAAAGCTGTAATTGCGTTTTCTGTACCCAATCAGTGCAAGATTTTATAAGTCAGTGTGGTCAAGTTTGTCATGTGAAGTTTCTAATGGTGATTGGGATTAAGGGTCTATCAACTCATTTTTTTGAAGTAAAAGTTGAAGCAAAAAATGTGACTTTTAAGATTGAAAAAATTCTAGTAAGTATAACTGCTTTTCCCAAAGTACAGTCTTCAGAACAAAATTTGTAATGGGCAGTGCAAAATTGGTTCATCACCAGTGTTCCCTTCAATTTTTTATTAGCTTTTGTAAATACTTTTGTAAATGGTCCCGCTATTGTAAATACAATTGTTTAATACCACTCTGATTGAGTAGCTAAACTGTTTTCAGCTTGTTTTTGAAGATTGCACTGCACTTTCTCGATTTTTACAATCTTTTTATTGGTAGCTTTTCAAGGCTAAGGTTTAGTTTAGGGTTAGAATTAAAAAGTAACTTATAACCAGTACTTAAATTGTAAAATTTTGCAAGGGGGGGACGCTTTTGCAACCTTGACCAAACGCATTCGTAATGCGAATGAAATTTAGTGGAAATTATGATTGAAGTTGTACTGCTTTCCCTTAAATCCAGTGAAGACCAAAAGAAAAAGGTCTTCATGAAGAATAATTGAAGGATGGATATGTCTTCTCTAAATCAGGTGAAGACTAAAAAAAAAGGTCTTTACCGCAATTTGACACTATATTCAGCTGGAACTGGTGGGATTTATTCGTGCTAACAGGCACTTTTTCGTCTGATTATCCAGCGTTGAAATCTTGATGGAGGGTTGTGTCCCCCCTGCAATTTAACTACTGCTTGTAACCAATGTTCCCTCTAACTTTTTGACTAACTGGCAAATGCCAAATTTTCTCAATGCAATTGAGCCCAAAGCTGTAAAAATGCGTTTCTGAACTCAAAAGTCATATTCAATTGTTGCTTAAATTTGTGAACTTTTCTATAGCTATGTTTATCATATCCAATATTGGCAAAAACTTTGTTCTTGAACCTTCAAATTGCTGATTTGCTGATAAAAATTGCTGGTTTGCTGACAAAAATTGGTTTAGTGGGAATACTGCTTAGAACTACTGGTACAGATTTTCCAATGATCAGAGGTCTCAAAATGTACGGGTGTTGTGCATTATAAAAAATTGTCTTGAATAAATCTGTTGTAATTGTTGTAGGTGCAAGCTTGAATAATGGCGAAGTCAAAGAATCATACTAATCATAATCAGAGTAAGTGTTAGTACTTGAATGATATGTGCTTCACATGACACGAGAATTCAAATTAATCAGCAGAGTTGTTTTGTTCGTTTAATTTGTCAGTTTACCTAGTCTGTTGGTTTCAGCAAAATCCTATTATTTTTTGTGTATGCTCCTGTTCCTGTAATTTGTCATAATGTAATGCAGCAAAATTTTCATCAAAGAGATACTGCTCGAAATTGGTTTTATGGAAGAAATTAGAACTACTTGAGGCAATAAAGAGGCGCCCCAAATATTTCTCCCCAATTTCCTTTATTTGCGAAAATACTGTTTACTCCGTTTGACTTCGTACGAATTTGCAACATCACAACAGCCATAAGTTGGCAAAAATTTTTTGCTGATTAAGAAATGCGACATTTGATGAGTAAGATAAAAGGATTCTGCTTTAGACAGTGATTCTATCTCAAACTCAATTCATCGATGGCATTAAATGAGTGATATAATCTGTTGCATCAAAGTTAGACCAGCTTTGGTGATGTTTTTAGCATATGAATGATACAAAATTTGAAGCCGAAAACGACTTACTGTAGATCAGTTCTGGTAGCCCAGCCTATGTCTACAGGAAGTCCAAATTAAATTGGCCTAATGTAAGCTATTGCTTACTATAACAGCCCTAAAACAACACCAACCTGGTGTCCTAGTCCTATTCTTGCCAACTCTTTTTTCACTAAGCTATGGGAACTTGCGAAGTTTCATTACTGGTAATGTACAACCCGCAACAAAGCAATTTTAAAAAATGACAGAATAGGCATCGGTACATTGTACCAGAAGGCCTACTCAGGGTAGGCTATTCTCAAAGCTGTAATCAGAAACTAGCGAAATAATACAGTAGGCCTAATCTAGTACCCACTACTTAGAAACTGGTAGCAGCAAGTAGCCGAACCAAATCTGAAAACTTGGCTACTGCTATTGGTGCCTGCAGACATAGGCTGGGCTACCAGAACTGATCTACAGTATGATCGTTTTTGGCTTCAAATTTTATATCATTCATACGCCAAAACATCACCAAAGCTGGTCTATCTTTGATACAACAAATTATATCACTCGTATAATACCACCAATGAATTTAGTTTGAAATAGAATTGCTTTCTGAAGCAGAGTTCTTTTACCTTTCTCATACTACCTTACATTCCTTAGTCAGCGAAAAATTTCTGTTAACTCATGTCTGTTGTGACGTCGCGAATTCGTACGAAGTCAAATGGAGTAAATAGTATTTTTGTGAATAAAGGAAATTGGGTAGAAATATTTGGGGCACCTCTTTATTACCTTAAGTAGTTCCCATTTCTTCAATAAAACCGATTTCGCGCAGTATCTCTTTAGAACTTGTCAACTTGTTGCGGATTTGAAACAAGGACCATGAAGCTAATTACTGTGATTATCAACTATGTGATATTGTCCTGTTTTAGACAAGTTTTGGCTGTCTGCATGCCTCATGCATTGTTTTTTAATCCTGTTGAGGTCGTGAGTTGGTTTTTCTACTGCACCATGTACTGTTTATTGAACGACCAAAGCTCGCGTCTCGTGTTTCTTCTGTTTTCACTCGGCCATTTTCAAACTAACGAGTGCGAAGCTTCAGACTTTTGCTTATAACTCGAGAATGGTTTGGTCTAGCTACATGGAATTTTGACAGCAATTGGAGATTAATGAGTTGTATGTTTGTACCAAATTTTGAGGCGATAGGTTACGTCATTTAGATTTCAGGAAATCGTCCGGAAAGTCTAAAAAATCGTCCAGAAAGTCCGAAGTCCGAAAAGTTTGGCATAAAAAGTCCGAAAATCGTCCGGAAAGTTTGGCATAAAAAGCGGTCTTATTCAAAAACGGCTTTAAGTACGGCAAAACATATTTCACGTGGTCTTTACATACCCTTTCATCCCACTTTGGCCGCGATAAAGTTTTTTCTTTTTCCTTTTTTTTCCTAAATCTAGTACGCTTTTCTTCTCCTAAACGACAAAACATCGAAATCTGAGATCTCAATTGTTGTCACCAGGAATATAAATTAAATCAAGTTTATTAGCTCAACTGGTGGGGTAGAAAACTTTTTTGCCAACGTTTTGTTAGGCTACGCTCATGGCATATACTACCTATTTTCGTCAGGGCTAGAATGCAAAGTTAAAAACAAAAGTACGATAGATGCGAAAATTACATCACAAAATGAATCATACGTCAACGTAAAAATTATAACAAATAGGAAGCGAAAAACTAACAGATTAGCGGAGCGTGAAAAACAATAATATTACGTCATGGGGTTTGAAGTAGAGTAGCCAAATAAATGCTTGGAATGGGTCATTTTACTTATCATTCATTGTGTAAAAACGTTGGCGAAAAAGTTTTCTACCCCACTAATTGAGCTAGTAAACTTGATTTATTCCAAATCTAATTTTCGTGTGAAGTTGTTAAACTGCAAACGCAATTTTGTCTCTCATAATTGTTTGGGGCCACTCCCTCGGAAACCCTTCCAAAATGGGGCCTCAAAAACTTAATTTTTTGAATGGCTTAAACTAGGGTGTTGGTGTTTTTTAATATCAGCAGATACTTAACTGGCAAATATTTTGACATAGTTTAGGGATGAAACCTTCCCAGGGACCCCCCCAAAATAGATCCCCCTAAAATCAATTTTTGAACAACTTAACCAAGAGTGCCAGTGTTCTTTGATATCAGTAGATATTTAACAGGCAAATATTTTGACATAGTTTGGGGGTGCCACACCCCCCTGGAAACCCCCCAAAATCAATTTTTTAAACAGCATAAGGTAGAGTGCCAGTTCGTTATGATGTCTGCAGATGTTTAACTGACAAATGTTTTGACATAGTTTGGGGGTACCACCACCCCAAGACCCTCCAAATAGCAATTTTTAAATGGCTTAAACTAGCGCGCTAGTTTTTTAAAATTTGTAGATATTTGCGTCGATTGTTCAAAGAGGTTGCTTCTCAGCAAGGTCCCATTTAATTGTTTATATGCAAGTAATGCAACTGAGCATTTATCCTAGTTTTTGTTATATTGGCTATGGTAGGTATTTTTCATGATCTATGTGCAACATTTATTCATTTTGCTTAGTAGTTTACTTGGCTTGTTATGCAGGGTGTTTCAAAAGTCACGCCCGATTTTATACAGTTAAAAAGTCAATGGATATTTTTCTATGATATTTTTTATGTCTATGCTTTCTCTAATCATTTCTATTGTTATGTAGTTATACTACTTATCAGAAATATAAATTCGTTCTTTAAGCACGTTTTTTCATATTAAAAATCGGGCGTGACTTTTGAAACACCCTGTATAAAAAACAAAAAAACAACAAGGGATTGAAAAATAGTAATGTTGAAAATAAAGACGTGAAATTATGCATGTGCCTGTTAGATTTAATCGGAATAATATGTTGCAATTGTTGTATCATATTGGATTTTATTTATCTGGAATTGAATCAAAAACCTGTTTTTGAGACAAGAGTGCTCCAGCTCGCCAGTGGAAATTAAAAATCTCGATTTAAAGATTTCAGCTTCAGATTAAAGAAATTGGCTTTCAATTCTTGTATAATGTGCAAGATGTTTTGATTAAACTGTTCATGGCTTGGAAGCAGCTTTTCGTATGACATTTGTCGATAAGAATCGTCAGAATGGAGAGCGCAGGAAAAGGAGCGGCTATTTTCAGGAAAAAGCTGAGCAGTAATTGGCTGGAAAAAGACGATGAGAAAGCGTTATTAGTGCACAGTCTTTAAACTGTACACGAATTCTTTTTGTCTAGGGAGGGCGGGGTTAGAAGTTTTGATAAAAGTGGCTTCAAGAGCACATATATGAAACGGAGAGCGGTCTTTGGCATTTGGGCAAGAATAGAATCTACTGTCATCGTAATGTTGAGCACTGGCAGAATTTTGTAAAATATATAGTCCAATGGCTGCAATCAGAAGCAAGTGACTGGTTGGAAGATTTGCACTAACGGGCAGGAAGTATGCGTTTCAGAGAAGAAAAGCAAGAGCGGATGAATTTGGGAAGGTGTTGTTTAATTCTGTTCAGTAGCGTTTGGGAGGTACGGCTTACATACAGTCTGTCGCAGTGGCATAAACTATTAATAAATCATGTTGGTTTTCTGTAAAGCAGGCAGTACATCTTCGTTGGTAGCGGAGAGAAACTCATTGGTAGAGTAAACAACGCGTGGTTCCACAGCGGAAAAGCACTGTTTAATAGCAGATTTTATTTGCTTTTCAAACCGGATAGAAACAGAACCGAGCCATAGGATATGTAGATAGTCTGGGCATCTTTTCCATCCGAATTTAGGCAGAGTAAAAATGCTTCATCTTAGCCATAAACGACTTGATAACGAGCTCCGGGTAACTTTCACGGAAAAATAACGTAATTTATCATTCTTCATGCCACTGCGACAGGCGGTATGTAGTCCGTACCTCCCAAAGATTGCAGAACAGTATTAAACAACTCCTTCCCAAATCGATCCGCTCATGCTCTCCCTAGAAACGCATACTTCCTGCCCGTCAGTTCAAATCTTCCACCCAGCCTAATACCCAGCAATCTCTTGCTTCGGATTCAGCCATTGGACTTCCTCTTTTACATCAGTGGTCGAGTGGATAGAGCGTCTGCTACTGAAGCGGTAGACTCTGGTTCGATTTCCGGTCGGTCCAAGCCAACGACTATAAAAATTGTATTCCCAGCTTTCTTGCTTGACTTGACGTTCAGCAATTAAAGGGACATTGTCAAGCCTCCACCGTGTGTGGTAGACGGGTGGCAGCTTGACTCAAAGACGGAAAGGTCCCTTCGCTATGTCGTGGCCAAGGCAACTTGGTGAATGAAATGTAATTACAATTGCGATGACAGTAGATTCTATTCTTGCCCGAGGCCGCTCTCCGTTTTACCTATCTGCTCTTGAAGCCACTTTTATCAAGACTTTTAACCCCACCCTATGCCGACAAAAAGAATTCGTGTACAGTTTAAAGATTGTTATAATGACGCTCTCTTGTTGGTCTTTTTTCAGCCAATCACGGCTCGACTTTTTCCTGAAAATAGCCGCTCCTTTTCCTGCGCTATCCATTCTGACGATTCTTATTGACTATTGTCATACGAAAAGCTGCTTCGAAGCTATGAACATTTTAATCAAGCCATTCTCAAGTTCTGTACTAGGGTGGAGTGAAAAAATTTTTTTTGGAAATTCAAAAAAGTGTACTTTGGAAATCCTGGCAAATGGTCTAAAAATAGAAAAAAAATCGACTTGAGCCAGTTGCCATCTACCATGGGCTGGCTACCCCCCCCAAAAATTGGTCGCAGGGGTAAAATGGCCATAAAATCATGTTACTTGATAACCGCTAGTCGTAGAGACCTGATTTATAGCTCAAAAGTTGCAGAATCATCATATTTCTATGAGTGCTAAGAGGACTTTTTTGTCTATTTCAATCATGAAAAAAGTTACAGTCAAGAAACCGGTTTTTCATGCTAAAATTGCATCATAGAGAATTGTGATTCATTACTAGTTAACATGAACTCTTGCAATTCGTAACTTGCTAAAAAATTTGATTTTAGGGGTATGTCGTACGACATAATACTGTAGTAATGCGAAGTGCACAACAAAAGTGAGTGCGAGGCTGGCAAACATAGATGTGTTGTCAACACAACACAAAAACATTTTACGAAAATTGCATTTTAGTGTCAAACTTTTTTAACAATTTGCGAGATCTAATTTTTTGGCGAATAAGTCCGTCTCTTTCAAATCCAGTGACTTGTGCTGATGCTTCCGTTACCAATTTGACATGTCTTTCGACAGTTTGATTGTGGCATGGATGGTGTAAAATTAAGGGTTTCATTCGACAGTCTTCAATTTCAGAATCGGACAAACGTCTAATAGCTGGAGGTTGTTGCTGACAAATTTCCAAATCAGCCAACTCATAGTATGTGTCTGCTTCCAAGTTTAAAGTAGGAAGGTGAAATAAACGAACTGAGGTGTCGTTCTTGCGAAGTGAAAGAACGTGATTCACGCCCTTGTCTCGAACAGCTTGATCGTCATCTCCTAACATTGCGATCAAAATGCTTTCTGGATGGCCAAAACATCCATTTCTTTGTACAACATTTTGAGCTACGTGTCGAAGATCTTGATTTGTCAGACTGTTAATTCTTTTGATCAAGTTGAAAAAAACTTTAGAACCATGTGTTAGTTGGTTGTATAACTTGATTTCAAACCAAGTGGGAAAATAAACAGTTAAACAAAAGTTTACTAAAATTTCCAAGTTCTGAGGTGGTTCATCAAGTGACACGTAATACCGCAAAATTCTACAACCCAAAGTCAACCATCTTGAATGCACCACTGGGCCAACTTCCAAATATTGTAGATCATCATCACAATTACCAGTTATAATTGCCAAACAGATTTTGTAAGCGTAGTATTGATCTGTACTCAGGTCATCAATGACATGAGGTGGAAGTTTTGGAAAAGAAGAAATAGGGACGACCACTTGCTTAAATTGAGTAACTAGTTAACTTGATACAGGACCCTGTATTTTTTTACCTATTGGTCTGGCAAATGTATCTGGACCACTTGTTGCCCCATCCAAAGCAGCAAACACATGTCGCAAGGGAAGTTCATTTGTGTGTAGTAAACACACAACCCACTGAAGAGGTCTGTGTAATAATTCTTCTAAACTTCGAATGCATCCATTGTGTTTGCCGGTCATAGAAGCAGTACCGTCAGTGCCAACTATTGCAAGCTTGCCTTCCAATTCCGTACCACTGAAAGAATCAAGCAACTTTTGGGCAATTGTTCTACCTTTGCCATCTTCAGGAGAAAAGTGAGTAAGGTAATAACTTCCTGGCTCACCAACTACTGTGTAATGTTCTTCAGTTGAACAGACCGATAATGCTTCTCATTTGGACCTTGTGCAACAATTTGGGTTGCATCTTTGCGGCCATCCAAATACACTGCGTTCACCAATCCAAAGTTTTGTTGCTCTTCGCTCCGGATTTCGTTTCGGCATCTTTCACGTTCTCTTCGTAGTTTACTACGATCAATGATGCGTGTTTTATCATCTTCAGTAACTAAACCAACATCCACTAGGACACTGTTAGCTACTGCAGCAGCTGCTCTATTCGATAGCTGGTAGCGTTCACAAATTCTGGCAAGGTTTGGCCATTTTTTGCGATTTTGATTGGATGGATTTGGCATTTCCGCTAAGAACTGAGAAACTGCACATGATTGTGATGTGTCTGTGCTTGTTGATGCCAAAGATTCGGACTCCGAGACATAAATCAGTAGTTGACAGAGTAATAATTTCATTTTGGCATTGTGAACTTGGGGCATTGACACGTGATTTTGAACGTCGTATAAATTTTTGGTCAGATGAGGTCAAAGGCAAAGCTACATCGAAACATTTTCCAATACGCCGACTCTTTTGATCTTCATAAAATACAAAATCTTCATCAGTCATTCGCAACTTGTGGTCTTTTTCCAAACGTCTTCGTTGTTCACTGTCATTGCAAAACACGTCGAACAACTTATCTATATCTTACAAGAACTCCGCTTCTTTTTCCAAAAAAGATGCTCCACGTTTTTTCTTGGGATACCGATCAAGTTTGCTGAAAGCTACCACCAGTGCCTGTACTGTTTTAGATATAGCTAAGTAATGTAATGGATAAACATTACACCACACCCATCTGTCATGTATTTCTTTAGCAACATCATTTGCAACGTCCACAGTTCTAAAATTTTCGAATTGGATGATCCTTTCTAACACTTGACATTTGGTGGGTAGTATACCGGATGGAAAGCTTTTACTTCCAGTGAAAGTGTATCCACTATGTAAAACTTTAACGTTGCTTGCACTTCGCCTGGTTGTCATAGCTATAAACTACGGTGGTTATCAAGTTATTTCATTAATAGTACTAAGCATCTAATTACTTATCTACAAAGAAAAAAATCTTAAAAAATTTGTAAGGATTAAGTAGACGTAAGCCTACGTCTACCTAGTCCTTAAAAAAAGCTATGTTACACCTGCCAAAACTAGTTTTTTGACTGTAACTTTTTTTATGATTGAAATAGACAAAAAAGTCCTCTTAGCACTCATAGAAACATGATAATTCTGCAACTTTTGAGCTATAAATCAGGTCTCTACGGCTAGCGGTTATCAAGTAACATGATTTTATGGCCATTTTACCCCTGCGACCAATTTTTTGGGGGGTAGCCAGCCCATGGTAGATGGCAACTGGCTCAAGTCGATTTTTTTTCTATTTTTAGACCATTTGCCAGGATTTCCAAAGTACACTTTTTAGAATTTCCAAAAAAATTTTTTTCACTCCACCCTATTCTGTACCACCAATCAAGTTTTAACACATATTTTTTCTTACTGCTTTAAAGTACAACTTTAAATGTTTTTCCGATTTGTAATGCGATTAACAATAATTTGGAAATAGTGATTGTAACGTTATTAATTGCTTTTGTTAATAGACAGAAAATATCACAGAAATGGAATTAAGCGACCGAAAAAGTCGGACTACACAGACAAACGCGGTGTAAGTAAAATAAAGTGATTGCTCTATACTTTTTTCGCAAAAAACCTCGGTTTTTACTTCCTAAAAGTATTGAAAGATCATAAAACATCTTTCGCCTAAAGATACATCAAAGTTGGTAGCATTTTTTCGTAAGAAATTTTGTTGGTTGTAGCCAATTAAAAGCAAAAATTTGAAAATTTACCGCATGTTTTCAACTAATCTTTGTTACTGCATTGAGTAGAAATTATTAAAAACGAATTTTTCAAGCATAATTTTAGCAAATTGTTTAGACTTTTAGAATATTCAATCTCACCACCATTACAATAGCCGAACCAAGTCCAGCGCCAAACAACATCGGGGTTAGGTTGAGCTGGCGGTTAGTTGGTTCGCGGTCAGTTTGCGGTGTTAGTTGTCTTGAACTTCAAAATGGCAGCATTGCATTACGAGAAAATTAGCTTGCTGCAATACCGGATCTTGAAAAGAGCAAAACGCACCGATAATAATTTCGGCAAAGATTAGATTCTCAGCCAACATTTTCGTCCGTAAGAACCAGACACTCTGCGTCTGTCGAACCACAGCAACACAGAGCACTTTCTTGGGTTCTGTTTGCAAGTCTTTCGTCAGGCTGGGCAATCACAGCGTGTAGACTCCTTAACCGTAATGGAATATTAGCGTAAAGTGTGTTTTGATCAGCTAGAAAAAACTTAGTCCAAATTGCCCCCATGTTAGGTATTATGGTGGTTTCGAACATGGTGAAAGATTTTTTTCGTGAAGAATGTGCACATTGGTGCGAAAGTAAACCCACCTATTGGCTGAATAAATTCTAATATACTGTAGATCTCGAATTGGGAATTTTCAATAATTTTCAAAGTATTAAAGCCATTGCATGTTACTTTTCTTGGGGTGGTAGTTCCATGCTAAATGTTAAGTTTGCTGACAAAACGCAGATCAAACCGTTGACAGAGTTGGCATGCATGGTGCTATACCATGAGGCATTGCTCAGGTTTCACAATAATTCGCATATTTGAAGCGAAGTTTGTGCGTATACTAACGGACACTTGCATTTAATTCCTGTTTTGGGATAATGTCAGATAGACTAGTATTTGCTTAAGAGCTGTCTTAATCGCATGCTCACGTATCAAGATTTATTCATTTTGGTTATATCGTCGTTTAAGATACAACTTATTAGTTGTGTTTCAGGCTTTCAGCCATAAATCTCGATCGATAGTTAAAACTGCTTATGTTTTCAGATGTGCCCCAAATTTTTGCGTAACATGAAGTTTGCAAGAAAGCACAACAAGACGGGACGATACAATCAAAGACTGAAGGCGATTGCTGCATCTAAAGCAGCAAAGGCTGCGGCGGCACCGAAAAAATAAACTGGCTGCGTCATATTTTACAACCGTGCGTTTAATCTCTTTGATTAAAAACTAAAAATGACTAGCAGTTTGACTTATTTATGTTGATTTTACTTGCGTACCAGTATCACTTTTTAGTGCTCTTTAAAGGTTCGTATCCGAAGCAAAAGAAGGAGCAAAGAAACTCAATCAAAAAAATGCCAGCCAGAAACGCAAAGTGTCTATTTTATTTGTGAGACAGTAACTGGAAATTTAACTCAAAGAAGCAGAAGCCCTGATTATCGCAGGTTTGGTACTGCACAGTTTGACGTTAATGATTTCCACGCAGCCTACAGGGACCCATAACCTCTGCAACATTGACAGTTTTTGTGGTTTCTTAGAAAGATAGTAGATTTAATGAGATTTAGAAAAACAATTTTGACCCTTTTCTGAAAGTAAAATCTAAGAACGGAAAGCTCTGTCACCCCCCAATTTTAGTCTAAAGCATGCCTTAAAGTTGGAGCATTTGGGTAAAATCTGAAGTTAGTGGCTAACGGAAAAGGCTCGAGTTAGGGCCGCTTAGATCGCCCTGTTTTGCGCCTCAAATTGAGCGAATGCTTTTCATCTTTGTTCAGTAATAAAGCCGTTTGCAATCATTGTAATAGACTAATGATCACAATCACACTCAAAGGGGGTGAAACATCCAGCCAATTCCGGTAGTTTGCAACAGCTAAAATCGAAACACAATTTTTGAAATTTTTTGTTAACTTCCTGGAAAAAAGAGTAACTGACCAATATTTTCCCTTCCTGTAACATCACGTAACCACTCCAATTTTGGTAAAGCTTCCTTTTTCTAGAAATTCAGGCGGGGAGAACAAACTCAGGGTTTCCAAACACTTTTATGAGGATATTTCTGGATTTATTGAACATCTTTGCTACCGTAGCCCCGAAATGAGAACAAAAACTAGAGCGTGACATTGCAAGCGATATTTGGGGACTTCGCGGCATTTTCCAACTTTTACTGAACTTTATTAAGCTTTAAACTAGTGATCCGATTGCTTTGAATGAATTTGTGAAAAATGTAGTCGTTGAGAGTCGGATAAATAATTTAAATGCGCCCCTTTTAAATTTTGTTTCACTAACTAAATCGGTTTGTGGTTTTTCAAGTTCAAAATTTAAATCTCTCGAAGTACGTCATTCAAAAAGCTCGCATAACAGTTTACAATACAATGTCAAATCTCCTCACTTTTACGAGTTTTTGACAATTTTTCACTTCATTTAAAATAACATAAAGCAGTCTTTCAAATTCCAGCTACTAACAAACAAATTTCGTTACATCAACGAAACTTACAGCCATCGGTGATTCTCAAAACGCTCTTTCTCATCGCCATTCAACATATATTGCTATACCGGTTGTTTTGAAATTAAAACCCCATCAACAGTAGGGGTCGGCAACGTTTTGAACGAATGGGCCACATTCAGTCCTAACAAGGTTCCAGCGGGCCGCCACCATTCTAGCGGACCAAAAAATGAAGGTTTTCGCCAAAAATTCAAAAAATTAGGTGAGAATCATTTCGGCGTTTTATTGCTGCATATCTGTCATTGAAAAACGGAAAAGGACGCGGGCCGGATGACAATAAATGGTCGCGGGCCGGGTGAAATGCCTTGGCGGGCCGCATTCGGCCCGCGGGTTGTAAGTTGCCAACCCCTGATCAACAGCATAAACTAAAATAAAAAAGTGCTAAAATTATGCAAATTTAAAACAGGCATTTATTTAAGTTTTTTACAAAATTGTATATAGTTTTGCCCCATAGACATCATTCTCGAATGGTATAATTTGACAAATTGCAAAAAAGGGAGGAGAATCAAAATTTATTTTCTCTAGTTAAAGCTTCACTCAGAAGTTGTCACAGGCGATGAGAATAACTTGGTAAACCATCGCAGTTTTCTATACGTCCATTAATTAACACGATCTTTCGGGCTAATTATCCAACATGGCATTACCAAGTTTGGCATGTTTTGTCTTTTTCTAATATTAGCCTACCGGTACTATCAAACTTTGATATGTCTAGCTGGAATACTTCGCATTTAAGGTTTTGAAATATTAAGGGGCCCACTTGGTATGGTCTCCTCAATGCGGCCCACCAAATTTTGTTATCTATCTTTGATTTATATTAACCCATCCAATGATTTAATTCGTTTAGATTTCGTGGTTAATGGGGCTAGGTGTCAACTTAATTGGAGGACCCCTATAGTATGAGACATAGGTGGGCACAAGTCCTTTAATCCGTTAATAACGAAGGTAACTTTTTCATTAACTCGTTAATCCGTTAAAAAGTTTTTTCGTGTTAATGGACTAAATTAACTTGCGTTAAGTTTTGTTAACTTCCGTTAAAGTTTTTATCGTTAATTTTTTGCACCATTCATTCATCGAACTGGTACAAACCAGTTGCACTGGTAACACTTGTTGCATATTAGCACAAGTTTTATAGAAAAAGCGAAGAAAGGTGTTCTTTTTTTGTGGCAAATAACAAGCTGCAGCCTCATAGGTCTATTAATTATCGCTGCTCACAATTTCCGAAGATTTTCCAATCGCTGATTCGTAAGTGCATTTGAACTTATTTTTATCTTGAAATTAGATTGGACTAAAATGTAACTTCCAAAACACAGAAAGACCACCACAGTAATAAATATTTTCTTACAATCAGCTAAACAGCGTCAATGCTTATTCTAGAAGCGAGTGAATAAGAAGAAATGTAAATTACCCGCAAAATATTAACGGATTTTATTAACTTCCGTCATTAAAGCTGGAAATCAGAGGTGGAGTCCTCGAGGACGTCCTTGGCCTCGAGGACACATTTTGAAGTCTTGGCCTCGAAGCCTCAACTCCTCGAAAATCACCCTGTCCTCGGCTCGAGGACAGCACTATTTTTTGAACAGTTGAAATTTCGTTGGAAAACGCCAGAAACCTTGCGGAAAATTTGCGAACACCTTTTTTGTTTTTCTCAATTGGAGCATAAGCGTATGCAAGGGGAGGGAGGCAGCCCCCCCTAATTGTAATTTCACCAATGATAAAAATGTGACAAAAAAGCCTACTGTTTCTTCAGTTTCAGTTTCTTTCTAGCATTTTTCACTGACAACAGTATAACTAATTTACAATATTGAAGACCGAGGGCGCCGGGTCCCACTCAATTCAATTTTTGCCAGCCAATTTATACGTATAACCAGGAGAAAATGGAGACTTTTCGTCTTAAAAGTTGCTATCTCAGGCCCACATCCAGCCTTTTAGTGAACGTAATGCATTAATCAGAGCCGGATTTACCATAATATGACGCAGTACCAGCTACGGGCCCCGAGCTGAAATCGTAAGATTTTTTTGGTCTTCACCTATATTTCCGAGAAAGATGCTGCGAAAATGTCCAGTGCCAGGGGCCTAGCGCGATGTAAATCCGGCCCGGCAATAACATGGTTAGTAGACGTAACCATCTATTGTACCATTTTTCAAAAACAATGCAGTATTTCACCTCCAACCTCGCCGGCTTTTACGTACAAAATAGTTTTTAGAAAAATTAGCCCTGGAAAAAGCTGATTGAACGAATCATTGAACTTCAATTGAGGGGGCCTGGGCCCCCTGGCGAACAGGTACTCCTATAACTGGTTATTTTCATGACAAAACAAAAATCTCTAAGGAAAATCTTCGAGTGGATCATTATTTACTGCTAAAATGCAGCCAGAGACAATGCACCTTACCTCCCCCTACCTGGACCAAATCAGTAACAATTAAAATTTAACTCCAAAATGCAAGATGTTAACGTGTTTTGGACTTAAATTGCAAGTAAAAGGAGGATTAAACAATTTGATTTTTTCGATTGGCTTTCAAATGTCAAAAATCTAGTGCTTTCAAATGGCTCTGAACACCTGCGAAATGTGATCCATGGCATTAAAATAGCTGTTTTTTCTAAAAAATTACAAAATCACCCAACGGCTGGGGGCTTCGCCCCCAGACCCCCAAAGCCTCCGGCGGCTGGGGGCCCCGCCCCCAAACCTCCGTCTGTGATACATTTGAGTCACACTAGCTTTCTCAACACATTCCCAAAGTTAGATATTTGCATCTTTCAACTATTAATTTCAGCCCTCTTCCTTTGCAAAATCCTGGTTACATGCAAACAGGCAACAACGATTTCAGATCTTCCATCCTACGATATCTTTGTCGCGCAAAAACTTCCTCTATGGAAAAATTTTGATGACGTCATATCAAGTGATTTGTGGTTTAGGTCTTCCTTAATCAAAAATTTTGGGTACGCCAATGAATTGGATATCGCCTGAAAAAAATTTTTGAAGAGCTTTTTTTTTAGGAGAACGCTTGCGCCTGTGTCCTCGGTCCTTGGCCTTGGCCTCGAGCATTCTTGTCCTTGGCCTCGAGAGGTTCTGTCCTCGGAAAGGCTGTCCTTGGCCTTGGCCTCGGATTTTTTTTGTGTCCTTGGCCTTGGCCTCGAGCCTTGTGTCCTCGACTCCACCTCTGCTGAAAATAACGGATTAACGTTAACGGAGGTGTTGTTGTTATAGCGCTTGTAGCGCATATTTATCCTCCTGTCACCGGACAGCGTCAGACGCTAACTTGTTGGACGATCCGCACACTTTTTATTGCCAGGACTACTTCGTGATTGGAGGAATCCGCACCTGCTTAGGAGTTTCCGATGATCCAATGTTCTTGTGGATTTCTTCGAGTTCTTCTCCACTGAATTTGCTGCTTCTTCGAAGCCACCAAGCTGAGATAATCATCGTAAATCGTCTTAACCAAGGGCGCAATTTACAGCGTGACCAGGGTTTTGGGTTAAACCCAGATCAATCGATCAGGGTCGTCGTAAAAACGACGCCTTTACCCATTCGGCCACGCTGCCGACAGTGTGAAGTTTATTAACGGACTAGTGGTTAACGAAGCCAACGTTTTGCATTAACTTGCCCACCTATGGTATGAGATCTTAAGTTTTTACCTGCCTTGAAAATTATATTTGTCTAGCTTGAGTGGTTAAAAATTTTGAAGGACCCGTTGAAGAAGGACTCTCCAATTGTGGCACATAGTCATATTTTATTTACCTATTCTGATTTTATTTTTCTTTGTATTTACCTATTCTGGAAGTTTTTTGTGTCTAGCTTGAATGATTGAAAAGTTTGAATTTTGAAGGATCCAATTGAGGGACCCCCGATTTTGGTGCCTCAAATTAATTTTGCCTTTCCTTGATATTTGCCTTTTCTAAAAATTTGATGTGTCTATCTTAAACAATTACTGTAATAAGTTTGAATTGTAGCATCCTCGTTTGGGGGGACCGTCATTGTGGTACCCCCCAATTTTGTCATACTTTATCTTTTCTTCATATTTATCTATTTTGAAAATTTCATCAGTGTACTGTAAATGGTTAAAGTTGAATTTTATCGTTCTTGTTTGAGAAGGATCACTTTATTTTGTACCCCCAAATTTTATCTTTTCTTCGTACTCTCCTATCCTGAAAATTTCATGCATCTAACGTGAGTGGTTAAAAAGTTTGGATTTTGGTGGCCCCGTTTGAGAGGGACACTCTCATTGTGGTATCCCCAAATTTTTTCATATTTTATCTTCAACTTATGTTTATCTATTCGGAAAATTTCGTCTGTTTAGTGTCAGTGGTTAGAAAGTTTGAATTTTGCCGGCCCCGTTTTAGAGAGAGATCCCCTTATTTTGATACCCCCAAACTTTGTCAAAAATTATCTTAATTGTGAACTTTAAAAATTTCATTTGTCTATAACGGGTATGGTTAAAAAGTTTTGAATTTTGGCGGCATGGTTTGGGAGGGACCTCCGATTTTAGAACCCCCAAATTTGATCAAATTTTTTATTTTTTTTGTATATTTTACTTATAGTTCGGTAAAAATAGATTTAAACCGGAAAAAATTTATAATGAGCTGAAATTTGGCATGATGACTCAGGACCATTCCTGAGCCACCCAAAAAAAAAATCCCCATGTTTTGGACATGGGACTAATCCCTTTTTCGGCCTTTAAACTCTGCCGTCTGGTGTCAAAGAGCTTTTACTGTTCAACAGCCAATCCAAAAGTTGTAAAAGTGCCAAGTTTTGAATGAAAGTTGGTTTTCAAGTTCGGGTTAAAAAAAGAAGTTGATGACGTCATTGCTGGTGACGTCATATTGCCAAAGTTTTTGAAAACATGACGTTTTGATGGCTCAAATTGGAAATGAGAGTTAGGTTTTTGGTTGCAAACCAAAAATTGCAAGCCAAAAACATTTTTGGTTGCAAACCAAAATTTGGTTGCAAACCAAAAATTGCTAAACGTTTTTTGATGACGTTATTTGTCACAAGTTTTGATCTTAAATTTGGAAGAGTATTTGACCACACGAAACATTGCAAAACTTTTTTTTTATTAGCTTTAAACTTGGGAGAATTATAATGTGAATTCAGTCTATTGAAAGTCAAAAACTGTGTTGTCAGTAAAAGTCTGGTGCAGTAGACACCGGCAGAGCCAGGAGGGAATTAGAAGAACCAGTCTCCTCTCTTTTTTGAAGTGCACAATTTCACAAAAATTATTTAAAAGACAAAATGTGAAAAAACCACGGTAATTGAAAAACACTCAACTCAAGTGTAATTCTACCCAGAGTTGCAACTAAACAACGTCAAAACTTTTGCATTAAAAAATTTTTTTTTTCAAAGGTCATTAGCTTTTCTATCTTTTACAACAAATTTCATCCCTCAAGCTTGTATTGTTTGCGAGATTTATCGGATTGAAAAAACATTTGCAGCAAAAAAAGGCAAAGTGAATCATTTTTAACGTAGCAATGGAAATGAAGAGTTACAATCAAAAAATCAAGTTTGGTAAAATAAGATCATTGCGTAGTGCGTACGTAGCCCGTATCGCGCTGTCGTGGAATAATAATGTCACATCAGCATACCGCATTGCATTTGCGGTGGAATGCGAATGAGGCAGAAAGCTGCGCGATTTCGCACCAAAAAACGTAATCCATTTGTTTCAAAACTCATCATTTTCCAAAATGGAACAGGTAGAATCAGATGCCGGCGAGATTTCGGGGCGGCCGAGATCTGACACGAATCAGGGGCGACATGACAGAACGTGCTAGCGAGCTCGTGAAGGCCATTCTCGCTCGCTAAAAGCGCTTACGAGCAAAAAATCTTCGTCGACTAACTGCCATTTCTGAGCCGTCTCGTCCAACACACGTTAAAACAGTTCGCTCGAATTGCTTTGCGAAATGTTTGTAACTTGTGTTAGTAGGTAATAAATATCCCATTGTGACGTCAGATGCATTTCTACTTCAAAATAATGCGTTCAAGCGTATTGTATGTACTGCATTGTTGTGGAAAAAGATACTTTTAAGCTATGCGTGATTATTCTACGCAAGCAAATTCTTCAACTGATAGCAATTAGTAAATGAACGACAGAATTTAATTATATTTTTGGATCAATGTAAAATAAGAACAACTTTTTCCATACTATAATTTTTTAAATGAAGTAAAGGGCCCTTGAGGTTGTTTGCAGGCAAACTCATACGTTAACAGTAACTTTAGGGCTTAAGGTTTCAAAATTTTTCAAAACTGAGCAAGTCGAAGTACACTTGCTTTTTAGAGCCGGTAAATCTTGAGTTTAGACTGGCTGTATTTAATTTTTTGCCGATATTCAGTCTCATTTATTCTTGATTTTGTAAAAATTTTGAGAGCATCGATGTCAATTTCAGCGATCATGTTTGAAACACTGTTTAATTCCTGTAGCTCTGTCTGCTTAAGACTTAAGTGAAGGCTTTTTTCTTGCTTTTGCAGCATCGTAAAATTGCAAAAGCAAAAAAGAAAGCTTTTTTCAAGTTGAACAACTGCCGAAAAAATTTCTCAATTGCTTGCGCAGAGCAACAGAGCTTTATAATCTTGAATAGTTGCAATTTTGCTCGCAAACACAAGAAAATCACTGAAATTTTATCGTTTTGAATCAGCACGAATTTTAGTTTCTTTGATTCGTCAAAGCAAGTTAGCGAGAAAGAATGACGTAACGGATTTCGCAAGGCTTTACATACACGTGCAAAAATGACCTCTTACGTTTAGCGAGTATTTCGTTCGTTAGCGCCTCTTAAAAAAAAACTCGTAATTAAAGCGAACGAGGAAATTTCCGTCATGTGCCCCCAAATCTCTTCTAAGAGAATGATTCTCCGTTTATTGTGAACGTGGAAATTGATTTTTTTATTATACTGCTGTATTAGGTCCGTTTTACTGATCACGTGTACTTATGCGTATAAATATACGCATGTCATTTGATTGCATGCATTTTAACTGCTTTTTTTTGCGTTTACATGGAATAAGATATCAGGCGTAGTTGGTCTAAAGCGCTCTGTGTAGGCCTACATTTTGACCAACAGCCTAATGAACCCGTTTATCTGAAAAAATGACGGAATCAAAATATTATTGCTCAAAAAGTTTTTGATAATTACCAAAAGCGAAACTACGATGTCAGCGTGATCGTTTAATTTTATTTTCAGTTGAACTTAGGGAACGGCGATCGGCTGGTTTGAATTAATCTAACAACTTCAATCTGCACAATGTCAAATGTTTGATACAGTAAATAGTTTGCTAATTTATTTTTAGGAATTCTGTGTCAATCAATTTCTATGTCTGCATGTTACAACGTATAGCTGTGTTGATTATGAACAATGTTCTTGTTGTGTATCAGAGCAGCGAGTCCGGCGACGTAGCCCAAATTGTGTCGAAGTCTAAATTGAGTGCACTGATTGGTTGCGAGCAAAAAGTCGCGCAGAAGCCGTCCGCCTAATCCCGATCTACCCTGTGCGTAAAATCGTAAGCACAAAAGCTCGTCTTTAGTTTGTTTTAAACCGAAATTCGTCTAGGCCTAGGCTCGGCGTATTGCCTTACCAGCGTACAAGCAACCAGTTGTTTTAAACAAACTAATAATATGCCCATACGTTCACGATTTTAAGGCCAGGCCTAAAAATTTGCCCTGGAAGCATTTTATACGCAGGTTCTCGGCACGAACCAAATTTTGTTTGCGGGCGTGCCATATAAATAAAAATAAACCTATTGTATTTCATTATGACCATTTTTCCACGTACGCCGCGTTGCGCGTTCAGATTCGCATTGTTTGATTGAGACAACCGTATAAGAAATTGGTCGGTTGCTATCGCGTTATTCTTGCTTAATGCTTAGATCCCTATTTCCTATCAACGATATCAATAACAGTGATTACTGTAATCAGGGCCTGCAGAGGGGGTTCAGGGGGTACATTGTACCCGGGCCCGGGTCTAGGGGTGCCCGGGCTCAAGAGGCCCGGAAGAGATCAGGTTTTCGCGTTAAGTTTTGGTATCGCACCATAACACCGTAATCAAACTTGCCTACAGCAAAAATATCAGTCAGCCTATTCAGTACTAATAATTGGTTGCTATTTTTGCTACACAACCTTTAGGGCATCCAATAGCGGCCGATTTGATTAAAAAAAGAGGAAAATGTATCAAAAGCCATACACTTGCACCGAAATTAACGTTTTGTTACATTTCTCTGACTTGAGAGCCCTAATTCTACGGTATAACAATGTACGAGCGCCCACATATCCAGAGATCCAAAAGCATTCAACCTCAGAGAGCGGAGTCAAAGTTGACATACTCTACTACTATCATTAAGTAATTCACTCTACCTGTATGAGTTTAATAGGTATTTGGGTTTGTGAAGTCTATGATTGCAGATGACTTCTTAAAACTTTTATCAGTAAAATATTTGTATTAGCAGTATTAAAGTCATTATATATTATATAGTATTGCGTCCATACTTCACATACTTTCTTTCATGTATGTCACGTTTTCTGCTTGTCAATTTAAACAAGTTTGGTGCTGGGATGTTCATCAAATGCTGTATTTTACCCTCGAGAAACATGAAAAGTACTAAAACTTTCCGGGCGGAGCTCCGGACCCCGTTGGGGGAGCTCACAGAGCTCATCCAAACCCCCAGCTGGTTTTAAGCCAATTTTATGTCTAGTAGTGTTTTTCATAGGTCCTAACTGTATGCGAATATCGTCATCCGCTCACTTTTAAATGAAGATCTACACCCATCCGACAAAAAATGATTTATTGGCATGGGCCCCAATAAGTCTTCGGGGCCCGGTATCGACCTTTGTAGCCCATAAAAATTTTTTTCTCCGATGCCCTGACTGTAATCAATTAAACGAAACTTTGTATTGGCAAATTACAAAACAGCGCATTTTTTTTCGTTGGTTGAAGATAGCAAGCAGTATGTTGTGACTGGTGCCAACTGTCAATTAACATAAATTATAATAGTGAGCACTTATTTTTTCAAAAGCCAATCATTTCGTGGTGTTGGCGGGAGTTGTTGGTATGTTTTTGCCAATTGTGCATTTCATTTTTGTTCATAATTTGTCACAATATATTGTTGGTAGAAAGGTGGCAGCTTGACTCGAAGACCAAAAGGTCCCTTCGCTGTCTCCTGTCCAAGGCAACTTGATGAATGAAACGTAATTGTAATTATTGGAAAATTGAAATATTATTATGCAAGCTTGCTTGAATAACAACGCCAATGTGCGATTTTCCAATATGGCCTACGTGAAAAAACGCGCTTTTTTGTATCCGCTGTTGCATCGTTAAGTAAAGTAAAATCGTAAAACTACTTTAATTCTATTTTTTTCGTTTAGTTATTTTCTTATGTGTCTGCTGCATGAACGACGGCAGGACTTCAACCTGTTATCGCTTAACCTTTGTACTGTAGTTTGATACAATTTTCCTAAATAAAAACTTTTCGATTTGCATATGCTTTTATCATAACAAAACCTTTTGTTTATTTCTGGCTGCTCCGGTGGTAGTAGTCAAACAGATAAAACTTAAACCTCCCAATATGGGATTAAAATAATGCGTTTTGCAGTTACAGCAAGAAAACCTATGAATGTTTATCCAAAAGTTTCCTCGCGCAGTTCAAGTTAATCTGCAATTTTACTTTAAAATGCAAGCTTTGGCAAAGATAAAATTGTCAAATATTTGCGTGGTTATTATAGATTAATTAAATAAATTTTGTTTTGATGTTAATTCAAGAATTTTGGTTGATTAGATAAGTTTTTGATCAGGTGTTATTTTAGATTAATCCAATAAGTTTGTTCAAATGTTATTCTAATTTATTAGATAAGTTTAGTTCCAGATGCCTGGGCCTATTCTATGATAGATTTAGTACCACAGATTGTAAAAGTATGCTAACAAAGCATTTTGGGTAAGATAATAATACGTATTGTCAAACATTGCAAAAACGGTAGAAATTCTGTTCCTACCGGATATATTATCGTGCTCGGGACATATTCGTATTAATTAACATAATTTCGCTTGTTATATTTTTAGAACCATTGCATATAGGAGGACGATGAACGTCCTTGGCCAAGGACTCGAAGATGCCTTAGAACCTCAGAATAATGATGATGATGCTGATATTCTCAAAGTGGTGCAATGTTTCGTTTAGTCAAACACTCTTTTTCTAATTTACGATCAAAATCCTTGACAGATGACGTCATCAAAAAACGTTTGTGACGTCATCACTTTTATTTATGCAATTTCTGGTTTGGAGCCAAACAGCTAACTCTTATTCACAATTTGAGTCATCAATACAAAATATGTCATTTTTCCAAACCTTAAAATTTGGTAATGACGTCACCAAAATGACGTCATCAATTTTTAATAAATTTGTTTGTACCTGCACTTAATATTTAATATCTAGGCCTACTCATTCCGAAAATTTGATCCATCTAGCTCCAACGGTTTAAAAGTTCAAAATTTTGGCGGCCTTGTTTTAGGGGAAACCCCAATTTCGGTATCCCCAAATTTTGTCAAATTTTATCTATTCTTCATATTCGCCTACCCCAAAAATTTCATGTGTCTAGCGTGAGTGGTTAAAAAGTTACAATTTTGGCAGCCTCATTTGTGAGGGACCCCCATTTTAATACCCCCAAAATTTTGTCATATTTTAACTTTTCTTTATGTTTACTTACCTTAAAAATTTCGTGGGCTTAGCTCAAAAAATTAAAAAGTTTGAATTTAAATTTGGAAGACCCGTTCGAGGGGGAAAGAAGGAAAACCTCCATTGTTGAACCTCCAATTTTTGTTGGGTTTAGTTTATTTTTAACATTTACCTATTTCGAAATTTTGATATATTTAGCTCTAACGGTTTAAATGTTCAAAATTTTAGAAAGCCCGATTGAGGGGGATCTCCCAACCTGGCACCCCAAATCTCATTCCCGCACTAGTCCCCCCTAATGCCTTCAATTGCTCAAACTTTGAATACAGTGCGTTTAGCGGTTAAAAAGTAGATAGCCGGAGAAGGAAAAGAAAAAAAAAAAAAAACGTCAGAAAAAAAAAGAAGAAAAATAGTATTAAAGTTGGGGTAAACGAACATATATATCCAAATAAAAGGCGGTTGATAGTGTGCTCAAAAAGCACAAATCGTTTCCCATCAAAATTGGTATTTACTGAGATATATCGGTTCTAAATCGTCTACTTTTTGCCCATTATTTCGGTCTGTAACATTTTGGTCGAGTGACCGGGTGCCCCCAAACTCGGTTTGCACGAACCATTTCTAATCACCCACATTGCGTACAAATTTTAGTTGTGCACGCCTAGTGGTTTTTGAGTTATAGGCGAATAAATAAATTTCTAAGCTAAAAATCGTATTTTTTGTGTTTCTATTCACGATCACGTAAGCTAGGATCCCCAAAATTGGGACACTTGACGCATTCATTAATTCTCATGTTGAGTCCAAATTTCAGCTTTTTTGGTTAAACCGTTTGTTCTTCATGAGCAAATCAATCCTCATCTGCCAAAATTTGCGAACAAAAACAAAAGTACTACGCGCTCACGCATAGTCCCAATTACATTTCGATTTTAACTACTGTAAACTATCAGAACTTCCTGGATTGTAAGTGTAATCATTGTAATTGTAGTTACATCTATGTTTCCCAAGTTGCCTTGGCCAGGAGGCAGCAAAGTAATCTTTCGGTCTTCAATTCAAAATGCCACCTGTCTACCACACACGGCGGAGACTTCATACTATCTCTTTTATTCCAGAACATCAAGCAAGGAAGTCGTGAATACCAAATTTTATTAGTCTTTAATTTGACCCGACCGAGAATTTGACCCGAGTCTACCGTTTTAGTAGCAGAACAGAAATTGATTTTTTCTGCTCAAAAAACAAACACCAATCTAAATTACAAACAAAAAATACACAATGGCTTTATTTATATAATAGCAAACACTATTTTAGCAACGGGCCACTGCAAAGGGACCATAGTCTTCAAGTCAATATTATGTCTAACAAAATGTATTGAGCAATTTTGTAACAGCTCAATTGAATTAAATAGCTGCAGGCACAACGAAAAGCTAAAAATTAACTCAGAATAAAAACAAGGTATAATGCACAGTTATAAAAGTATAGGCAGAGCGTTTTCATTACTTGTAAACAAACAAGAATAAACAATTTAAATACTAACAGGCTTATTAACATAATAGAATCACTTAGAACGAATATTAGCAAGAATATTTGAAATAAACTGTCAATAAAATCCATACATATTACATAGGGTTGTTAAAAAAAACATTTTGTTGAAAAGTAATGTTGCAAACAACTTTTCCCCTTGCATTACCCCAAAAATGATAGTGACCATTTTTCATAAAAAAATTTTGAACCTTAAGGAGTGCGCAACTAGATTTTAGTTTATGACGGCATTAAAAAAACTAAAAATTTTTTTCGAAAAACCCTGGCAAGTAGCACAAGCAGACGCAGAATAACCCCCTGAGTCGTAATTTGTTGATTGTTTTAGTTTATTAGCATCAGGTAAAAATTTATTTCAAAATTTTGTATCGATGACGTTATCATTTTTAAATAAAATTGCATCTTTGCACGTTTTTATTAAGTATCAAATGGAAAATGGTTACCTGATTGCCTCTGGTCTATGCAAAATCGTTTTGGTACAAATAATATCAGTAATGTAGGCTTCAGCTTCTTTTTAGGCAATATACTAATCATATTATTATTATTATTTTTTTAAATTTATTTATTTGCCACCAATTATATCAAAAAACAATAAAACATGTATTACATTACAGCATACTGTAATCTTTAAAACAAATATCGTACGACGAATTGGTTGCGGGGCGGCAGCGAAGTGATACTTGGATCTTCGAGTCTGCTGCTACCCAGAGAGTGTTTTACATATCACAAGCACACAAACAAAGCAAACACTAGAAAACATTACTTATAATTTATGAATTTAAAGAAGCCAGATTTGAATGACATAGTTAAAAAAACAAAAAAAACAAAAACGTAACGGAATATTAAAGACAAGAAAAACTTCAACGCAATACTATGTTTTGACCTTTTTCAACCGTAACAAGTACTCATTTCTAATACATGTAACCAACAACCATATACTGTAGCATATATATTCCTCTCATCTAACAACAGTAAATCAAATAAGTTTGAAATGAATTGGATTGTTGATTAATATGCAAGTGCGCGGTTTAAGTATTTGGTTTTTTTAAAAGATTTTCGGTGATTTACACTGTTTTATGAAAGTCTTTATGGAGTTCCATACCTTCGGACCTTGAAATCTAATTGATTTTGCGATTTTTTAGTTCCGTAGTAAGGTAAGAAAAAGTTATCAAGGCAGGAACCTCTGGTATTTTTCCGTGAATATTACATGCATTAAATACAAAAGTTGCTTGATGAAGTTGGACTAAATCAGAGAGTTTAAGAATATTTTAATTCGCATAGAAAGGCGTTGTTTTGTCATTCCACTTTCCATCACCCTCAATTTTAACTGCTTTATTTTGCAGGAAGCTAATTTTGTTATAATATGACTTGTAAGTGGCATTCCATGCAATTAAACAATACTGAATGGCTAAGTTTAAAGTTAGTTTGCTGGCTTCCATCCAATTGCTGACAGACGAAATTTCAGCGGTTACTTTTTTGTGAAGGGTGTCTTAATCTTTGTCTTGTACTATGAGGCATGAATCGTCAGCAAATAATCTTGGTCTATTAGTAGTACTGCTACTAATATTATTCATGTACGTAGTAAATTGTAGTGGTACAAGAACAGAACCATGGGGGACCCCACAATCGCATTTTTTGAAAGATGATAATTCATTTTTTCTACTCTTATGTATTGAATTCTTCTGTGCAGAAAGGAAGAAAATAGATCACGAGCTACTCCTCTTACACTTAACAAATTATTTTGTGTAATATCACATCATAATTTGCAGTGTCGAAAGCCTTTTTAAGATCTAAGAATGCAAAGGCTGGGTAATTGTTATTATTTATGTTGTCAAAAGATGAAGTTATAACATCCAATAGTGCATGTGTGATGGAATGATTGGCTCGAAATCTGTATTGGGTCTGTAAACTGATAGAGTGTTTCTCAAAAAAAAGCTGAACTGTCCTTGAAAAGATCAGTTTTTTCAAAAGTTTAGAGTTAGAAGAAAGAATAGAAATTGGACGGTAACTGCCAATTTCAGATTTTTCTCCAGATTTATAAATAGATAAGACTCTAGCAATCTTTAAAGAATCAGGAAAAAAGCCTAACTGGAAGGAGCTACTATACAAATAAGAAAGAGGAGTGGCAAGCACATCGGCAGCAATACGACGAAAATAAAAAGAGACATTATCATATTCTAAAGATTTAGTATCTTTTAAAGAGCGAATAGCATTGAAGACCTCATTCGGAGTAGTCGGGTTAAGAAACAACGAAGAAGATAACCTTTCAGGGAGATGATTCACAAAAGCATTTTATTTAGAGTATTGATGTTGTCAGCAAGGAACTTACCAATTTCGCAAAAGTATTTGCTGAATTCTTCCTCCATTTTGGCATGATTTGTCGTAACAGCGTTCTTCAGCTTTAATTTATTAGGAGCATAGGCGACTCAACTTTTTTAGAGGACATTAATGGTTTGATTGTGTTCCATGTTTTTTTTTTTGTATGCATTATTTCTGGAGGATTCAAGTTTATTATGATAGAACAGCTTTTTAGCCGCAAACTTTAATTTGGTTAAAACATTTGAATACTTTTTGAAGAATTGCTTTGGATCTCATTAGTCATTTCCCTTGATAGAATTGGC
Source organism: Trididemnum nubilum (assembly GCA_963965965.1). Classification (NCBI taxonomy): domain Eukaryota; kingdom Metazoa; phylum Chordata; class Ascidiacea; order Aplousobranchia; family Didemnidae; genus Trididemnum; species Trididemnum nubilum. The sequence goes on along the minus strand of OZ014478.1, from coordinate 41,524,779 downwards.
ACTATATAAGTTTTGTTTGTGTTTAATTGATTTGAGGATCCCATGAGTTATCTAAGGTTTCATTTTAAATATTTTCTGAGCTTGTGAGAGCTTTTTCCGTGGAGCATGCTCATTGATTGCATTATTAATTATTTAAAAAAATCCAAACAATACAATGTTAAAGTTTTCGGAATGGCAAATTGCTTTGAAAAAAAGGAAGGAACAGCATTACATAAGCTTTCACAGAATTTTTCCGATTTAAATTTTGTAAGATTGCGCTGATATATTGCTTTATACTTTGATACCTTTTTGTTTACAAGATCGGAAACAATACAAAGCGTGGGATAGTGATTACTTAATTCCGATTTTGTTACCCCAGGAAAAATGTGATGTTGATGATCATTTGTCATGATGTGGTCAATAAATGTGGCCGAATTTTCTGTTACACGTGTTGAAATTTTGATGAGTGGAAAATATCCACTACTGGCAAGCATATCAAAATAATCAGCAACTGGATGAGATGAACAACCAGGGCATAAATCAAATTTCAATATAATATTAAAGTCTCCATTAGAAATACTTTGCTGCTCTTCAACCTTTCAAGATTGGAATTAGCTGCATTTATGAAGCCTTACAAGTTATTTTTAAGATGCCTATTGTTTTAACGTACGTGTCGAAAGGACGCATCCCAATGCGGTTGACCGGCTCGGTTGAACAACCTATCGAGCTACTCTCTGGGTTGAGTTAATAACTAATTGATCCGATTAATCTTTGACTTGTGGCTACGTTGGAGCTGACGCTACAATATGTTAGCAAGTATTACATTAAAATCAATTAATGTGCTTAAATACTTGCCAATAACCACGGAATTTTGGTGAGTACTTTTTTAGATTTAATATTAGCCTTTGAGTTATATTGAACACATAAATTATTTTACAGTGCAATTTTATTGAATTGAGTACTAAATTGAAATGACTACCACAAGAAGCGCAACTGAAATTTGGTTGATTGGCAATCCAAAACCTGATCTTAATACCACCTTCTTACTAACCAATGGCTATGGTGATGTTTTTCGTATTTTCAAAAATCAAAATTCCGCAATAAATGATGTTGTCAAGCGAACGATTGAAGCAGTAACTGAAATCTGTGTTTTCGCTAAGCTGGTTTTTATCAGCAAATCAGCAATTTGTAGGAACAAAAGATAAATAATTTTGGCATAGTGATGTTCATAGCTTTAAAAAAGTTAACGAACTCTTGGAAATATTACATAAAGTGCACTTCAATACCATAGTGGTACAAAATTTAGGGCACGTAAACGTCTTTTACAGCTTTGGGCACAATTGTTGCTTGGAAATATGGACACTCGCCGGTTAGCCAAAAAGTTAGAAGAACACTGACTGAAATTTGGTTAAAATCGGAAATTCCTATGAAAAGTAATTGGCTGCATTGAAACAACTTCTAAAAATTTTTGAATCGCGGAAAAAAATTCATGATGATTGATGCTTCCCGAAGAAGCATCAATCGTAAAAGCAACGACAGAAAAGTATTGATTTGTGGAAAAGCCTTCCCTGTCAACTACTTGAGTTAAGGTTTTGGATTACAAATTTTTCTTGCAAGTTGCTCGGATTCAGTTTGGTTAGAAGCATGAATACGTTTGCTTGAACACGGGCTGAATTCTTCCCTTGAGGTTTCAGTTTCAGAATGAGAGGAGGAGTCTTGCTAGTAAATTGGGTTAGCGGTAGGCTTAACTGTTTTGCTAGATAAGGCTTGTGTTGTTTTGAGATTTCCAGTTTCGACTCTTTTACGTTTTCTTTGATTCACGATCCAAAGTGGTCATTTGCATTTTGAGAGCGTTTTTTCAGTAATGCAAGAAAGCCACATCTTCCATTTTAGCTTTTTCAGTTCTTAGACGATCACCAGAAATTTGTTGCTCAGCTATTTTAACAGCAAGATCAAGCAATTTTCCAAACTTTTTTAAAATCATTTTCTGTTGTTTTTATCGCGCTTCTTACGTTTTAAAATTTTGTCCAAAATTCAAAAAATTTCAAAAGTTATTTTGAATGCAGCCAACTACTCTGTTTAGGAATTCCCAATTTCAATCAAATATCAGTTACTGCTTCAACCGTTTGTTTTACAGCATCATTTGTTGTGGCATTTTGATTTTTGAAAATGTAAAAAAGTAAAGCATGACATCACCATAGGTCAGTAAAAAGCTAGTATTAAGATCAGATATAGAATTGCCAATCAACCAAATTTCAATTGCGCTTCTTGTGGTGGTCATTTCTATTTACTCAATCCAATAAAATTGACAGTGAAATAATTTATGTTTTCAGTATAATTCAAAGCCTAATATTAAATTTCAAAAAGTACTAACAAAACTTAGGTGATTATTGACAAGTATTTAAGCACCGTGTACTTAGTATATTGCCTGAAAAGAAGCCGTACATGACTGATATTATTTCTTCTGAAACGATTTTGCAGACAAGAGGCAACCAGGTAACCATTTTCCATTTAATACCAACAAAGCGTGCTAAGATGGAATTTTAACTAAAAATGATAACGTCATCGATAAAAAATTTTGAAATAAATTTTTACCTTATGCTAATAAACCAAAACAATCAACAAATTAGGACTCAGAGGGTCTTTTTGCGTCTGTTGATATGTCACTTGCCAGTGTTTTTCGAAAAAAAATTTTCACTTTTTTTAATGACTTGATAAACTAAAATCGAATTGCGCACTCCCTAAACTTCAAAATTTTTTGTAAAAATTGGTCAGTGTCATTTTTTTTGGTAATACAACGGGAAAAACTGTTTGCAGCATCACTTTTCAAAAAAAATGTTTTTTTGAACTACCCGACAGTACTAGAATAAATTGTGTAATACACAAACACCCAACCAACAATATTAACAAAAGTTTAATCGCGTTTGTGTTTCTCTATTGAATGCTTTTTAAATAGCTGTTTAAATTTCCGAAAAAAGTTTTTAATTTCCAGTGGAATATCATTCCATGGTTTTGGTCCTATGTTTTGAACGATGACATTGCAAATTTCTAAAACGGGGTGAAAAAATGTTATTGGAAATTTGGCACTTAACACGGAATGAAACATTTGTTGTATCAGAAAAATATGTATCAAAATTACTCGGTGTTTCTGTAAGTGTAAATTGGTGCAAATTCTTAGCAATTTCAAACACAAAACGATCATTAAACTTTAGGACATTAAGTTTGTAGTATTGTGGTGAAATGCTATCTCTAATGCTTGTTTTAGAAATTAAACGCAATGCTTTGTTTTGCAAATGCTCTATCCACTCAAGCACTGATGGGTTTTTTGGTTTAAAGGAATGCTTCACTCTCTTTAACTAAAAAATATAGATGAGTGTTTCTTAACCGGGGTGCCAAAAATGCTTTTCCTCGGGGTGCCGCGATCTATTTCCAAATATTCGCTATGGAGAAAGCAGCAAATTTAACATTATTCTGTATTGGCCCAAGTACTTGTATTTGGGGTCAAAAGACTGTAAAAGCTTGAAAATTTTTTAAAAAATGGGTCAAAATGGACAGAGGTGGAGTCGAGGACACAAGGCTCGAGGCCAAGGTCAAGGACACAAAAAAATCCGAGGCCAAGGCCGGGACAGCCCTATCGAGGACAGACCCTCTCGAGGCCAAGGACAGGAATGCTCGAGGCCAAGGCCAAGGCCAAAGACATCGGACACAGGCGCAAGAGTTTTCCAAAAAAAGATCTTCAAATTTTTTTTCAGGCATTCTCCAAAAGAGGAAAACAAAAAAGGTCTTCGCAAATTTTCTGCAAGGTTTCTGGCATTTTCCTACATAATTTAAAAAATGAACAAATCCCTATTATTGTAGGACCCGATGCTAATGCACATTACACTATATAGGGGTCCTCCGATATAAACCCTCGAGGAGAGGATCTGATAGCGTATTGTGTTAGTGTAGACCTGAATTTCTGTAATGTCGGTAATAAACCAAAAATCAAAACTAAAACGCGTGAAAAGGTTCTACACTTAACCTTAGTGAACCGGTGTTCGTGGAACCGAGTAGTTGGCTGGCATGTTAGCAATGTGCTATCATTCTCGGATCAAATGTACTTTATATTATTATATTAGGATCACATGTATACTAGGTTCCATGCAGGGGTGCCGAAACCCGGGGGGATGGGGGGATATATCCCCCCAATAATTTGACTGTATCCCCCCCAATAGTTTGAGTATGGTCTACATCTGCATCAGCCCCAATAATTTGACTCTGGTGTGCATGTGAGCGTATAGGTGTCCATTTGAATTCGGGAAAAAAAGTATTATATTTTTGGTGAAGACCTATTTTTTGGTCTTCACTTAATTTGCTCATCTGAACAAAATCGTGGTTGAGGTTCATCCCCCCAATGTTGACAATAGGGAAAAATTGGGGAAAAATTGCAAATTGTACCCCCCAATGCTCAACAAAGATCGGCACCCCTGGTTCCTGGTTAAAAGCAGAAGCGAAAACTAGGCTAAGATGTTTCGAAATGTTCGTCGCACGTGCTGGAACAAGCATGTAGACGAACTCGAACAAAAATTAAATGAACGAATTTTACCACCACTACCAAGTACCCTTCTCAAAACAAAACATTGATGTGCTGACAAACAAAGTTCATTCAGTAATAACTAAATCATATGAAGCTGCTTGCCTTATGCGAAAGTCGCTTCGTAAGAAAGATAGCATTTGGTGGAATTCTGAGCTAGCAAGTCTACGAAAAGAGGCTTGCCGACCTTGGAGAAAAGCCATTAAAACAAAACAAGAAGAAGATTGGAAGGTTCAAAAGCTCGGCCTAGCATATTTCAAAAAAGCTGTCAGAAGAGCAAAGCGCGATTCATGGCATAGCTTTGTAGAGAGCATCAATAGTATAACACCAAAGGTTTGGCTGGTTAAGATTATTCGAATCTGCTCGATGTCTTATCACCGGGTAGCCAGCACACAGACAATCATGCAACCAGGTACAATGTAGTGGACAATCTATTCATGAGACCTGAAGACCCTGAAATGATTGCAAACATATGTTCATTCGAGCGTATGGAAGCAGCTATTAACCAATTTCAACCATTCAAAGCTTCAGGGCCAGACGCACTTTATTCTGTGCTATTACAGAAAGGTTGGAATCAACTGAAAAGATATTACTATGTCATTTTTCAACCATGCCTGAGACACAGCTATGTGCCATCGGCATGGAAAGAAGATACAGGTATATTTCTTCCCAAGCCCACAAAGAAAAGCTATTTTGAAGCTAAATCCTTCCGTATGATCACTTTAACTTCTTTCCAACTGAAATGGTTGGAAGACTAATTCTGTATCATATTAATGAAGATGATAACGTGCAGGCGAAGCTTTCTGCATCGCAGTATGAATTTCGGGCAAGTATTTCTACGGAAACTGCTTTGCATGAATTTGTGCGCAGTGTAGAGCATTGTCATGCTAGAAAAAAGCCGACTCTGCTGCACATGCCACCTGACCAAATAAAGAAAACTAAAGTATTTGAGAGAAACTTCGAATATCAAATTATGGATAAAAAGAATGCTATCAGAACTGAAAGCGTTCTAAACAGGCCCGGCGCCACGGGGGGCATTCTGGGGCCGTGCTCCCCCAAATGGCTGCTTTTGCCTCCCAAATGGCTGCTTGTGCCCCCCCAAACGAAAATTGTGCCCCCTCAAGCGAGGACTGTGCCCTGAAGAAATTAACAGGCTCGGGGCTATTGGAGCGCAAATCGAGGCTGGAGACTACCAAATTGGTATTTACCGCCTGTATTTTCGTAATTTTTGTGGACTCACACCGGATTTCATCAAAGTTTTGGGACGTAGATCTTTTTTTTTTTTTTTTTGGTCTTCACTTAAGAATTCGTGAAAATTCGCAAGAATTTTGAAACGATAACCAGAATTTGGGAAATTTTTAAACTGAAGACCTTTTTTTTTTGGTCTCCATCTTGTTCGTTTGATCCACACTGGAATAAATTTTTTGTGCCTCCGTCCCCCTCTCGAATTCACATACATAAACTTCTCGTGTCCCCCCAAAATTTATTTCTGCCCCCCCCAGTCACGCTATCCTGCCGCCGGGCCTGGTTCTAAATTAGAACATTGTCAAGGTTTACACTGATGGCTCGAAACTAGATGGGAGAGTAGGTGCGAGTTTTTATGTAGAATACTCAAACAACTCCCCAAAACAAGCATTTTTTACCTTAGAATACACAGCACTGTGTTCCAGGTAGAAATCTTAGCTATTTCAGAAATGGCAAAGAACCTGCTTTTGGAAAAAATGCCCAACTAAAGTATTGTTGTGCTGGTGGATAGTCAGGCAGATATCAAATCACTCATTAAGTGCACTGTAATATCTATTACAGTGCTCAACTGCATTAGAAACCTAAATCAGTTGGGTAAACAAAACCACGTCAGTATTGCCTGGATTCCTGGTCATGCTGAGGTACATGGCAACGAAGGGGGAGACTATCTAGCCAAATCAGGATCTAAATCAAAAATGCATGGTCTGAACCTTTTATTACAGTCCCATATGCCAGTTGTGTTAGTACGGTTAAGGACTGGCCACAGATAGATAGAAATCTATGTGCAGTAGAACAAACGGAAAAAACGCTTGAAGGAGAATGAAGAAGTCTGTTGGTTGGATGTCCTCACGACTAACAATATGTCTCCTTAACTTTAAGAGACCTCAATTAAATAGAGTAGTGCAAGTTTTAACTGAGCATTGCAATCTACAGCGGCTCAAGAAAACTACAAGTCGTGCTGAGTCTTTTCTGTGTTCAAAATGTAGCCTAGAGGATGAAACACCAAATCATCATGTTGGCAATTGCAAGCTATACCAAGATATTGGTGTTAAATATTTTGGAATCACCAAAACCATTGTTCACAATGTGGTAGCGAAATGTAACATTAACAAACTGGCCACGTACTTAAAGAAAGCTGGAAGGCTTTCTGAGTTCGACCAGTAACCAAACAAAACTACAGCAACCTGGCAGCTGCAGTTGCAATGGGCCTAAATGAGGCCTACACAATGTGTAGGTGGACTTTATCTAACGGTAGCAGATCCGCTTGTACCGCTGCCCATTAATAATAATAGTAATACATAATTTTAACGGTTCAAAAAATAGTGCTGTCCTCGAGCCGAGGACAAAGCGATTTTTGAGGACTTGAGGCTTCGAGGCCGAGGCCAAGGACTTCAAAATGTGTCCTCTAGGACGTCCTTGAGGCCAAGGACGTCCTCGAGGACTCCACCTCTGAAAATGGATGTATTTCAGCCGAAGAAATTTCAAAAATTGCACAACACTAGATGCGCTTAGTTTCGTCACATTCAGTGATGGGCTCGGCAACTTTTTTTCAAGTTTTCAGTCTGCAATTACCCAACCGTTTTTGATATTTATTTTTTTTTATGTCCACACCGCATTTTCGTAATTACTGTAAGCCAAGTTACACTTCTGCAATTACGCAAACCTGAGTTTCATGTAAAGATGTTCGCAATTGCTAAATTTTCGAAGTCTAAATTTTCAAACTAAAAAAAAAAAATTTTCATAGTAAAAAGTCTAAATTTTCAAAGAGAAAAGAATTTTCAAAGTAAAAAGAAAAAAATCGTTGCTAAATTTTCGAAGTAAAAATAAAGATAAAAAACAGAAAGTAAGAAAAAAAAAAGAAAGTCGGAATTCAAAAAAATTAAATGAGGTAGCTCTGAAACTGCATTACCAGGTGGTTCTAAATTCGAAAATTTTATTCTCCGGCAATCGGTTTTCGAGCAAGAGCGGTTTGAACCTATGATTGGCATTTCAGTTTTTGGCTTGGAAACCCGCAACACGTCATCGATTGCCCCCAAAATTTGCACAAAGTTTGTTTCAGACATTCTCCCATTTAAGTTCTGAATTTCAAGTTTTTATCTACAGTCGTTTCGAAGTTAAAGCAATTTTGGTCTCTGGTTGCAGAAAAACTGTTAATTTTGCACGGAAAAAAACAAAACCTTCGAGTCGACGAAAGTCCCAACTGTAGGCTACAGCGCTAATTTTCCATATAATTGTTGGGCTTATGCTTTGCAGGATTCATCAAAACCAGCTTTTATGAAAAGTTTTTTTTATTATACTCGCTGTACTCCGCCGAAGCGTGTAACGACTTTGCGGGGCCCATCTCCGCGTCATTGCGCGCGGGCAACGCAGTTTCTTTCAAAGAAATGTTGCAGCGGTGGCGAGCCGTTGGCAACACTGTGCCCAATTTGACCGGCCCGAGATTTGAACGGCAGACTTCCTGCTTCAGAGACGAATGCGTTACCGCTTGACCAACTGACCGGTAAGTTTAATTCGCTTAATTAAACCGTTTTAACTAGCCGATTAATTAAAATGCACCACTCTTATGTTGTGGTATGTCTGTACAGTAAAATCACCTCCAATTTTCATAAGCATTTTATATGATGCAGGTCTGACATAAAGCATGCGTCACTAGGTATAATTTAAGTTTTTTATCTTGCAATGTCCACCTTTTACGTACATTTGCATGATAATGTAAATTAATTGGGCGGTATAATTTTAAATGGCACCAAAAACGTACATTCATATTAAAATAGCGTTAAAATTGTTAGTTTCTATTTCAAAATCACAAAAATTGCCCAGTGGCATGAAACTTCCTTCTCAAACCCCCAATAAATGCATTCAGAAGATGGAGGTTCTGCTGCGAGTCTTCCGCCTGTGATCTATTTAAAATTAATGTCTCAAACTTGTGCGTAACCAGGATTTTGCTACGGAAGAGTGGGCTTTGAATCTGAAGCTAAATTTGTCTGCTGTCTCACATATGGGAGGTCTGTTTTGAAATTTTTTCTTTTTTGAGGAAAAAAGTTGCCATTTTTACACTATTTCGATGACGTTTCGCGCGGCTGTCAAACCATTCAAAAGAGCTGATTGCTGAGATTTAGAAGCCCTTTGATAGAATTTCAATTGGATCACTTAACCCAGTGGTTCTTAAAGTGTGGGTCGCGACCTAAACATGGTTTGCGACAAGGTGACTCAAATCCGTCAAAACGATTTTTTGCAAGATCAGAATTTTCAAAATCTGCAGAATTTTTTTGCTTATATGCAGAATCTTTTTTGACTTAGCCAATAGGTGGGAAGTTAATGCAGATAACTTTAGCTTCGTTAATCACTAGTCCGCTAGCAAACTTCATACCTCCGTTTAAGTTAATTCGATATTTTCAGCTTTAATTAACGGAAGTTAATAAAGTCCGTTAATTCGTTATCATTTTGAGTGAAATTTACATTTCTTTTTATTCACTCATCTCGAGAACATGTAATGACATTGCTGAGCTGATTGCAAAGAAAAATTTATTGCTATGGTGATCTTTTGGTGGTTTGGAAGTTACATTTTATTGTCTAATCTAGTTTCAAGATAAAAATAGGTTCGTATGCACTAACGAAGCTGCGATCGGAGAATTTTAGGAAATTGCGAACAGCTAAAATTAATAGACTTATGAGGCTGCAGCCAGTGCCGTCGCTACGGGGGAGCTAGGGAGGCCGTGTCCCCCATTTCAGTTTACATAGAATACTTTTTTAGAGCATCACGTAAAGACAAGACAACAGGCAATAATGGAAAAAGGAATAATAATGTTCAAACATAATTCCTCGTTTGAAGTTTTCTCGATTCTTTGCGAAATTGCAGGCCACCAACTGCTGTTCGTAAAAGTGAGGCAATAATCCGTCTTATTAACACACCTTTACGGATGTGTTGCGGAGTAGGGATGTAAGCCTACAGAATTGTTATTGGTACTTCACTAGTGATTATGACCGGAAACAATCCGTGAAAACATTTCTTTACAGACCATTTGTTTTTCAAGGAGCCAGGCAATTTAATTCTTTCAATGACCTCTGAATTTCAACGCTTTACTGTAATTATTCATATGGCTATAAAAATGCGCGAAATCTGATTGAAATCGCTATTTTTTGCCACAAAATCACAAAAAATAGCTACCGGCTGGGGACTCTGCCTCCAGACCCCCTTTGTGATACGCTTGAGTTGCAACGGTTTGTTCAGCACGGGGCTTAAATCAGACAATTTTTGTGCAAAAAAGGTTACTTTTGGTTCAAGCCCCTTCCCTCGTAGAAAATTTCTGGTTGCGCTTCTGGTCGCATTCGCTGCTGCAGGCAGATTTTTCAAGCGATTATATGGGTCGCATACGAAAGAGCTAATGAACGCTGCCGGACTTGCAACTCTCTTTTTTCAAACTTGAATACAAAATTTTTAAAATATCGCATAAATTGTAGCCGTACAATATCACTTTTTATGTACAAAGTTTGGTCTATTTTAGTACCCCCCCACTTTCGGCTAATGCCCGCTCACTTCGTTTGCTCTGGCTACGGCAATGGCTGCAGCTAATTACTATTAGCCATAAAAAAGCAATAGATGTACTTGTTGATTGTTTGGCACTTTTTTCCGAAAAGGAAGATGTTCATTAGTACTCACTAGTGAAAAATTAACCGAATTTTAATCAACTCTTGTTTACACAAAACACTCCAAACTAAAAACAAATATTAAGTGTAGCCTATGTATTTCAAATGCAATTTTGTCAGTTGACGATTTAATAATAAACGAATATTGTTTAGTTGTAATTGATTTCTGATTACGATTATTTGAAAATGGCTCAATCGATTACAAATTAGTGATTACAGATTAAGATAGTAATTGACATCATCTCTGCTACAGGCAAGGCAACTAACTATTCTAGTTCACTTTCCTTGCTAACACTGCTACGCTTTCATCTTACGACCAATTACACTGAGTTCATGGATGCATCATGGGCCTACCGCAGTATCGCAGTTCAACTCATCTAAGGTCTAACCCACTTTATACTTGCATGATTAAAATTATATTTGCAGCATTTCTTATCGCGCCCCAGGGGCGTCGCCAGCTTCGCGAGATCCGGGGGGCAAAATTAAAATCAGGGAGGCAAAGCTTTTTCATTATTCCTGAATTGGATTGAGGCGAAGTTTCAGTGAAAATCAGGTGATCTCCAAAAAAAAAGGTCTTCGCCGAAATCCGAAGGCTTTTTCCGGCCCAAATCAGGTGCTGTACAAAAAAAAAGGTTTCGCCGAAATCGGAAGGCTTTTTCTGGCCGAAATCACAAATTCAAACATTTTTTCCAGCCAAAACCAGCAACTTTTTCCTCCCCAAAAAATACCGTGGGGGGCAAGAAATAAATTGGGGGGGGGGGCAAAAACAAAAATCGAGGGGGCATTGCCCCCCCGCTGGCGACGCGCCTGTCGCGCCCACTCATTTGATCCAGCGCTTGCTCTTTTCATCCTGCAGCTCTTTTCTTCGCTTTTTCTTTTGTAAAACTCGTGCTAATACGCAACAATAAGAGTTGCCAGTGCAAACTGGTTTGTACCAGTACAATGAATAAAAGGTGCAAGAAATTAACGAAGAAAACTTTATGGTAACGAAACGTAAGTTAATGAACCATTGTCGTTATGTTAACGGGCATTTAAACGGAAGTTAATTTAGTTCGTTGCCATAAAAAAACTTTTTAACAAATTAACTAATTAATGAAAAAGTTAGTTTCGTTATTTACGGATTAACGACCAACAAATTTGTGCCCACCTATGACTTAGCCCCTTCAGGTCTCCTTATTTTTTAGCTAAGTTCAAAACCCTTTTAAAAGCATGCATATCTGGGTTAAATTTTCTAAGTGACCTAGCTATAAAGGGTGGCATCAGTGCCTTACCTCTCAGGTTAAGCCACTGGTCTTAATGTACGTCCAACTTGTGGATGCATAATCCTGAGGACTATCAAAAGAGCTTGGGGGTGAAACCCCTCTAGAGATTGACAAGCTTTTTTCAAGTTGACCTTTTGGCCCACAACACTCCCTCACCAACTGGATGCAAAATAAACAGAATGTGTACTTAAGAATTTTATTTGAAGTTCACCAAACCAATATTTCTAAGCGTGGGAACAGGCATTTTCCAATTGAGTGTTTTTCAGTAACTCTGCAATAATTTAGACCATATAAAAGCTTAAGATGTTTTGTCTTCCAGCGCTCCCCCTGACACCCTAACTAAATTGACTCTACCGGTATGTCATGATTAAATTATTTTGAAATAAACCGCAACTTGTTATGAATTCTTTCCATTTGTTGCCACTAGGGCATAAGTATTGTTGTAGGCGAGGTTCTGTAATGGGGTAACTCGGTTTAAAAGTAATTATCAGAGGTGAAGTCCTCGAGGACATCCTTGGCCTCGAGGACGTCCTCGAGGACACATTTTGAAGTCCTTGGCCTTGGCCTCGAAGCCTCAAGTCCTTGGCCTCGAAGCCTCAAGTCCTAGAAAATTGCCCTGTCCTCGGCTCGAGGACTGCACTATTTTTTGAACAGTTGAAATTTCGTTGGAAAACGCCAGAAACCTCGCGGAAAATTTGCGAACACCTTTTTTGTTTTCCTCAGTTGGAGCATAGGCGTAGGCAAGGGGAGGGGGGCAGACCCCCCCACAATTTTCACCAATGACAAAAATGAGCCAAAAAAGCCTACTGTTTCTTCAGTTTCAGTTTCTCTTTAGCATTTTTCGCTGACAACAGTATAACTAATTAACAATCTTGAAGACCAAGGGCGCCGGGTCCCCCTCGATTCAATTTTTGCCAGCCAATTTAAACGTATAACCCGGAGAAAACGGAGAGTTTTTGTCCTAAAAGTAACTATCTCAGGCCCACATCTAGTCTTTTTGTGAACGTAATGCATTAAGCCGGGCCGGATTTATCAAAACATGATGGAATGCCAGCTAGGGACCCCGATATGAAATCGTAAGATTTTTTTTGGTCTTCACCTATATTTCCGAGAAAGATGCTGCGAAAATCTCCAAAGTGCCAGGGGCCTAGCGCGATGTAAAGTGGTTAGTAGACGTAACCATCTATTTTACCATTTTCAAAAACAATTCAGTATTTCACCTCCAACTTCGCCGGTTTTTACGAATAAAATACTTAAAAAAAAATTAGCCATGGAAAATGCTGATTGAACGAATCATTGAACTTCAATTGAGGGGCCTGGGCACCCTGGCGAACGTGTACTTCTATAACTAGTTATTTTCATGACAAAACAAAAATCTCTAAGGAAAATCTTCGAGTGGATTATGATTTACTGCTGAAATGTAGCCAGAAACAATCCACCTTACTTCCCCCTACATGGAGCAAATCACTTACAATTAAAATTTAACTCCAAAATGCAAGACGTTAAACGTGTTTTGGACTTAAATTGCAAGTAAAAGGAGGATTGAACAATTTGATTTTTTCAATTAGCTTTCAAATGTCAAAAATCTAGTGCTTTCAAATGGCTCTGAACAGTGAACACCTGCGAAATGTGATCCAATGGCATTAAAATAGCTGTTTTTTTCCAAAAAATTACAAAAAATCGTCCAACGGCTGGGGGCTTCGCCCCAAGACCCCCAAAGCATCTGGCGGCTGGGGGCCCCGCCTCCAAACCCCCGTCTGTGATACATTTGAGTTTCACTAGCTTTCTCAACACGTTCCCAAAGTTAGATATTTGCATTTTTCAACTATTAATTTAAGCCCTCTTTTTTGCAAAATCCTGGTTACGTGCAAACAGGCAACAACGATTTCAGGTCTTTCATCCTACGATATCTTTGTCCCACAAAAACTTCCTCTTTGAAAAAATTTTGATGACGTCATATCATGTGATTTGTAGTTTAGGACTCCCTCAATCAAAAATTTTGGGTACGCCAATAAATTGGAGATCGCCAGAAAAAAAATTTTTGAAAACCTTTTTTTTTTGGGAGAACGCTTGCGCTTGTGTCCTTGGTCCTTGGCCTTGGCCTCGAGCATTCTTGTCCTTGGCCTCGAGACGATCTGTCCTCGGAGAGGCTGTCCTTGACCTTGGCCTCGGATTTTTTTTGTGTCCTTGGCCTTGGCCTCGAGCCTTGTGTCCTCGACTCCACCTCTGGTAATTATTTCAGCCATCAGGCACACAAGTTGACCAAAGTTCATACTTGTGTATATGGTAGCTGAATATCATCAAGTCCGGTGGAAATATAGGGTAGAGTGGGGTAAAGAGCCCAGTGTAGGTAAGACGCCTATGGCCTTTATTGGCACAGATACTGAGCATAATAGCTTCATATTATCATACTATTAGCGTATCTACCTGAATAGGTTCTTGACCATCTTTGGAGTAAAGGAAAAAGAAACAGAGTATATTTATAATTAAAAATAACGTTGTTACACTTTTCATGTAAGCATAGCAGGTTATTTGATAAGCTATTTGATCACCTTCGAGGCATCCAAATAATATGTGTCTTCTCAGTAAAAGAGAAAACAATGATTGATACAAGATTTAGTTATTCTTTTTGATTAATTTCTCCTTTACTCCTTAGTGAATCCAGCACAATAAAAAATGGCTGCTGGTGGGACAAAAACCTTCCACCAGGCGCGTAGCCAGAAATTCGCAATGGGGGGCTGTTTTGGGAGTCTGGGGGCGAAGCCGCCAGCGCTAGAAAATTTTGCGTTTTTTTGCAAAAATAACTAAATTTTGGGGCTATTTTGATTAAAAAATAATGCTTTTGAAACGTGGCTTAGAAATTGGCAGTGCAAACATGATTAAACTGGTTGCATAAATGGGTTATTTGTGAGGTGGCGAATGGTAAAATTTTAGTTCTCTTATTTAGATGCTGGTAAATTATAAAATCTAATAGTTCGATAAAACTCACACGGAGTAATCTATTTTGTATACAGTTTATAGACAAAAATAATTGGGGGGGCTAATGAAAAGAGATTTGAGAGAAATGATTGGTAATTAACTAATGCGAAATAGCCCTCCCCTGTCCGTTAGTTTATAGTACGTTTGTTGATGACACCTATGTTTAGCATTTTTACACTTGCGATCAAATTTAATTGCTTATTTTTGACCGTTTTTCAAAGTTTTTATTTATTTGTTGGTTCTATTTTTGAAAATTAGCCCCCCCTTTGAATATATGTTTCAAAAAATGTTTTAAATCACTATTAAGTCCACTACAGTGCATAAAACAATCTCAAAAGTGCTAAAAACGTAGTGTTTTTCTCATTCTGCATTTTGGTCGACATGCCAATGGGGGGGCTAAGCCCCCCCACCCCACTGGCTACGATACTGCCTTCCACAAATCTGGGTATCAGGGTTGAAACGCATACTGAAGGCGTTTTACCCCACCGATATATTTCATCCTTTGTTTCAAATATATCTACTATATTATTAGTGCGTTAGAATTTTTGCAAGAACCCTAGAAACTTGAAATTCGACCCCAAAGCGCATTTAAGCGTCCTTTTGCGACAACCCTGATAATTTGATCTGGTTTCAACCTGCAACCTAGTCACATTGCTGTGATCAAGAACCCCTTCAACAAGTTTCTTTTCTGACTCGGAATGCATCAATAATAAAACTAATTAACGTTAAATCGTTTACATTTTCATAAACTACACAAAAACTAAAAAAAAGCTGCACCTCCTTCGGCAAGTAAATGTATTTCTTACTGTATTGTTTTAACCAAGTTTATTCGTCAGCCCCTTTGATAACTTGCAATTATGCGTATTCTTTTCTTTGTTTTGACCTGTTTCATTTTCGACCTGTTTGTTTTCAATAATATACATAGACGAATCAATAGGTTTTACTACTGCGTGTGTTTAGCAGCTGATGGAAACCAGTGCTGGGCTACGCAAATTTAAACTCTATTCCGCAACTGCAAATTCCGCAAAATAGCAATAGGTGGTCCGCAATCGCAAATCCGCGAGTTTGCGGCACGTTTGCGGTAATTTTTTGCACTTTCGCAACCGCAAATGACTTTTTACTTCCGCAAACTTGTTCCGCAAACTTTGCAGTTTTTTTCCTGGTATGATAAATAGAGGAGACCTATAGCAATATAACAATGCCTGATATTTTCCATATTGGCTGCAGACCTGCAATAAATATCAGTAAGTTTTCTTCGGTTTATTTAATATTTTGTTTTTGTAAGTTATAATATACATGTCAGCAGCAGGGCCGAGTGGAAATGTAT
Source organism: Trididemnum nubilum (assembly GCA_963965965.1). NCBI lineage: Eukaryota > Metazoa > Chordata > Ascidiacea > Aplousobranchia > Didemnidae > Trididemnum > Trididemnum nubilum. Next base: position 41,508,767 of record OZ014478.1, on the reverse strand, counting down.
GCAGGTTTGTTTAAACAAAACTTCGACCGGAGTTGGATTACGGCTGCGACTCTTGTGGCTGGAGTAGAGACTTGGAAAAGAGTAACCTCACCTGCCAGTCACTTTTGTCGCTCGTTTTAACTTTTAACTACAGTATGTTCGTTGAGCTGAAAATCCTTTTATGATTTACATACTTGTACAGTACATGTACTTGTCATGTAGGACAAACAGAGATGCATAAATCTTTGTTTAGTCGCGGAGAAATAAAAACTTGAGACGCACAAAGTTGCTTTTTCGGGCATATAGGCTACTATTTACTGCTTGAGTGACGGAATGGATGGGGGGGTTGTCGATGTCACTTCCTGCTCCCTTCATCACGCATGGCAATTTGCAGGTCACGATTAAAATAATTTAGTTTCAAACATGATAATTGCAGTTAGCGTTTTTATTTTTTGCTATCGTACTGGTGCAAAAATTTTTTGAATTGTGTTGAACGGTGTTCATATGAAGGCAAACTTTTGCCAAGATGAAAATGTGCTTGGTGTAAGAAGAACAACCCAAAAGTTCGGCTCCTTTGTTTATTTTATTTCAGTTGCAATACAGTCCTGGTTAAGGATTACATGAAATTCTAACGCTTGAACTTCTAGTCGAACATTGGATAAGAGCAGTTTTTTAAAATCTTTCAAATTGCATACAATATAATTACGGAGCAGACTCTAGCGTACTTAAGAGAAAGGACACTGTGCCATGGCCTTCCCCTCAGACCCTAAAAATGAAACACGATAAAGCAAAACCAAGCAGTTCTAAGAGAATATACGTTATTACTGTAAATCGATCTTTATTTTGGTTTGTTTTCTTCCTTCACAAATGACCTAGCTTTTTAATTCCGTAACGTTTTTGAAGTATTTTCATTTTACGATTCATTCTTCTAGTAAGTCTCGTAAAAGCATTGTACTAAAACTTGCTTCCAGAATGCACGAAAACGCGTATTTTTAGCGGAATTTTGCTAATTTTTGCAGGAGCATGTCCCCGGACCACCCTGCAATAGTCTTGCCGTCGGCACTCTTCATAATATTGATTTGTGGCGTCACAGTGCGACGAAACTTTAGGCCCGATGGAAACTTTTTGCGTACCCACTGGATGCAGATATTAATTTTGTTGGAAAACTCGCTCTCATTTAAAATTTTATGTTTCTCTTTAGCGCTGAGCAGGCAGCACTCAGCACCTAAGGTAATTGCAAAAATAGAAAATTTGAGTTTTAAGTCTTGATTATCGGTATGTAACGTAGGTTCAATTAATGGTCACTGTTAAATTTGAAATTTGTTTCGACAATGGCCAGTTAGTTAATGGTGCCAAAAATCTACAAGATCAATATGCCAAAGTAATTTGCGCGCCAAACAGTGTGTCAATATGATCAACTTTGCCTGGCACGGCGTCAGGATAGCGTGACTGGGGGGAGGGGGGCACAAGAACTTTATTTATGTTTATTTAAGAGTGTGAATCAAACGAAAAAGTGAAGACAAAAAAAAAGGTCTTCGTCCCGAACTATACGCGAAGTTTCATGAAATCCGATTTGAGTCCACAAAAATTACGAAAAACCAGTTCTTGCTCACGAATTCTAGGGCGATAAGCACTATTTTGAGAGTCTTACGCCTCGATTTGCACTCCAGCAGCCCTGGGCCCATTAATTTCTTCGAGGCACAGTCCTCGCTTGGGGACACAACTTTCGTTTGGGGGGCACAAGCAGTCATTTGGGGGGACACGGCCCCGGAATGCCCCCCGTGGCGCCGGGCCTGAACTTTGCTCGTGAATTTTGGAGTAACGCCGCCAACTGCTCAGAAATTTATGCCATTTCTAAAATAAAAAATAGGCTAAGCATTTTGACGTATCATTTGCACAATACACAAACTTTGGAAAATCAAAAAGGCAAAGTGTCGTATTATGTATACATCACCAAATATCACAAAATTATTCAGGATACAGAAATTTATTCCAGGATTCTTAAACGGACTGTAATATTAACTTCCAAAAATCTTTGGAAATTTCATAAGCGCAACGCATATAGTCTAAAGCATGCCTTCTAAAAGTGTATTTATTTACTAAACGTGCTGGGCATGTCATCAAAGTCGTCTTGTACATTCCTTTACCAGTTCAAAAAGTCTAAATTTTCCTTAACAAAACAAGCCGTTGGAAGTTTCTTGACCTTAAGCCAACTCATTTTGCTGTAAGAATAGCAGCACCTCTGGGAAATAATTTCTCCACAGTAGAGGAACTTGGTGAGAGGGTGTTGTACTTTAGAAATACATCCACCCAAATCTGTCGATACATTGAATCGTAAAAACGTATATTTTTGAAAATTGCAGAAGCGATCCCAGTGATGTCGTTGATTTGCGGATTAGCGGTAGATTTCAATTTTTTTACCGCAAATCCGCAAATGTTTGCGGTAAGAAATCGGTTCGCAAATCCGCAAACCTAAACTTTGAGTCCGCAATTTGCCGATTAGCGGATTTGCGGACCGGTTTGCGGAAGTGCCCAGCACTGATGGAAACGCATAATATTTATAGAAACCATTCTCCCACGAAATAATGTAGTGGAACTGTGTTTTTGATTGCCATTAACAACAACTGTGATTATTGGTGGTTTGTATGTTGAAGTAATGATTATTTTTTCTTTTTACCACCGTTGCGCAGAAACTTTTTTTCGTTGATTCAGCCGTAAACAAAACGCTCTAGATATTTTTCTTCCTTTTTCAACCCAAGAAAGACTAAATTAAGACGTTTGCCCACGCTCAGCTAAATTTTTTTTGTGTTGTGTACAATGCACGATGCAAAAATTTTTCGCAGGAGAGGCAAATTTTGTTTTCTCTCAACTGGTCCCGATTCACCGAGAAACGTCTGTAGCGTCGTCCGCTGCAATCAATCAGTCAACTAACCACAAGTGATAAATGTCTGGAATCGATGGCTTTATAAGTCAACCAATCTCACACCTCCTAGGCTGCCCAGGCAAGCCCTAATCTGGACAAGTCCCTTTGAAACCGGATGATGCTGCATGTCTACGTTGCATAGTATGCGGTAATGCAACGGTCACTTGACAATAAAATTATGTTTGTGTAATGTTTAATAACCTTGCTGCATTCGCATTTAATCCTGCAAGAAAATGGTGTCCTCAACCGTTTTATGTGTTGCTATTCCCTTTTATATATATCTTGCCACTTACATTACATTATGCGTATGAATTTTCGCCAAGACTTTAACGATCTTCAAAATTAACGTCCTCTCCCTACCGTTGTCCATTAAATCAAAAAATCTAGGAAGAAGATATGTAGCACTAGGGCATAGTATTATAGAAAGCGGGGTCCTGTAATGGGTCAACTCAGTTAAGAACTAAAATAACAATGATATAATGTTATTTCAGCCATCGAGCACATAAATTGACCAAAGTTTATACTTGTGCGTGCGATTGCTGAATATCATTGAGTCTGGCGGAAATATACATCATTGCGGTCGCATTTATACTGCATAATATCTTACTGCATTATCATTGCTTAATCGTTTGCGTGGTAATGTCAAAACATCACGATTGCATTACTATTCTTGTTATAGACATCAAAACATACGAAAATACCAGAATAAAGTGGGGAGACTATTTACAGAAAGAGAAAAGCTATCTGCGCTTTTGGATATCATCCCCCAACCCCACACTCTTTTCAAATCATATCAATTTTTTCACTGTATTTTCCGTAATACGCCGAAGCGTGTAACGAGTTGGCCGCGCCCATCTCCGCTTCATTGCACCCGGCAACATTGCTTCTTTCGAAGACATATTGCAGCGGTGCTGAGCCTTTGGCAACACTGTGTTCAATTTGACCGGCCCTAGATTTGAACCTTGGGCTTCCCGCAGCAGAAACGAATGCGTTAACCCTCAACCAACTGGACGATTTAATATTCTAAATTAACACAAGAAGTAACCATATTAAGGGATACATTTTTTTGCTCTTGAACCAAAAGTTTTTGCGTTTTTCTGATAAGGTGTAGAGAAAATACACCTCATTTTTTAATTGATTTTGTTTTTCCCAATCATTTTTGGCTGACCCCTGCTGCGGCGTACTGTGCTGCAATGGCTTTAGGCTGCAATACTACATTGCAATAGTCTACGATGCTCATAACGGCTAAGATAGATTGAGTGGTTTAGATAGATCAGTGTTTCTTAAAATGGGCTTGATAAGTCAGTATCGGGGATTCAACGGAGATTAGGATAAGAACCGTATACACACGCAGCACGCTATGTGTGCAGCAATCACAATGCCTCTACTTAACGCTAAAACGACTAAGCGCATCAATTGATGTACGTACATAGCTGACGTGCAACAGATGTATAGTTTAGTTTAGACTAGGACTATCCAAAAGTGCGGCCCGCGACTGGTCTCGAGATTTACTATAAGTTTCCTTCAATGCTTGCAAGTTTTCACCAAAGACTTACTTTTGTCAAATTTGTTGACGCTGGTTTTTTTAACATTAAATCCAAATAATTTTTCGTGAATGCTATTTGGCAACGCCACTACGAGTTACAAAGCAGATTTGCCTTACGTTGGCCTCTACATAAGCTTGGATGTAACTAATTTTGTTTCATTATTTGTATTTTTATCACCGGACAGTTTGCATTTCTTAACAAAGGGTAACAGCAGCTGAATAGTGTATGCCTCATATTTCGTCCAAAATGTGTTCAGTAGTGCAGCTATTGAGGAACAGGCATTACAGGGGCTGATAAGAAGCTTCCCTCTTTAGCCAAGTAATTCAAAAAGTTTCAAATGTCAAAAATCCGAAATATGCTAGAGCTTTTAAACATGCTTTACACCTGACCAATAAGTAGGGATGAATCGACTTAGCAATGCGATTGTTTGAAGTTGCTCTAAATGCAAAAATTTGTTTTTAAATAGCGCTAAAATGGCGGTTTAAGAATCTATCTTTTCAATAGATTGCAACAATCACGAGGGCAGAGGGCTTCGCTCCCAAATGTCGTCTATGGTTGCGTTTACGCACAGGTTTGACAATTAGGTTTCGCTCCTGGTTGTCAAACTTGTCGCGTTTACACATAACAAAAAATGTCGTTTACGCTTAGCGGTTTTGACGACGAGGAACGAAACCTTACGCATGTGGAAACAATGACAAGTAGCGAAAACCAGTTTTCAAACCCGGTTTTCAAACCTGCCTTTTTCAAGGTTTTCAAACGAAACCTGAAAGTAATTAAAAGAAGTGCGAAAGCAACGTCGCAGGCAAAACAAAAGCACTAACTGCGCTGCAGCTGTATTTGCAATAAAAATCACACGATCGAGGTTTTCGTGTCAAATTTGGCAAATCAAGGCGCGAAACCCAGGCACGAAAACCGCTCGAAAATGAAAAGTACGAAACCTGGTTTCACGATGAGAAAACTCGCTTACACATGGCTGTAGTTTCATTCCTGATTGCGAAAACCGCTATGTGTAAACGCAGCCTATGACGCATTTTAAACTTGCAGCAGGTTATTCAACACATCGGGTGCTGAATACTGCACAAACTTCGGCGTGGAAAAATGTTACCTTTTGGTTCAAGCTCCTCCTGCGGCAAAATCCTGGATATGGTGCTGTGCAATAATACACAGGGAATTGTTTTTTTTTGTGTAATAAAATGTTCTTTCACATACTATAATTTAACAAACTTTAATTTTTGGTGTACACAAAACGATGTCTAATTTTATTTAAGGCTACCTCCGATTTAAAAATTATTTAGTTTGGTGGAACAATGCGAAACTATTCGGGATAAAAACCATCCAAACCTTTTATGAGAATTGCGAGGCCCACTAAAGCTCAAAAAAGTGTAATGTGGCCCGCCTGTCAAAAAATATGGGCGCCCCTGCTTTAAGCTCAAGCTAATGGATAGATATACTTTGAATTTCAATAAAGGGTTCGGCAAATGCCCGCATAAAACTATCGGGGTTCGGTATCTCCAGAGCTGGGCGTTTAAAAAACACATCGTAAAGAGCAAGCGCAAATTCCGCAACCAAAATTTTTTTAGCTTAAAGCGCAAGCGCAAATTCCGCAACCAAAATTTTTAAGCTTAAAGCGCAAATGCGAATTTCGCAACCAAAATCTTAAAAGCTTGAAGCGCAATTGCAAATTCCGTAACGAAAATTCTAAACGTTTTAAAGTGCAAACACAAATTCCACAACCAAAAATTGAAAATAGTACAGCGCAACTACGAATTGATTTCTTGAGAAGCGCACACAAATTTCGCTATTTAAAAAAGTTTTTGAGTGCAAATTTTTGCATAATCGAAGTTTCAAAAGCGCGCTGTAGACGATGGTGTTAAGTATAAAAATATGAAAGTACAAACATTGCACCATCTTCAGCTAAGCTGCCCTGGAATAAACCAACTGCATTGCATTTAGCTTTTATAACTAAAGGCACATATCTAAGAACGAAAAAAAAAAATTTTATTGCTGAAAAAAAGCAACTAAATTCTAAAACAAAAAAAAATAATAAAAATAAACAGCAATAAAAATAAATAAACACCTAAAGAAACAAAGCTCCACTCACTCACATACAGAAATAATGCGTTAATCATGGAGAAAAATTGACTTTTTTAAACACTTTTCATTCTCACGCAGCAAAACAAACTTTTCAAAATTTTCTTTCGTTATAGACGGTCGTTTCGATCGCAAAATATCAGAACCAATAACAAATAATCTCTCGACGGCGGCCGAACTAGGAATTGCAATGTTGAATGTTTTGAATTTTTGCAGCCACGCATCTTTCTTGTAGGCAGGAAAGCAATCTTTGGTGATTTTGTCGTTTGCTCTTCTGACCCTTTCATCTAATCTTTTTCCTATTGTAGAGGCCAAGTTTTCGGCTACTAATTACATCACAAAAAAACAAAAAGTATTTCGTACTTATTAAGTGAGGTAGCTTAAACTAAATACAGCGTTCAAAATTAACACCTGCCCGCTTGCCGGAGGCAAGCTGAAATCGCTGCGGGCAAGTTAGTTTTCAGCTTAACTTCCCCGGTGGCAACTTAACAAAAGACAGCGTATTAGACAACATCAAACAAGATTAGCTAAAGATGCAATTTACCCGGTTTTGTTGCAATAAAGTAAAATTTGTACGTAGAGAAAGCTGTTCCTTGCTTTATTTTAGTAATTACTTTGTAACCAGGGTGTCGAACCGTTTTAAATAACGGTTCGGGTTCAGGTTTAGCTCCTGCTCAAAATATTTTAGCGGTTCAGGTTTGGTTCGGGTTCACTTGAGTACCATTTTCGAGGTTCAGGTTTGGTTCAGGTTCACTCAAGTAAAATATTACTGGTTCAGGTTCGGTTCGGGTTCATTGACTTAAAATTTAACTGTCGTTACTCGTTTCGTCCAGAAAAAAAAAGGAGAAATTGCTGATCCTGTTGATGATCACCACTGCTCTTATTGTGCGTGTACCAGCGCCAGCGGCATCCGGATATGGAAAAATATATTCTTACTTTTGTTAGGGGTTCAGGTTCGGTTTGGGTTCACTTGAGCACAATTTTGAGGGTTCAGGTTTGGTTCAGGTTCACTGAAGTAAAATTTTGCTGGTTCAGGTTCGGTTCGGGTTCACCAAAATGAAACGGTTCATTCGGGTTTACGGTCCGGGTTCAGGTTCGGTTCGACACCCTGTTTGTAACTATCACAATTAATGCATTGTCTAATAGTACGTACATTATTTATCGCAATTAACACGTCTTAATCGCAAGCAGATTTTTCGATTCTTCGACGCGTTTAGCAGTACTGTTTGGCACAAAATGTTCCGTTTTTTTTTCTAGAAAAGTTTTCCGGCGCTTGCCACGCTAACAGCTGTTTCAGATACCACAAGTACTACCATGCGCTGCATGAAGATAACGTCAAGAATTTTGCAATTTTTTTGCTATGATTATTTTAAAGATCTTTCAGCTTTCTAGCTGGTGTAGTTTCCACAATATTCGCTAATAAAAATACGTTTGCAACAAACCACAACGGTAATTAATAATTATGATTGTTAAATATTAAATGAAATATCTACAATCAAAAAATCAATTTTTGCTGATGCATGATTGGAAAAGTTACTGATTGCATCACATTATCTTAACGATCGCACACAAAAACTTGATTCTCAAAACTACGCGTATTTTGCAAATTCAGTGCGCTTTTCCAAGTTAACCTCAAAACATAGAGTACTTTTTTTCGGGCAAGTTGAAATTTTCTTGGGCAAATGGACATTTGATAACATTTGCCCCACGGGCAAGCTGTCAAAAAGTTAGTTTCGATCCCTGATAAAATTTTAATACATTACTCTTTGTCTTTCAGCCGTATACAGCATATAGCAGGCCTGCCCAACCTTTTTACTGGTACGGGCCACAATTGCGGGAGAAAAGTTATTGCAGGCCACATGCATTTTTACCAAGAGTTTTTCTCTAGAAATTCAGGCCTTTTTTTAGCCGTATTGATGGCAAAGACCAACGTTAGACCTTTTTATTTGCCAGAAAATGGTAAGCCTTTCCACGAGGAAATCAAGCGCGCAAAAAGACCTCGCGGGCCACACAAAATAGCTTCGCGGGCCAAATGTGGCCTGCGGGCTACGGGTTGGGCAGCCCTGGCACATAGTTTATCTGAAGCACAAGCACTACCACTAGGGATGGACATTTCAGAATACTTGGCTATTTCAGAATTATACCGAATAGCAAAAATCGAATCCTAATCTGGCTTAAATTAATTTAATTTGCTGAAAAAGTGAACAACCATTCAACCACCACCGATTTTCAGAAAAAATTTGTTAAACAATTTGGTTAATTAAAGCAGCGCTTTATTGCAGTGCATGACATTGAGTGCTTTTAAATGCTCACCACTTAGTTGCATTCTTAATTCGCTCACAGTCAAATCTGCACTGGAGAAGCACCTTTCGGAAGAAGCTGATGGTGCAGGAATGCAAAGGTTGCTTCAAATAGGAAAGTTGAAAATTTGTGGACCACTATTTCATGTATCCATTTTAAAAGGTTAAAAAGTTTGAGTTTTGGAGAGCCCGGTTTGGGAAAACGTTTTTTTTATATTTGCCCACCCTGAAAATTTCGTGTGTCCAGCGTGAGTGGTTAAAAAATTTGAATTTTGGAGGGCCCGTTTGGGGCAAACCCCCATTGTGGCACCCCCGATTTTTGTTACGTTTAGTTTATGTTTGATTTCTACCCATTTAAAAAATCTGATTCATCTACTGTAGCTCTAACGGTTTAAAAGCTTGAAATTTTGGAGAACCCGGTTGAGGGGGATCTCCCCACTGGCACCCTTGATTTTTATCACACACAAGTTCTCCTTGATATATTCAATCGCTCAAACTTCAAAAACAGCACGTTTAGCGGTTTAAAAGCTGATAACGCGGAAGAAAACAAAACAAGAAAAAAAAGTAGATAACGCAGATGAAAATAAAACAAGAAAAAAAATCTTTCTATCAGCAATCAACATGTATCAACTATAAAGTGATCATGCTTTAAATCTGTAAAATCAAAATTTATTTATTTTTTGACAGGGACATGCAGATCAACATTTAAAAATTATTTTGTGATTGCACATCTTGGAAAAAAATTCACAATTAAAGCGCAACAAATATTAGATTTACCGATTCGCAAACGCAAATTGCGCAAGCGCAGAAAAAAAAGGCATAGAGCGCAACGCAAATTGCGCAATTGCAAAACTTGCGCAATTTGCGCAACTTACGAACTATTTTGCGCAACGCCCACCACTGGGTATACCCAACAAGTTTCAGAACGACTGAGATAGATTGAGCGATTTAGATACATTGAGTGTCACATGAAAGCGAAAGACGCGCGCTAATTTTGGAAATTTCCTCTTGTTTCGGAGTTGACCGTAAAGTTTTTTTATTTGATTTTTAACTTCTTCCTTGTTAAATTTGCTACTTTTTTTAAAAATCAGTCAGAGATAATTTCCGTTAGAGTCTCTCAAAAAGCACCATAAACGTGATTAGCGCGTAAGTTAAACTCCGTTCAAGTGATCAGAATTGTCGTTGAATGACGCTTTTGCACTCTTAGCCCTGTTTCGACGTTTTAGCGTGATTTTACTTGAAATAATTTGGGGTACAAACTTGTCCAGCCTTGCAGAACTAGTGCTTGACATCAAAGTGGTAAGATATGTAACTGTGCATCTCAGAGAAATACGTGCTTTTGCAGCTAAAACTTGATTACAGGTTTGTGAATGACTAGAATATAACATAGGTTAACTGCTAGTGAATTTTGCTTCTGACACCGGAAAAGTGAAAATTTTAACAAAAATTTGATTCGACAAACGTGTTTTCCTCAGTATAAATCGCTGCCCAAAACATGCAATGACAACGCAACTTTGGCAAAATAAAGCTAATCCAACTGCATAAATGACAACGCAACTGTAAATCTTTTACAATTTTGATTTAAATACTGTAGCAAAAACACCATACCAAACAAGGTACGAAATTAGATAGCTGATAGGCGTGCTCTTTGTTGTAAACGTACAAAACAACCAAAAACACGACACGTTTTATACCGTTGTAAAATGTACATTACGCAAAGAAAACTGCAAAATATCGTTTCTTTGCTCGCATAATAATATGGTGCAAAGTTTTGTAGTTATCAGAAAAAATAGCCTTCCAAAAAAGTTCTGATTGAGAACCAGAAACAAAGCCTTTGAATTCTGACACTACGTAATATATTCAAGACTGTTATGATAAAAGGTATTGCAAATGATTCGGATTTCTAATTGTTAGGCTACCATCAGCTGTACAAGTCTATACGATGTATAATGTAAACATAATACAAAAGAATGTGACACCTTTAGAACTCCAGCGATTTGCTACTTCTTCGGCATGGTCTTAGAATCTCTGGAAAACCCCATTCAAAATTTAAATTCAAATTTAGTTTTCAAAGATGCAAAACAATACGCTACAACAACATTTCATATTGTAGAACATCATCAGGAAAACATGGCAAAGCCTGAAGGCTTAAAACATACAAAATAGCAAAATTGTTGAGATAAATTACGCCATTGCTGTACGGCCATTAAACCTTTCAGCAAATAAGAAATAATGCTTATGTACAAAATGTTCGATTATATACAGCCATAAAAATTGACATCAAAGACAAATGATCTAACAGCAGGATACAAGACGAACACTAAAAAAAATCAACAATCGTTATGTTGTGATGCGCAATTTAAACTTTTTGAATTTAATTCATGTTGAATTGTGGATGTAAAAAACTTAATTTCGATTAGGCGATAAAGTAAACTTTGTAGTAATGGTGCATCAGATACAAAAAAGTAAGATTTCTTTTCGTAACATTAGTAATAGCATAAAGCTCTTTATTAGTAGATTGGAAATTCTCAGTTTTGTCTGTTTTCTTTACCGTTCATTTTGTTCTAAGACAGTGATTCCCAACCGCGGCTCCGAGAGCCGCATGCGGCTCCCAGCTAGCCTTCTTGCGGCTCTCATTGACCTTTGAAAATCCCACAAAAAATATTTAAAAAATCTAATTGTAATAATAAAAAAAAAAAATTCGTATTCGAAAATTACCCTTGCTTAGTTTGGAGGCTGGGAAAAGAGTTTTTACTTCATAGTTAAGATTAGAGGCAAGGAAAGTTGTGAAAAGGCTGCTATTGTTATGTCACTGTTTTCTCAAAGCAATGTATCATAACTTTCTGGTCTAGTTGAAGGAGCAGCAGCTGCAGTTAAAGTAAAACCTAGCAGCAACTGTCCAGTTGTTTTCGATTCTATTCTATTTTTGTGAAGTATTTATTGCAGTTAATTTAAAACTAGTCACTGCCGCTATAAAATTGTAATAGGATAATCAGCCAAGCGTTTAAGTTTTAGATATATTCAACCCTAAAATTATGTCAGATCAGCCTTCAAAGAAAGCACGTAGTCTTCAGCAGGAAAATCGAGTTTTTCAAAGCGATTGGGAAGAAAAGTATTTTCAAGTTGAGATAGACAACAAAGCCCATTGCCTTTTGTGTCCTGTGGTGATAAGTAGTGTAAAATCCTTTAACATTAAGAGGCACTACGAAACTCATTCTACAAAATATGATTGCTACCAAGGAGAATCAAGGAAAAGGAAATTGGAATCTCTTAAGTCAGCACGGAATAAGCAAACAAATATGTTCAAGGCTAGTACTGAATCTGAAGATGTTACCAAAACATCATACAAAGTGAGCCATCTACTTGCTCGTAATATGAAAACATATTCGGATGGTGAAATTATGAAGCAGGCGATAGTTACATTTGCAACAGAATGTTGTTCTAGTACCATACAACAAAAGGCCAAAAAGTTGCAGCTGAGTAATACTACAATAACTCGGCGCATTGAATGTATATCAAACGACCAACACGATCAGCTTCTTGAGAAGTCAAAAAATTTTGTGTGCTACTCTGTCGCACTTGACAGCTCAAAAGACCTCACTGATACAGAGCAATTAGCTGTGTTTATTAGGGGAGTCATGCCGGATTTTACGATTTACGAAGAATATCTCACTTTGCGTTCTATTCATGGCTCAACTAAAGGAACGGATATATTTCGTGAATTTCGTGCTACTCTTGAAGAAGCACATTTGGACCCATCAAAGTTGTTTGGAGTGGCAACGGATGGCTGCCCTTTCATGCTTGGAGCAAATCGTGGGCTTCAAGGGCTCATCAATAAATGGCGATACGAAAATCATCTTGCTCCAGTGACATGGCATCATTGTATTTTACACCAAGAAAGTCTTATTGCTAACTCACTCAACATGTCTAATGTGATGGATGTGGTAACAACAACGGTAAACTGGATTAGAGCCAACGCACTTAATCATCGAAAGTTCAAGAAGTTTTTAGCAGATACTGAGGCTGAGTATGGTGACGTAGTCATGTTCACAGCCGTACGATGGCTAAGCCGCGCTTCATGTCTCAAAAGATTCTATGAACTTCTTCCAGAGATTAAAACATTTGCTGAAGGAAAGAAAGACATCCCTCAGCTTGGCGACGAAGTTTGGGTTGCTGATTTGGCGTTTTTTGTTGATATCACTACACACCTTTCCTCTTTAAATCGCACTCTACAAGGCAATAACAAGCTTTGTCACGATTTGTATGGCACAGCAACCGCTTTTATTAACAAGCTTTGTCTTTGGAAAACACAGCTTGCAGGTGGTGTTACAGCACATTTTCCAACGCTATCTAATCATCGAACCAATGGATCATTTGAAGTATACGACAAAATTATCAGTTGCTTGATTGATGAGTTCAACCGCCGCATTAACGGAATGAATTCTTTATTGCCCATGATGAAAATGTTTTCAAACCCTATTGCAGTTAATGTGGCCACTGCACCTGATAATTTTCAATTGGAGTTGCTAGACATGCACTCAGATATCGGGCTCAAGCAATTATTTCAAAGTGAAGACCTACTTGAATTTTGGAGTCGAGTTCCAGAGGGAAAGTATCCCAACTTGATAACCAATGCCCAGGAAAACGCCTCTGTATTTGGATCAACTTACGTCTGTGAAGCACTTTTCAGCAAAATGGTCAGAATCAAAAATCGATATCGCAATCGATTAACCGATGACCACCTCAAGCAGCTACTGCGCACTGCATCTTCTGCTATTACGCCTCGCTTTGACAAACTTATTAAAGCTCAAAGCCAATGCCAAGTTGGACATTAAATTGATTTGTGTATTTTTTTGTTAGTGTTGCTATTCGTTGCTACGTGCTTTCATGCTTTATAATTTTCGTTATAATTACTTTAGTGTTTTCATGCGGCTCCATACGTACTCTAAAATTTGAAATTTGGCCCCGACACTAAAAAAGGTTGGGAACCACTGTTCTAAGATACGCCGATTCATCCAATCAAGGTGACTTTTTCGTCTGGGTTCACTCGTTCCACGAATATGTCGAATCAAATAAGTCGAACACGCGTGACAGCAAAAAGCTTTCACAACAAGAAAAAACTTTTTTTCTTTAATCCTCTTCTCTTTTTCTCCGCGCGTCTGTTTCTAGTCTACTAAATAAAGTGTCTGCTAATAGCGCATATAACAAAAATTTGAGCAGGCTGGAATCACAGTAGCAGAACAGAATTATTATGTTTACGCGCCAAATTTTCAACAAGTTCCAAACAAAACAACAACAACAACAACAACAAACAGATAAAGAAAATTAAGGCCAGGAGACACCGAATGAATAAACCTTTGCGGTTAACAAATCTGGAGTTTCCTGAATACAACTGCTTGTGCTATATTCTTAAATGTTGGTCAGGGATCACCAAAACGTTTATTAGCCATTAATAGTTTGTATTTTCTTTCAATTCAACAAGAGGCTTGATTCTGAAAAAGAATGATATCTCTCTTCCTCCACTAACGTTATTTTGTAGCGATTTCCGTAGACCTAACACGAAAGCGTGATGCACTGAGCTTCAGGTGCGCAGCAAGAATTTTTTAAGGGGGTGGATTTGAAGCCAGAGCTGGATTTTTTTGAAGCATCAATGATGAATTCAATGAACTGCTTCAACCACAACCTCTATGTACACAACACAATATCCTTTGTATAAATAATTTTATAAGTCAAGAAACAGCTAAATATATGTACAAATTCATTCACAAGCAACTTCCGGTACAATTCTATAACTATTTTGATAGTGTTCTGGAAATTAACAAAAGAACTACAAGAGCTTCACAGAAGAAAGTCAACTTTGTATTCTTAGATTTCGGATTAACAGATTACAAAGATCCATCAAATACAAAGGGATTAAAGTAGGGAACAATATACTTTACGAAATTAAAAATAACAACGGTAATTTTTTAACTTTCAAAAAGAGTGCAACCGTTATTAAACTATACAGTAACTATTGACCAAACGAAAGTTGGGTGGCTGCTTGACTCGAAGACCTGCAGGTCACTTCGCAGCCCTTCTCGTCTACATTCAGTAACTTATTGTGTATTTTAGGAAGGCTTACTTCGATGTTTGGAATCTTCAAAACTAGAGATACTAACGTGTTTCAACACACTCCGATGTCATCTTTACGGCGTTACGTTCAAAAACATAAGCAATACTCTGCAAACAATTTACTCCAATATGCCCTGAGCTATCGCAACGCGCTTCGACCTTGCTCAAGGGTCTCATCATTCAGCAATAACACAATATATACATCACTTAAATAAGGTTCAGTTAAGGGGGTTCAGGACAAGAGCACTGGGGACATTGTTTGACAAAATAAATGATGATTTAATGACAACAAGGCAATAAATGGATTGGAGCCGTAACTTAAACTGCATATACACGAGAGTATATTGTGTCTTTGTATATTTAATGTTGTATATTTAATAGTGTATATCGTACGATAATACAATGTGTATATTTTGTTTAAGTGATGTATATATTGTGTTATTGTCGCCTGATGAGACCCTTGAGCAAGGTCGAGAAGCGTCGCGATAGCTCAGCGCATATTACATTAACTTGTTTTCAGTGTATTGCTTATGTTTTTAAATGTAACGCCGTGAAGATGACATAAGACTGTGTCGAAGCACGTTTGTATCTCTAGTTTTAGATCACAAACATCAAAGTAAATTTGTCTAAAATGCGTAACTTTGTAGCCGTTTTGCTATTTTGTGTATTATTGTTTCTATTTTTTTGTGACGAATTAAATATGATTGATTAATTGTTGAGCAAACTAATACATCTCAAGCGAGTGCCAAACGAGAGTCAGAGAGCTGAGTCCCCAGCCACAGGCGATTATTGTATTTTTTCCGAGAAAATAGCAATTTAAAAAGCTATTTGAACAACATTTGGAATGTTTTTAGATTGATTTGAAAAAACTAAATTGCTGAGATTTTGAATCGATTTGAAGAATTAAATCCTCCACGTTTAACAGTGTGCATATCTGAGTTTAATTTTTTACCTGATTTAATTGGGAAGGAAGTCTTTAACTCCTTTAGCCTAAACTAGTTGCGCCGCAGCTGAGCGCCACTAATGTTGACCACGTTGAACTCCCTATACAAAACGAGTACTATGCTCAATGTCAATGACACTTATTGCACCATCATCACATCGCGATATAGCTTCAGCTTCTCTAAGGTTTTCAAAATATACTGTACGGTAGCTTTTCAATTTAATGTAAGCAGGTGTTTAAACCTCGACTCTTTATTTAGTAGACTAAAAACAGACGCGCCGAGAAAAAGAGAAGAGCGTTGAAGAAAGAAAGGTTGCTCTTGATGCAAAGGCTTTTTGCGATCACGCATGTTTAATTCATTTGATTCGACATATTCGAAGAAAAAGTGAACCATGAAGAAAAAAAGACAAAACGGTCAGTTTCCAGTCTAGTAATGAAGAGTCTATGGTTTGATCAAGTTAATAATTATAATAATTGCAAATTTATATCCCCCTTGAGATAACACCAACAAGTGTCAATGCATCTGACTAAGGGGCCAAAGTAACATTCAAATAGCCTTACAGAAATAAAATTAATACTCAACAGAGGTACTAATTCTACAGCAATAATCGGAAAATACTGGCATCAAACAGTGGTAATATCCTCAAAGGCTAAATTAAAATAAAACGCTTTTAGACGTTTCTTAAAAAGGGACAAAGTTTCAATTTCACGCAGAGATAGTGGTAACGAATTCCATACTTTGGGTGATGCACACGAAAACATGGATTGGGATCTAGCAAAGTTTAAGCTAGCTACCGTTTGAAGCAGCCAATTATCATCATTAACACGCAAGCTATATCTTTCCGAAACAGAACGAGAGTTGATTAAATTTTTCAAATATGTAGGAGCATAACCATGCAGGCACTTGTGTGTGAGCAAAGCAAATTTGAATTCAATACGAAATTTAACTGGTAAAAAATGAAGGCTTTTCAAATATGGTAGTATATGCTTACGCAAAGCAGAATCACGAAGTCCAAAAATAAATCTCACTGCAGAATACAAAACTTTTGTCAACTTGTGCAATAAATATTCTGGTAAGTTATAAGACAAGGCATTGCAGTAATCAATATGGGACAATATCAAAGAATGAACTAGCTGAATTTTTAGAGGTTTAGTAAGCTTAGATGCAATTCTGCCTAAATTACGTAAATTGCCATAACAAGTACTAATTACTCTATTGATATGCTTCTCAAGGTTCAGTCTGTCATCAAATATTACACCAAGAATTTTGACAAAAGCATTAGGCATAGGCAAAGAACAGCTATCATCAATTTGTATGTTAGAAATTATTCTGGATTTAATGTTACGGTTGGATAAAATTTTCGATGACTTTGGTCTTACTTTCATTCAATTTTAGAAAATTACAAGTCATCCAATGCTTTAAATCTTGCAAAAAGGCTCGAATTTTGTTTTTATCAAGTTAGGATAGGTTTTGCTTACAAAACACCACTTTAGCGAAAATGAGTAAACCGACATAAGCAAAATGAAAAACAAATAACCACAAAAGATAATAATTAATTGAACACGCACAAAAAAAATTCAAATCCTCATGAATGCTTTCTTTATTCACAAGATAAGAAAATATTTACTGTATAGTGAAAAAGATTTGGAAAGTGGTTTTAAAAATGCAGTGGCCCGACCGAAAAAAAAAAAATTAATAAAGAAAAGGGTAACAAAAATAAAAAAAATTATAAAGAAAAACGAACGCAAGAATTAAACAAAAAAATTTAGAGAACATTTTGAATTTAATAATGTTCTAAAATCATAGGTGAACTGGTGTGACACCTCCGCCTAAAACAAAGAAAAATATTTGAAAGAAATAATAGGAAAAGAAAAATTGACGTAAAATGTGAGCAAGATAAACCAAATGTCAAGCCACAAATCGTAACAATTTAAAAAAATATTTCGGTCGGAAATTTTTTTGCTCGATTTTTTTTCAAAAAATTTTGGCAGATATAAAGACCAACTTCACCAAATTTGAGCCTTCTACAACCTTCCGTTCCTGAGATATAACAGACTAGATTTTCCCTTAGAAAGGCTCTTTCCCTATAGAAATTTTGAAGGGTTGCAAATTAGGAACAAAATTTCAAAAATTGACTGCATGTTCTTGATTTTTTATAAATATTTTGCGGCAGAGTTATTGTAAAACAAAGCATAAGTTTGGAACTGTAAAATTAACTACTTTTCAATAAAAGTAAGCCAGCTTTCCCGAAGTTAATTTTCTGTCACAATACTGATAAAATGGCAACACTAAATTAAGTTAGTAGAAAACGGCTAATTTTGAACGGCAATATCTTGAAAACGAAAAGGCGTAGAAACTTAAAATTTG
Organism: Trididemnum nubilum; assembly: GCA_963965965.1. Taxonomy (NCBI): domain Eukaryota; kingdom Metazoa; phylum Chordata; class Ascidiacea; order Aplousobranchia; family Didemnidae; genus Trididemnum; species Trididemnum nubilum. The sequence goes on along the minus strand of OZ014478.1, from coordinate 41,490,505 downwards.
TTGAAAATGCATTTTAGGCATATCCCAACATTTTGGTGAAGAGTAAAAAACCTGACTAGAATGCCCTGTTTAGGCTGCATTTGCACATGCATATTGCAAAGGTTCGACAAGCACGAACAAAATTTTGAATTCGCTCATTTAAAGCCATTTTTTCTAAAGTAAAACTCCATAAAATTTAGATATCAAAATTGCATAAAATTTTGAATAAACTTTGCAACTGAAGATTCAAAAACGTGATTTTACCTTGTGAAAATGTGTTTGGCAAAAGAAGACAGTAATCAATTAAAAAATGGTTTTCTTCTTAGTTGGGAAAATCATTTTAACATAACTTAACCAAAGAGATACGTTTTTCTGTCAAAAGTACGCGATACAGGCTTTCAAAAAGTCACTTTTCTCGGCAACAACAATCTTATTTATTCTGTAATAGGCACAAACCTGCTTGTAGAAAAAAATGCTGGGCTCAACGAATTTATAGTTTTTCTACCAAAGAAGCAATTTTTTCTACAAAATTAAAGTTTATCTAAATATATATTACATTTTTTTTGGGTAAGCTTAATCTATGGTCGCTTTTTAGTGTTGTCCCTGTGCGTTTTTGGATGGGTTTAGACCAAACTGTTCGACCTGCTCCACTGTTAACCACTACTTAATACTGAACATGTAATACCATTATAAAGTGATATGATTAGGTCATAAAACGAATAACGTTTCGTATTGATTCTTTCGTTGCTTTCATATTTTCTGATGCACAAAGCAAAACAAAGCTAGAGTGAAGATACTTTTGAATCTTTCACAGAAACTCCTATCGTGCGAAGTTTTTTTCTAAATTCATCACATGCTTCAAACAAAGTTTTTGAATAGGCTATATTTTCTGGTTTAATTTCGTTTGCAATTTTTCGAATTGAACTCCGAAAATATTGTACATCTTTCACAATGTCGTGTGGAACGATTTTTGAAAGATTCAAGTCTTCCAGATTATCATCAACTTTTAAAGACATAAAACCAAAACCTTGAAATATTTCTGTAACGTACAAATATGCTTCCATAATTGAAGATGGTTCTCGTAAACTTGTTCCTCCTCGTTTACTAAGGGTGCCTGATGGCATTGTAAACATCAAAGACAGCCTCTCACAAACTTGTTCCAAACTATTTACAGCCAAAGCAGTGTTGAAATTATTGCACAGAGCCCGGTGAACTGAGTGTCTACTTTGGTCTAGCATATGTTCAACTTCCACATTGCTTACTTCTCCGTCTAAATTGCCGATTATATACTCCCTGCATCTTTTTAAGTGTGAACGAATCTTAGCCAGTTTTCTTTCGGCTGCTTTGACCGAAGAAGGTTTGAATATCATATTCGAGTTCCAATTTGTCAACAAGCAAAGCATTCGAAAGCAGTCAGCTGAATTGGATCTCAGAAATTCGTCTACATTTACTACGTTTCCAAGTGACTTCGACATTTTTGCTGACGATCCTTCGGGGATCAGGTACCCGGCGTGAAGAAAATAGTTTACCCATTGTTGCCTCACGTGAAAAGCCTCACTCTGAAATATCTCACATTCATGATGGAGAAGCAAATCTCTGGCACCAGAGTGGATATCAAATTGATTTCCAAACATCAAGCTTGCTATTGTGGAGCACTCAATGTGCCACCCAGGGCGACCCTTACCCCATGGTGCCTCCCAGAACGGTTCTCCAGGCTTAGCTGCTTTCCACAACCCAAAGTCCTTTGAGCTACGCTTCTCATGGAGCATATGAGATGTCCCTGTGTCCCATTCTTCAAGCTGGAACATCAGCCGGCCTTGGTCTGTGAATTTATCAACATTAAACCAAACGCTACCGCTATCTCCTCGATAAGCAAACCCATTTTCAATCAGTTGTTGTATGAAAAAGATAATTTGAGGCATGACATCACTTACACGAACGTACATCGTTGGTGGCATCATGTTTAGAGCAACCATTGATTTTTTAAACTCCTTTTCATAAAACTGAGCTAAGGCATGAAATTCTTTCTCTAACAAACTTGCTCTTTGAATGATTTTGTCATCAATATCGGTAATACCGATAACAAAATTAATATCAAGGCCAAAATGCGTCATCAAAATCCTCCGGATTGTATCGAATTTGATGTACGTGGAAGCATTACCCACGTGGGGCTTATCGTAAACAGTTGGTCCACATGCATACCACGTGACTTGTTTGGGATTACAAACCACAAGCGGGACTCGGGCGTTGTCATTTCTCCTTCCCAAGCATCTGTATGAATTGGTTACCTGTATGCCTGTATCATGACCTTCGGGAAGCTTCCACTGGTAGAGGTTCCTTGGGGTATCAACCACAGGATTAGTTTGTTTGGTGCTATAATTACGTGCTACATCAACAAAAAATCTTTTCATATTGTTCCGTTGATTCATAAAATTCATCCTAAAAAGCTGGACCAAATATTTCAAGTAGAAATGGTCTTTAATTCTAGCATTTTTATCGTACTAAAATTTTTCACAGGTATTGATTCATTTATTGATTTATTTAACCATCTCAAGACGAGATTATTTTGCTCTAGTGGATTTTATTATGTATTATATCAGCTGGTGTTGAAAAAAGGAATGTGATAAAACGCTAAATGCCCAATCAAGTTTTGAGTTTTTAGATTGGTTTATACGGGGATTTCATTAATTCTGTGTAGACAGCAAAAATGAGTCATTGGCAGTAAAAAGTTTTTAAGCTTATGGGACTTAAAAAATTTTCGCCACTGCCGATGTGCTCAAATCGCTGTAGCAGTGAGCAAGGCACAGTTCAATAAGCGACAATACAGCGTCCAGAAGTAAGAATCTGACTTAAGTTATAAGTCACCTTTTCGGGTCGGATTCGGGCTTAAGGTTGTTAAAATGTCGGGCTTAATTGAATAATTCGGACTTGATAAGGGTCTTGTGTTTAGTTGCTAATCGAATACTAACTTACTTACTTGACTTGATAGTCGAATACTAACTTAACGAAACTGAAAGACGACTTTATTTGAGCGTCAATATGAGTATTATTTCCCATTTTTATAATTGCATCTTGATGTATCATATATTAATAAGCAATTTTGCTAGTACACATTTTTGAGACCTAACTTAAGTTTCCGATGCTTTCGGGCCAGGTTTTGGCTTCAAATAAAGTTTCGATTTTGGACCGGTTACAGTTTAATATTTTCGGGTTTGAGCTTCAACTAATCAGGCTGTTTACAACAGTCAAGTTCACCTTACCACAACGGTCAAGAAGCTAAATGTTTTTAATATTATTTATATATGTGAATTTACGTGATCAGTTATTCACATATTATTTTTTAAACTGGATTATTTGCTTATTTATGTATTTATTTGATTGTTTATTTAATCATTTTATTTTTGAAAGCTGTTTTTGCTGATGGAAATTCATATTCTGCATAGATATTATTACAGTACGTTTTTAGGTTATAAGTGCAAACCAGCAAAATGCACATCTGGCTGTATAAGTATTCTACGTGTCGGAATCCAATCCTAACTAATTAAAAATAATAATAAAAGTAACAAAATTCTAAACTCAATAAGTTACAGCATTGACAATCTAACTTGCTAATGAAGCTTTTTTTTCGTGGAGGCCACTTTTCATTCACATATCACGCTGGTATCTGTACTACACAGTATTACCGCTTTTCACCAGTAATAGCAATTTTTCAATTACCGCTCTACTGCAATTTTTATTGGACTGCATCAAAATCAAATGTTTTCAAATAATTTTCTGCGCAATTATTAATCAGAAAAAACTATCATTAAAGCTAAAAAGCGCCACCTTAAGGCTATTTGCTTTTATATAATTGCGTACAAAATTTTTATTATGATGATCAACTAATGCATAATCTTGTGCTTTATGAGTTATAAAAACATTAAATTACAGCCAGCGTTTTAACAGTATGCAGCTAATTATTTTCATCTGTAATGTTGAACAAAAATGAGGTACACTAAATCGCTAAAAGCAAAGCATCCATAATAAATCAGTGCATTTTAATGCTTTTATACAGTACGCCGATAATGAATTAGGCAAGCCCATGCACTAATCAAGCAAGATAACAAGACTTCTATCAATTACCTAGAGACTAAGTGACAGAAAACACAATTGCTCAGCATATTAAATTAAAGAAATGCAATTTCTCGTGCAAGAAGAGCAAACTTTGGGGGAAAGGTCCCTTGAAACATTTTTGCCCTTCCCTCTTTTAACCTTTTTTAAAATAATTGTTTATAGAAAACATTTTCTTTTTAGGGTTTTTTTTAATTAGCCCAAAATTGGCGACAATCAAAATTTTTTAAAGCTTTTTACAAAGCATCGAAGGCCGAAGGCAGAGGTGGACAAAGTAGTCGAAAAATCTACTTAAGTAGAAGTATTGTTACTTACTCAAAAATGCCTTTCAAGTAAAAGTAGAAGTATGGCGAAGCATTTCCACTTAAGTAAAAGTAGGAAAGTAGTCAAAATTAATTCTACTTAAGTAATGAAAGTAGAAAGTAATTTCGAATTTCACGTGTTTGTTTATTCTTCGAAGGTTTGTTGTTGTGACGCTTACGATCAGTGTTCAAGCAAAGCCATACTTACGGCAGCATATCAAAAAATCAAAGTTTTATTATTCTCTTGAAATTACACCGAAGCGTGTTACGAACACGATTTAGTGGGGACTCTGGGCTCATCTCCGCGCCTGGACAACACAGCTTGAGAAGAAATGTCGCAGCGATGGCGAGTCGTTAGCAACACTGTTCGTTAACCGGCTAGGGAATTGAACCCCAGACGGGCCGCAGCAAACGCAACGCCGTTAACCGCTAATCTTTTTCGTATGAACCAGGAGTAAAGCGCATGTCTAGTTTGTCTACTGTACCATGCTAATCAGGGTTCGGTATGCTTTTTTTTTTTAGTGAGACTGAGTCAACGCCTGGTATTTGATGCAATGCAAAAACACACTACCCTAGATGACCTGTAAATGAATCGTCGTAACTATTCAATAAGTTTCGTAGTACTGTACAGTAAAACAAACTCGATACGTACTTATTGTACACGTTGTGAGGTGGAATAATGGCTAGGTGTTTACTTCTACTTTACATAAAAGTCATTACTACTCAAGTAGCGTTACTTCGAGAGAATTTTACTTGAAGTAAAAATAGAAGTATCAGAAATGAAAAATACTTAAGCAAGTCGCTCGTTACCGAAAATACTACTTAAGTAGAACTACTTCGTTACTGACCACCTCTGGCCGAAGGCTCATTATAGCTTTCTGATCAGCTTCTTCCCAATTAATGTTTTCGTTTCATTGCAAGCAAAATCTTCGACAAAATATTTTTATGCCTTTTTGTTTATGTGTAAATTATTGTAAACCTATGTGACAAAACAGTAAGTTAAGTCGCGCAATTTCGTATTACATGAAAAATGGGGGCCGGATCGTCTTCTTCAAATTCTAGGTTGTCAGTGGACTTTAAAAGTTTTATAATTTTTCCGTTACCTGCGCTTTGAACAGTATGTTTACGTAATTTGAGGCTTGACTGTTTTTAAAATGTTTTTCTTCCAGTAGCGGAGAGAAGTTTCAGGTAAAAGCTGTATGATTTGTTCATTTATGAGTGAGATTTATACGCTCTTTTGTTAGACGAATCACATACCAGGCAGGGGTGCCGGAACGTTGGAAGGGCAAGGGGGGCAGGCGGGCAGCTTTTTCAAAGGGCACTTTCAATACTGTACCTACAGTCATACCAGCAAAATTGCTCTCTAATACTGTCAAACAATTAAAGACTTCAACAAAGCCAGAGTACCGAGTACGCAGCATCAGCGCTAAAAAAATAACAACCAACGAATTATCAATTAAAGTAGAGGCAGGTTTAACCGCCGGAGACCATAGGTGGGCACAAGTCCGTTAATCGTTAATCCGTTAATAACGAAGCTAACTTTTTCTTGAACTCGTTAATCCGTTAAAAAGTTTTTTCATGTTTACGGACTAAATTAACTTCCGTTAAGTTTTGTTAACGGACTAAATTAACTTCAGTTAAGTTCTGTTAACTTCCGTCAAGGTTTTTATCGTTAATATCTTGCACCATTCATTCATCGTACCGGTACAAACCAGTTTGCACTGGTAACACTTGTTGCGTATTAGCACGAGTTTTATAGAAGAAAGCGAAGAAAGGAGCTCTTTTTTGTGACAAATAATAAACTGCTACAGCCTCATAAGTCTATTAATTATCGCTGTCGACAATTTCCAAAGATTTTCCGATCGCAGCTTCGTTAGTGCATTTGGACTTGTTTTTATGTTGAAATTAGATTAGACTGTAAAATGTAACTTCCAAAACACAAAAAGACCATCATAGCAATAAATATTTCCTTACAATCAGCTCAGCAGCGTCAATACGTGTTCTAGAAGCGAGTGAAAAAAACGAAATGTACATTACACGCAAAATGTTAACGAATTAACGGACTTTATTAACTTCCGTTAATTAAAGCTGAAAATAACGGATTAACGTTAACGGAGGTGTGAAGTTCGTTAACGGACCAGTGGTTAACGAAGCTAACGTTTTGCATTAACTTGCCCACCTATGCCGGAGACCATTGCGGGTTTGGGGCCAACGCCCTCAACCGCCGTAGGCAAGGGGGTCTAAGGGTAGAGCTCCCAGCTTCCGAAGACTTTGCATTTTTTTGCAAAAATAACTTAATTTTAGGCCTATTTTAGCAAAAATTAATGCTTTTAAACGTGGCATAGTAATTAGCAGTGCATAAACATGATTAAACTGGCTTCGTAAATGGGCTATGAGGGCAATAGTTAATGGTAAATTATTAGCCTTTTTATTACAAGCTGTTAAATCATAATATAAACAAATTACAAGTTTTAACCTAATTCGTCTGCATTTACAAAAAAAGATAATTTTGGCGATGTACATCCCCACCCCAACCGAGCACTAATGTTAAGTCCGAACAAGAAATGAATCTTGTTTCAGTTATTGCAATGACTTTTATGTGTTAGGAGCATAGGTGGGCAAGTTAATGCAAAACGTTAGCTTCGTTAACCACTAGTCCGTTAACGAACTTCACACCTCCGTTAACGTTAATCCGTTATTTTCAGCTTTAATTAACGGAAGTTAATAAAGTCCGTTAATTCGTTAACATTTTGCGTGTAATTTACATTTCGTTTTTTTCACTCGCTTCTATAACACGTATTGACGCTGTTGAGCAGATTGTAAGGAAATATTTATTGCTATGGTGGTGTTTTTGTGTTTTGGAAGTTACATTTTAAAGACTAATCTAATTTTAAGATAGAAATAAGTTCAAATGCACTAACGAAGCTGCGATCGGAAAATCTTTGGAAATTGCGAACAGTGATAATCAATAGAACTCTGAGGCTGCAGCTTATTATTTGTCACAAAAAAGAGCTTCTTTCTTCGCTTTCTTCTATAAAACTCGTGCTAATACGCAACAAGTGTTACCAGTGCAAACTGGTTTGTACCGGTACGATGAATGAATGGTGCAAGATATTAACAATAAAAACCTTGACGGAAGTTAACAGAACTTAACGGAAGTTAATTTAGTCCGTAAACATGAAAAAACTTTTTAACGGATTAACGAGTTCAAGAAAAAGTTAGCTTCGTTATTAACGGATTAACGATTAACGGACTTGTGCCCACCTATGGTTAGGAGTTGTTCTTATATTTCTCCGGTGTAAGCAGGAGGATTGGGGACTCCTTGAATCTGTTACTGGTAACTCCAGTGTCGATGGTTCTTACTAGGGCTACAAAAAAGTTAGAAACTTGAATGACTTTAGCGTAATGCTTAGGCTTGCAGACGTACTATCTTTGAGTTCTAAAATCGAAATTTTATAACACTCAATCTTCCTAGCGTGAGTTTAAACTAACGGAACAAAATCGGATGTCACAGGCAAACCAAGTGAATTCCACAAGATTGTTCATTTATTTTACGTTATTTAGAAATCATTTAATATACGCAATTTCTTAGGTAGTGACCATTTCACCGAAAATTTTCAAGTTAAAGAGAATAAAACAAAAATGGAGCTGTTCATCCGCGCTTTTTTCATCCTACTATCTAAGAAACCGTCCGCCAGTTCAACCTTTTTGGTGCGGATCGGTAACAAACTAGATGCTAGTCCATTTCTGAATTATCTTTTGAAAAGGCAACAATTTTGCTATAGACACTTTGTAATATCACATCTCCAAATTCAAGCAATGAAAAAACATTACACTACCTATTGTTACAGCACCATCGTTTTGTTGGATTCAAACCTAGGTTTTTATGTTCTGTCGTTAACACGTCCATTTGCCTTATTTGCATATTACTTTTGTGTTGCGCGTCTTTCATAATTCGCTCGGTAGAAACTCTGCAAAGTTGCCTGAAAGACGCGCCGTTTTGCCTTTGCTGATCACCTTTTTGTAGCAACGTTTTAATTGTACCACGGTAGTTAAGCCAGTCTTATTTTTGGACAGTAGCGTCAAGAGGATTTTATTTTTGCTGTTAAATTTAGTCTTTTTAATTTTAAGTGTTTTCTGCCCAGTTGGGTAACTTTCGATAAATTTTTGCTGGACTGGTCTTTTATATTTGCTTTTTTATTAATACAATTTTGTTTTGGAATCTTCTTTGTTAGCCTCTTGAGCGCAAGGACCAGACAGTGAAGACCTGGGCATCCCGCCTAGGACACAGCCACTTCAATCTATAACACCTATAATCTCAAAAAATTCTTTGCGTAGTTTTTTCTGTGCTTCCGGATAATGTAGTAAGCACAAAATGATCCAATAGAGTGAAGTTGCTGTGGTTTCTGACCCAGCAATAAACAGTTCATAAATGTAGAAGAGAAGTTGTTTATTCTGAAATTTAAAATTAAACTTATATAAATTTACAAATTATGATTTAATGAAATAAAAGTTTTAAGTTTAAAAAATACCGCATTATTAAACTTGTTCTGCCGTCTGTTTTCGTTAGTTTTTAAAATTCAACAAACTCTATCGGCTTTGCTTTACAAAGCTATCATTGAAGGAAATTATCATTTATAGAGTATAACAGAGTTGTAAGTCGGGCCGTGCTTTTTGGGTTCGGGCTTAAGATTGGCAAAATGTTAATGGGTCTTAATTCGGGTTTGCTATACTTACTTGACTAGCGTTTTCGCCTTTAAGATACTGTACTTTAAAAGCGTAATTCAAAAAAACCTTGCGATACTGAATGACGACTTCGTCAAAGGCTCTAAGCATCAATCCAATTATTATTACACAGCAACTTTTATCAATACGTCACAATTTATCAGCAATGAGTAAGTTTCATTACGAGCAATCACCGTACACATTTTTAGATCTAACCTAATTTTTGGGCTTTTTTTAGCCTGATTTTGGCATCAAATCAAGGTTCGATCTTGTGCTTGTTGGCTCGTTTACAACCCTGCAGTACCACATACAACAAGGTGATTAAATCCTGTCATTTAGCAAAGTAATGAATGACAAGGTAAAAGAAATGGAAGAGATTATTTCACCGGAAATTTTTATCTAGTTTTTTATTAATTCTGACCCAAATCTAATCCAAACTCAAATTCTTACACTAAAACTAACCCCAAACTTAACCCTAACTAACCCTAACTCAAACCTTAATCTTAGCCCTCAAAAAAATGAATGAAAAATGCGCGGATGAATATATCTTAATATTATTTTATTTTCTTTCACTTAAAAAAATTTTGGTAAAATAGTCACTCCCAAAAGACTAGAAAAATAAACTTGAATAGTGAAGAAAATCTGTAACGAAATAGATATCATTTGATCTGATGTCTGCAGTTGAAATCATGCGGCATAAGTCAGAATCACAAAAAAATTAAATCAAAATACAATAGGTGGTACCGTGAAAGTTAGGTCGGTAGCTTTCTTTTTTTCAGCTATAAATGCATCTGTGAAATCCCTCAAGTTGTTTTCATCAAATGTTTGCTCGTGGTCCTGAACAATCACATCCAACCAAACTAAAATTATGATTATTGCAAAGCCAGTTAAACTTTTTTTAAACGCAAAACAAACATAAAGTAAGAAGAAGCATTAAACAATTGATTTTTTAAACAATGCTTAACTGATTAGTGGTACAGTGAAAAGAGCACCTGCGACTGAAACAGTAGACTCTGGTTCGATTACCGATCGGATCAAACCAAACCAGCTTCCGACCTTGACGTTTAGCAACAAAACGGAACAGTGAGAGGCTTCCTTCGTATGTGGTAAACAAGTGGGCTGGTGGCAGCTTGAATCCAAAACCGAAAAGTCACTTTGCTGCCTCCAGGCCAAGGCAACTTGGTAGTAAAAGATGAAATTAGAATTATATGCACACGCTGAATTTCGCAACGGCTGGGAATTGAACTTCCATTTTTGCGAGTTTGTGTCCAATTCTCTACTGCTGTGTCATCTGTAACTACACCCAAAAAGCCCCCACTGTAAAGATGCGCACTCGCGGACCGAGCAAAAGAAGCAAGAAATATTCAAGCTAAGAAACCTATTGAAGATCATTGTACTGGCGATCGCTACCTAATTACACGTAAACACTTGATGCCCTAAAAATATTCATTCAAGCACACAATCCGATAAGAATTTAAATTTCCAGCAAACCAGCATCATATTTCTTTGCTCGTTGAAAGTTTTTCCCTTTGGTAACGTTCCCTGTTATCAAAACAAAACAAGGTGCTCTGTTTTTCAAGGTTTTTGTAGGAAACACTTTTACCAAGCAAAAAAAAGTTGTCTTCGCTGACAAATATACCTATTTGAATTCTGCACCGCCTCAAAATTGTTTATCAAGCTGATAAGAGAAGCTACTGTAAATGTCAAAAGTTATAACATGAAACTGAATTAATGAATAGAATATTGATAAATAAAATAATGAAAATAAATAAAAATTACGTGAAAGAAAAAAGAAAATGTAATATATACAATTATCAGCTTCTTTACTTGCCCGGAACCATAATCTGAAAGAAAAAGAAACAACATTGTTTGCGACTTACCAAAAAAAAAACAAAAAAACTGAAGTAACAGCTAGGGCGGTATTAAAAAAATCGAAACAAAAAACTTCCATGTCAAAAACAACACTGTAGTTGGCTAGTTGCTGTAAAGCTATTTAAGGGGGCGTTCTAGTCAAGTTTTTCACCGTTGACCAAAATGTTGGCAAAAGCCCAAAATGCATTTTCGCCAAAATTGAACGTTCTATATCTTTTTGTACTCAAGATATTGCATGCAGTTCACGGTTAATTATTTTCTTCTTGTTTCAGTGTTGCCATTTTTTCGGTAGTGTGACAGAAAATTAACTTTTGAAAAGTTGGCTTGAAGTTACTTGAAAAACAGCTAATTTACAATTCTGACCCTTTACTTTGTTTAGACAACAACACTGCTGTATGCATTTATCGAGAGTTACGAACATGCATTAGCTTTTAGAATTTTGTTTGTAGTCGGCAATCCTGGCAAAATTCTAAGGGGAAATCTAAATTGTTATATTTTGAGAACGAAAGGCCGTAGAAAGCTTACATTTGGTGAAGTTAGTCTTTTGATCTGTCAAAAAATTTTGAGACAAAACCAAGCAAAAATTTTTTGACTTGAATTCCTTTTTAAATTTAAATGACCTTACCAATCAGTTTTTTCGTTTTTTCAACCACTGCTTCCACCCCCCAAGAAATTGATAGAACCTTTGTCAACGATGGTGACAGTAGCAAAAGCATATGACACAAACTCAACCTGGGATCTTCGAACCTAAGTCAGAAAAATCAAATTTTTAACTTTGAAAATAGCAATACTAGCTCATATCCAAGTCACTTAATAAATTTTACGTCAACATCCAATCAAATCGAATAAAATTCAAAACTAGTCTAAAAAAGCAAATAACTGTTTCGAAGAAAATATTATCAAATAAACCCGAACCGTTTTTAGGCTTATGGTTTGATATCCGCGAGCATGCCAAGGCGTCATAATTTTTCAACTATTTGTAGTGCAACGATCCCTTGTTTAAAATTTTCCAAGTCTAACGACTAAGTACATTGTTATTTTTACACGTGTATAACAGTGTCCAGCATCTTCAAAAATTGCTTGTCATTGTAATCGAAATTGCTTTCTTAACACTACGCTGCAAGTGACTTTAGAAACTATTTAGTGCAAGGTCTCTTGCACGAGAATAGATATTGGAGCATATAATACGAAGTAGCAATATATTTTAAAACAATCGTGCAATATAAATATAAATATAGATATAATATAAATATAAATTTTATATAATGTATAATATAAATAAATATAAATAATATAAAAATAATATAAATATAAATATATAAAATATAAATATAAAATTTTTTTTTTGCACGTGAACCCCAAAAACTTGCAATAGAAACAAAGAGTTTTTTTAGGCTAAGATTTTACAGTTTTATTGCTGTTTTTTCCTGCTGTATTTATTCGATTTACTAAAGTTACTGGTGATCTTGCCATTTGGTAGTTTTAGACTTTCTGCTAACTCTCACAAAAAAGAGTTCAAGTTATTGAGGACAGCAAAACAGTACCATGTGGATGCTGCATGAGTTTATTGAACGCAAAAATGTGGTTTTAGAACATTGAATCCGGTTAGCGGTCAGGGACTTTTCGGCTGTTAAACTTGGTTTTGTGAAGACTCAGAACTTTGTTTTTTTTCCTTGGTCGAACCATAGACTCTTCATTTAGTAGACTAGAAACAGACGCGCGAAGAAAAAGAGCATTTAATAAAACAAAATTGAAAAAGAACACCTTTTAACTGGTGCATTATGAAAGCAATCGAAGAAACATCGAAATTCACAGAAAATATTACTTAAAAGCAGACAAAAAAAAAAAAAAAAAAATGCCTGGTGCATGCCTAGTTCCGCCTAATTTCCAAGCTTATCAGTTCAGTTAGCTGGGCCGAAATGACCAATATTATCGTAAAAAAACTTCCAAAAAAAAACTTCACCAAGAGAATGACTAAATAATTGCATATGAAGTTTTGTCACAAATCAGTCATTAATACACAAAGTAATGATTGATTTGTGACAGAATTTTATATGCAAATATTTAATCATTCTCTTTAGTGCAGTCGCCAGTAGAGTTCACGAGCACCCAAAAAATGTATTTTTTTCACCTATATTTTTGAAATCCTGAATGAGTGTTCTTTCAAAATCGCCAATGTTTTCACCCAATTTCCGGTTGTTTTGGCGGAAATCGGGGATTCCCCGGCGAAACGGTGTTGAATTTTTTTGCTGAGGTAGGGTTGATTTTGATTCTAAAAATCGTATTTCTGTATAAAGTAGACAGTCGATTTTAGGTTCAAACGAAAGAGGAAGATAATTGCAAACTTTTCATGAAATAATTTTTGGATTGTTTTATTATGACGTCACGGTATGGTTGATTGATTCCAAATTTTTACAAAAAATTTTTATTTAGGGTGCATATCGTTAGTTATTACAGCCAAAGTTGACGGAATAATGTCATGAAAGTTGCAACATCGATAAACCAGTTTCTCACCGACAAAATGAAACCAAAATGACATCTTTATGATGTCATTAGAGAAAACTACGTAGTAAAATGCAAAACCGACTAGAGGCGCTTTTCAAACAAATTGCACGTGACAGCGAATATTTTGATCGCGGCGCTGCGGTTTTCGTCGCAAAATATCACAGAAAATCAATTTCACCGTCGTAAACGCACAAAATGACGTTTGTATTAAAACTTTTTTTACAGTGTGAGTGCATGAAGATAAACTCTGTTCAAAATTTAAGAACAAAATAAGAACAATTTTATGCGCAGTGCAAGAAAAACTTTTAAAAAGTTTTTAAAAATTTTATTGCTATTTTGTGGCAAAGAATGACATTGCACAAAAAAAAATGTTCTAGCACATTGTTTCGAAGAGTCATAAAGTTGGTAGAGTAAGAATAAAACGATATATATAAGTGGTGTTTCTAACATTTTCTTATTAAAGGGTATCAAATTTTTACGGAAAACAATACTGTCATCAGCAAAAGAGCGCGGATAAGCTCATTCAGATGTTTTAATTTTTTGTGTTGTCCTGATCGGGCGCTTTGTTCGCAAAAGTGTCATTTAAAATAACTAAAGAATCGTTACTAAAGATATTTGATTATTTGTGTAAAATAGTGCACAATTTTCACATCAAATTGCCCCGCAAATAATAAAAAAAAAATTGTGATCTTCAGTATCTAAGAATATTAAAACTTAATAAGTAAAATCTTACAAAGAAAATATCAACAACGTTAGGTAATTATTTCATCATTGCGAGTTTGCTTTGATCAAAAGACAACGAAAGACCTTGCTATCTTGAAGTCCAACTGCTATTTGCCTACATGCCTACCCCAAGTAGTGGAAGCTCCACATTACGTCTTTTCTGATCGTCAAGCAGCAGAGCTGTGAATTCGAATCTATATATAGTTTAGCTCGATTGGAGATCGAACCAGAGTCTATGCAGCTTTTTTGTGAGCATACTGTAATTTGTATCATCCACCAAGTGTAGAGTCTTTAAACAAACATTTTTAGAAGCACCGGGAATTATTTGAAATCATTGCACGCATACATAGCCGTGTTACGGTATGCGTGACATTTGACTATAAGTGACGTAATTACTAGAATTAAATTGAAGCCCCCCCTTAGCCAAGTCACTTAGAAAATTAACCCAAATACGCTTTTTAGCGTGCTTTGAAAAGCAAGGAAAGCTGAAGGGGATAAGTAATAAAATGTTTTGTAAAGCATCTTTGTAAGAAATCAACAGAGTTTTGCTATCCTTCTCTGTATTACCATTGTTAAGTTGTCTAAGTTGTTTGAGGCCATGTTTTGGTTGAAAATCACACACAGGAGAAGAAAGAAGAAATTTCGACGACTTCGCATTTAGGGATCAGTAAAATAATATAGCCACAAGCTTATCGGGCATATACGAAATCAGTCGTAAATATACTACTACTACTTTATTTATTAAAATCAATTTCACCCCAGCGGGGCATCATCAGTTAGATCTAAAAACAATCAGCGTATACTTTAAAACCAAAATCATCATAAAACCTATAAATAGACTATAACATCAATCAAATTGAAAAGAACATAAAATGGACTTCAATAACAACAAAATTAAAGAAAAATAATACTGTATATAGCAAAACCTCTTTCGCAAAGCAAATATATTGAAAACCTAGTTTTATCTACACCACCACAACATCAGAAAAAAACTATACAAAAAAAGTTGTTTAAAATAATAAACCCCTGCAAAAAAATATAAATATTTTTTCAATTATAAAAAGCGTTGCTAAGCAACCAAAAAGAAAACATATCTCCAAACCTTAAAATGTAGAAAACTTAAATCTTTTTTCAAAAAAAATTGGAATGGGAAAGAAAACATTACCAAACTCTTACCTTGGTTGCCAAATCCACAAGTAATAAGAAAAGGACCTTAACGTACTAACTACTCCAAAACATACTGCTACAATTTGAAGAGATGGCCAGCCAAAGAGATATAGGCCTAGGCTATTTGAGGTTAAAGATTGAAAACTAGCTTAACTAAACCAAGGACTAGTGTACATGAAAAAGCAAAGACCAAAGCCCGGCCTCACCATTTAACTCCCAAAAAGATAGCCTGACTCTGTCGCACTAGCAAACTACAGGGCGCAAAGTAGGAAGAATCTCGCAAACTAGTCATCTCCACTACATCAACATATTTGTTTTGCGAAAGAGGTTTTCAATATATTTGCTTTGCGAAAGAGGTTTTGCTATATACAGTATTATTTTTCTTTAATTTTGTTGTTATTGAAGTCCATTCTATGTTCTTTTCAATTTGATTGATGTTATAGTCTATTTATAGGTTTTATGATGATTTTGGTTTTAAAGTATACGCTGATTGTTTTTAGATCTAACTGATGATGCCCCGCTGGGGTGAAATCGATTTTAATAAATAAAGTAGTAGTAGTATATTTACGACTGATTTCGTATATGCCCGATAAGCTTGTGGCTATATTATTTTATAAGTTGTCTAAGAGAAAGCATGACCTATTATATGAGACAAATTTTAACTAGAGAAGGATAATTTGTGTAGTTTATTCTCCAGTAAAGTTACGAGCAAATGAGGCTGAAAATTCGTGAAAATTTATGAACAATCAGCCTCAACCCAAAATTTACGGTTTTTATGAAAAAAGTATATTGGGAAAACTTGTGGCTTTCTTGGCTTCACAATGCGTCCTACCATAATTTTGTTAAACGAATGCATAGGCGTAGCCATAATTTTTGATCGGGGGAGCCCCAAATCACAAATCACATGTAATAACTTCACCAGAAACTTCGAAAGAGGAATTTTTTGTGGGGACAAAGATATCGTAGAATAAAAGATCAGAAGCCGTGGTCTGGTGTTGGCACGTAACTAGGAATTCGTTTAAGGAAAGGTCTTAAACTTAAAATTCAAAGTTAACATGCAAAAATGTCTAAATTTGGAGACGTGTTTGAGTAAAGAAGTGTACAGTAATTCAAATGCATCACAGATGGGGGTCTAAGGGCGGATCCCTCAGCCGCCGAAGGCTATGGGGGTTTAGGGGCAAAGCTCCCAGCAGCTGGGCGATTTTTTGTACGTGTTTGGTAAAAGAGCTATTTTAATACCATTGGATCATATTTCGCACGTATTCATAGTCATTTGAAAGTACTAGATTTTTAACATTCGAAAGCCAATTGAAAAAACTAAGTTGTTCAGTCTTCCTTTTGCTTGCAATTTAAGTCCAAAACACGTTTAAAATCTTGCATTTTGGGATTAAATTTTATGAGTGATTTGGCCCAGGTAGGGGAAAGTAAAGTAGCCTACATTGCCTCGTGCAATATTTTAGCAGTAAACAACAATCCAGTCCAATATTTTCCTTAGAGGTTATTGTTTTGTCATGAAAACAACCAGTTATAGGAATGATATACGGCCAGGGGGCCCAGGCCCTCTCAACTCAAAATTTTGTTCCACAAGCATTCCCCTTACTGTAGCTAATTTTTTTCAGAAGTATTTTGTTGCATAAAAACTGGCGAGGTGGTGAATTGTTAATGAAAAATGTGCGATAGATAGTTACGCCTACAAACCATGTTATTGCCCGGGCCGGATTTACATTGAGCTGGGCCCCTGGCATTTTGAGATTTTTGCAATATTTTCCTGCCAAATACAGGTGAAGATCAAATAAAAATCTTATCTGAGCGCTGGGCCCATGGCACTATCCGTCCCTGATTATTGCATTACGTTCATAAAATGGTTAGACGAGGGCTTCAGTTAGCCACTTTTAGGATAAAAACCCGTAATTTCACTCTGGTTATACGTTTAAATTGGTTGGCAAACATTATGTTGAAGGGGCCTGGGCCCCTTGGAACAATATTATTGTTGGGGGACCATTAAAATTGGAGGCCATTTAAATATTATTGTAGGGGGCCTGTTTAAAATGATTGGCAAACATTAAATTGTGGGGACCCGGGCCCCCTGGATCACTGTTATTGTTAAGGATCCATTTAAATTGGGGTCCATTTAATTATTATTGTAGGGGGCCCGTTTAAATTGGTTAGCAAAAATTAAATTGAGGGGGCCCGGTTCCCCTGGATCAATATTATTGTTAATTACTACTGTACGCGTGTACTGTTGTACGCGAAGATGCAAAAAGAAACTGAAACTGAAGAAACAATAATATTTTTTGTGACATTTTCTCATTGGCAGCATGTCAATTGGAGGGGGGCCTGGGCTTCCCTCCTGACTACGGCTATGAACGAATGTGTACAAGATCCAAATCTTTTGAAGGCATGAGACTAATAATAGTATTAGCATCGTTTAACTGTTTTTCACAACTCTATCACGCTCCTAGAAGAATTTTTGTCACCTCAAACCATACAGCAGGTTCCTTCCTAATGACCCTGGCACAGTACATAAGTGCGTATAGTGCAAGATCACCTGCCTGAAGTTGTCCAAACTCAAGTTCTCGATGACGTATACACCCGTTTGATAAATTTGATGGTAATTTACTGACCCAATGTAAAGCAAAGCAATTAAGCGGATGATCCCAGGAGTTTGCAAGGTATAGCTATGGGCTACTCTCACAGAGCAGCCGGTAGAAAGAGAGCTGGCGAGTGCAATCGTGACGCTTTTTGTGCGAGGAACCCTAATTAAATAAAGTCTTGTATGGCTCTTCACTTAATTTTTGCACAAAGTAGTGGCGTTTGGTTAGAATGAGTTTAAATAATGAGTCGGTTGATCATGCTGACACGCCAGAGGAACCAATACCACGGAAGGGATTAGGGAGCGGAGCTCTCAGCAGCTACTGAAATCCAATCAGACTTATTAAGGGGACTAAAGAGGTGGCTTTTTCGATAGACAAATTTTGCAGATCGTTCCAAAATAATTGTATTCGAAAGATGTTTAAAAACGTCTGACACATTAAGTATACTATAGTATAAACCATTAACAATTGCAAAAAGACTTGCTGCTGCTGAACGGTTTTTGCTAAAGTATCAGTTTTATTATATTTCGTAGACGCCCCAGACACCATAAGTCATTTTAGCAATTCAACGGCATTTGGTAAAATCAGTCATTTTTAAATCGCTCTCACTTTTTGAGAATGATGTAGATCACAGTCAAAGTCATTTCTATACACGACAACTTGGTTTGAGTTTTAGTTTTATGATGTCTTTAATGACATTTTCTTAAATCTACATCTACTGTATTAAAAAAGTGAGTAAACCTATTTCAAAAACAGTGCGCGTCAAAATAAAATTTAAAATCTTATAAACAAACTGCTTTTCCCTAATCGCAATCGTCAGGGGTGTTTTGATCAAATAAAAAAGTGGATAAATAGCAGGGGCTAGCATCACTGCCGTAACTGACGAGAGGGGGGCACGAGGCAAGGAGGCATTTTCCTCCAGATGTGGATACCTTTATAAATTATGGCAACAAATTTATGGCGAAAAACAAATGACAAAAGCGGAAAGTCTTCACCTAAAACTCGACAGAAAAAAAGCAACCAATTTTCGGTCAAGACCTTTTTGGACTTTAACTAAATTTGACGGAAAAAAGCGCGTATACTGCAAGCGCATTACCGTACACCTTACAGCAACAATAAAAATTAAAAACTTAACAGACTGCTTTACTCGTTGAAGTAGTCAACGCTAGTAGTGCCTTTTCTTAAAAATTTTTTTTTTACATTTTGAATAAGATGATGTCAACAACAAGTAAAACAATCTATACTGATAAACATTTCATTTTTAGAGTATGGTGAATACGGTGTTTGTGAATAATTGCTACCCCTTAAAATGGAGTCAGTGATGTTTTAACTGTAAAAATTGGTTAATATCTCCAATTGCGCAGCCATCAGTTTTCTCTGCAATGCCCCCCAAAAAATGTTTAGCTTCTCTGCCCATCAACTTACGATTTTGTGACGGATTATGGGTGGTGACAGCGCCGCCGTTATTTCTTACAAGTAATTGCTGTATGAACCACAATCAAATTATCTTTTGCAACAAACAATTATTTAGTTATTTTAAATGACACTTTTGCGAACAAAGCGCCCGATCAGGACAACACAAAAAATTAAAACATCTGAATGAGCTTATCCGCGCTCTTTTGCTGATGACAGTATTGTTTTCCGTAAAAATTTGATACCCTTTAATAAGAAAATGTTAGAAACACCACTTATATATATCGTTTTATTCTTACTCTACCAACTTTATGACTCTTCGAAACAATGTGCTAGAACATTTTTTTTTGTGCAATGTCATTCTTTGCCACAAAATAGCAATAAAATTTTTAAAAACTTTTTAAAAGTTTTTCTTGCACTGCGCATAAAATTGTTCTTATTTTGTTCTTAAATTTTGAACAGAGTTTATCTTCATGCACTCACACTGTAAAAAAAGTTTTAATACAAACGTCATTTTGTGCGTTTACGACGGTGAAATTGATTTTCTGTGATATTTTGCGACGAAAACCGCAGCGCCGCGATCAAAATATTCGCTGTCACGTGCAATTTGTTTGAAAAGCGCCTCTAGTCGGTTTTGCATTTTACTACGTAGTTTTCTCTAATGACATCATAAAGATGTCATTTTGGTTTCATTTTGTCGGTGAGAAACTGGTTTATCGATGTTGCAACTTTCATGACATTATTCCGTCAACTTTGGCTGTAATAACTAACGATATGCACCCTAAATAAAAATTTTTTGTAAAAATTTGGAATCAATCAACCATACCGTGACGTCATAATAAAACAATCCAAAAATTATTTCATGAAAAGTTTGCAATTATCTTCCTCTTTCGTTTGAACCTAAAATCGACTGTCTACTTTATACAGAAATACGATTTTTAGAATCAAAATCAACCCTACCTCAGCAAAAAAATTCAACACCGTTTCGCCGGGGAATCCCCGATTTCCGCCAAAACAACCGGAAATTGGGTGGAAACATTGGCGATTTTGAAAGAACACTTATTCAGGATTTCAAAAATATAGGTGAAAAAAATACATTTTTTGGGTGCTCGTGAACTCTACTGGCGACTGCACTACTTGGTAAAGTTTTTTTTTTTCGGAAGTTTTATCACGGTAATATTTGTCATTTCGGCCCTGCTAGCCTTCAGGCGCGTAGCCAGAAATTCGCAATGGGGGTCTGGGGGCGAAGCCCCCAGCCGCCGGAGGCTGGGGGATTGGGGGAAAGCCCCCAGCTGCCGGGGGGACGGGGGTCTGGGGGCGAAACCCCCAGCCGCCGGAGACTGGGGGTTTGGGGGCAAAGCCCCCTGGCTACGCAACTGCTAGCTTTACTGACTAGCCTTGAAATTAGGCGAAACAGCTATCTTAGGCATCAACTGTCAATTTTTTTTGTCTGTTTTTAGTAATGTTCTCTGTGAATTTTGATGTTTGTTCGATTGCTTTCATAATGTACCTTCTAAATGGTGTTCCTTTTTGATTTTCTTTTAATACATGATTACTGCACCTACTCAGCTTGGATGGAATTCTTAATGCTACAACTTTGCTGTCCCTTTCTTTTAAAAAAGAGCATTGAAGAAAAAATGTTTGTTCTTTCTGCGAAGGGGTTTGCCAGAGGGAGAGTCCTTGAGGACGTCCTTGGCCTCGAGGACGTCCTCGAAGACACATTTTGAAGTCCTTAACCTTCGCCTCGAAGCTCAAGTTCTTGGCCTTGGCCTCGAGCCATAAGCGTAGCCAGGGGGGGCCCAGGGGGCCCGGGCCCCCCCCAATCAAAATACCACTAACGACAAAAAGTTATGACAACATAGCCTGGCGATGTTTAGTTGCAGTTTTTTTTCAGTAATTACGCACATAACAGTTATTAACAATAATATTAATGACAACAAGTGAGTCCCGGGGCCCCCAACTAACAACCAGGGGGCCCTTACTAACAACTAGGGGGCCCTGGAATCCTTAACCGACAACCAGGGGTTCCGGGACCCCTAACTGAAAACCAGGGGGCCCATAACCGACGACCAGGGGCCCCAGGGCCCCTAACTAACAACCAACGGACCCTAACCAACAACCAGGGGGCCCCTTAACTGACAACCAGGGGGGCCCAGGCCCCAAACCGACAACCAGGGGGCCCCTAAACGACAACCAGGGGGCCCCAGGACTCCTAACCAACAACCAGGGGGTTCCGGAGTGCCTAACTGACGACCAGGGGTCCCCAGGGCCCCTAACTCACAACCAGGGAGCCCCAGGACCCTAACTAACAACCAGGGGGCCCCTAACCAATAACCAGGGGGCCAGGAGCCCCCTAACCGACAACGAGGGGCCCTGGGGCCCTCCTAATTGACGACCAGGGGGCCCCAGGGCCCCTGACCAACAACCAAAGGGTCCTGGAGTCCCTAACTGACGACCAGGAGGCCCCGGGGCCCCTAACTCACGACCAGGGAGCCCCAGGGCCCCTAATTAACAACCAGGGGGCCTGGGCTCCTAACCGACAAGCAAGGGGCTACGGGGCCTCTAACTGGCAATCAGGTAGCCCAAGGGCCCCTGACTGACGACCAAGGTTCCCGGGCCAGGGGCCCCTTAATGCAAATTTTTAACAATTTGTATGCAAAACCTGTGAGAAATCTAAGAGTTTTGACCTAAAAGTTGCCACCCCAGGCCCTCGTTTAACGTTATTATGAACTTAATTATTTACTGCTAAAGTGTTGCAGGAGGCAATGTTTGTTACTTCCCCCTATAGACCAAATCACTTACAATTAAAATTTTACACCATAATGCAAGATTCTAAGCGTGTTTTGGGATTTAATTGCAAAAAGAGGATTGAACAACTAAATTTTTTCGATTGGCTCTGAAATGTTAAAAACCTAGTTCTTTAAAATGGCTCTGAACTCGTGCGAAATGTGATACAATGGGATTTAAATAGTTTTTTTTTCCAAAAACTTACAAAAATCGCCCAGCGGCTGGGGGCTTTGCCCCCAGACCCCCATAGCCATCGGCGGCTGGGGGCTCTGCCCCCAGACCCCCGTCTCTGATACGTTTGAGTACACTAGCTTACTCAACACGTCTTCCAAGTTAGACTTTTACACTTTTCAACAATTAGTTTTCGCCATTTCCCTTTACCAAAATCCTGGCAAAGTGCCATCAGGCTACGGCTTCAGATCTTCCATTCTACGATATCTATGCCCCACAAAAAATTACTTTTTCGAAAATTTCTGATGACGTCATTGCGTGTGATTTGGGCCCCCCCCAATCAAAAATCCTGGCTACGCCTATGCCTCGAGCCCTACAAGTACTCGAAAATGTCCTGTCCTCGGCTCGAGAACAGCATTGGTTTTTGATTGGTTGAAAAGAAAAAAAAAGACTTGAAAATTTCTTGAATTCTGGCATAGGTATAGCCAGGATTTTTGATTGGGGGACCCCAACCCGCAAATCACTTGCAATATGACGTCATCAGAAACTTTCAACAGAAGCAACTTTTTATGGGACAAAAATATCTTAAAATCGAAGATCAGATGCCTGGGCTTGTGCGTGAACAGGATGTTGCTAAACGGGGAGGACTTGAACCAAAAGCTAATGTTTTCAAAACATGTTTTAAATTTTATTGTAGAGGCGCAGTGAAAAAACAATTGTTACTCAAACGTATCACAAACAGGAGTCTGGGGGCGGGGCCCCCAGCCGCCGGAGGCTATGGGCGTTTTTTTTTTGAATTTTTTTTAATTTTTGGAAAAAATAGATATTTTAATGTCATTTGGATCACAAAAATAATATAGCCACAAGCTTATCGGGCATATACGAAATCAGTCGTAAATTATATACTACTATTTTATCTATTAAAATCGATTTCATCCCAGCGGGGCATCATCAGTAGTTAGATCTAAAAACAATCAGCGTATACTTTAAAATCACAATCATCATAAAACCTAAATACACTATTACATCAATCAAATTGAAAAGAACATAAAATGGACTCCAATAACAGCGAAATTAAAGAAAATATAGTACTGCATATAGTAAAACCTCTTTTGCAAAGCAAATATATTGAAAACCTTGTTTTATCTACACCACCACAACATCAGAAAAAAACTATACAAAAAAAGTTGTTTAAAATAATAAACCCCTACAAAAAAAAATTTTTTTTTTCAATTATAAAATGCAACCAAAAAAGTAAACATATCTCTAAACCTTAAAATGTAAAAAACTTAAATTTTTTTTCAAAAATGGGTGGAATTGGAAAAGAACTCATTACCAAACTCTTACCTTGGTTGGCAAATCCACAAGTAGGAAGAAAAGGACCTTCAATACTAACTTCTCCTAATCATACTGCTAAAATTTGATGAGATGGCAAACCAAAGAGAAATAGGCGTAGGCTTTTTGAGGTTAAAGATTGAAAACTGGCTCAACTAAATCAAGGGCTAGTGTTACGTGAAAAAGCAAAGACCATAGCCCAGCTTCACCATTTAACTCCCAAAAAGACAGCCTGACTCTGTCGCACTAGCAAACTACAGGGCGCAAAGTAGGAAGAATCTCGCAAACTAGTCATCTCCACTACATCCAACCAAATCAGCAGACAAAAAATCAAAACAACTCATAATAGCAAAGTGAGAACCTATGACGTAACAAAACCAATATCAGTTGTCGTAAAATTAAGCAAAATATTTTCCAAAAGCATGCCTCGAAGCAAAATATGGAGTATGGAAATTATGCATATGGAATATAGAAATATGGAATGAGGAATATGGAAATTATATGGAAATATAAGCAATAAAGAAATTATTTTGAAGCAGAATTGTTGAAGCAAAATACCTATGTTTTGCGTGATTAGCTTATTGCAACAGATTATAATGAAAGCAAACCAGAAAAACAGTAGGCCGATGCAAAATTAGTGATATTTCGGTAAAATTGTTTTATTGATGTTACCTTCCGCAACAAGTTTATTTATTCACATACTTTCCAAAACATCTAGCTTTTGTTGGTTTCTAGGTTCTTGGAAAAAGGTTATTTCAAAGCAATCTGAAATATCCGGCAGAGAATTCATTAGTTCTTTGTGCCAAGTTTGAAAATGAATCAGTAGGGATGCTCTACCGTTGTGTTGTTTTTTAGCGTTGTTGTTGTTGTTGTTCCAAAATGCTCTATGTCCAGACCAACGAGTAGAAAAGTGATTTATCGTTTGACCAACGTAGATTTTTTGACAAATTTTGCATTGGGCTGCGTAAATTCCGTAGTTGGAGCATGTGAGATTTTGTTTCAAAAAGAAAAGTTTTCCTTGAGCAGTTTTGAAGTGATTGACTGGAGGTACCATTGATTTGCCTTTGCAGTTTCTAAAATTTCCACATAATGCACATTTGTTGCAGGGATGGGACAAGCCGGCCCTAACATCACGTTGAAAAGACTCATTATGTGCAATATTGCGATAATCGGTGAGCATGTTTAGAAGTGTTGGAGGCTTTGTACAAACTACAGCAGCATCCGGAACAAGAAATTTTTCTGTGGAATTGAGTTTTAACAAATTTACAAAAGAAGATGCCCAAATATCCGTGGTTTAGTTTTCCGTTGTCCAGAGTCTTGTTTTGGTCCTTAACGATCATTCCATTTAGATGCTAAATCAAGAATTCTGCTAACTAATTTAATATTGAACTGAGAATGAATGCACTTCTGGTTTAATCTTTCTAGACTTGCCAAATAATCAGATAGGGTTTCATTGAGTCGTCGTAGGCGAACTGCTTCACTAAAGACAATGGATTTGAATTTAAATTAAATTGCTTAGCAACGCATTTTATAATTGAAAAACAAAAGTTTTTTGTAGGGGTTTATTATTTTAAACAACTTTTTTGTGTAGTTTTTTTCTGATGTTGTGGTGGTGTAGATAAAACAAGGTTTTCAATGTATTTGCTTTGCGAAAGAGGTTTTACTATATGCAGCACTACATTTTCTTTAATTTCGCTGTTATTGGAGTCCATTTTATGTTCTTTTCAATTTGATTGATGTTATAGTGTATTTAGGTTTTATGATGATTTTGATGTTAAAGTATACGCTGATTGTTTTTAGGTCTAACTGATGATGTCCCGCTGGGGTGAAATCGATTTTAATAGATAAAATAGTAGTATATAATTTACGACTGATTTCGTATATGCCCGATAAGCTTGTGGCTATATTATTTTACTGATCCCTGAATGCGAAGTCGTCGGAATTTCTTCTTTCTTCTCCTGTGTGTGATTTTCATCCAAAACATGGCCTCAAACATTTGGATCACATTTTCGACATTTTTCGAGCCATTTGAAAGAACTAAATTTTTAAGATTTAAAAGTAAATTCAAAAAATTAAATTGTTCAATCCTTTTTTTGCTTACAATTTTTGTTTAAAACCTAGTATTCTTTGAATAAATTTTGCAATTGACTCGGTCCAGGTGAAAGCAAGGTATATTGCCTTCTGCAATATATTTAACAGTAAGTTTGTTACGTCGTTTCAGCTGCAGAGGGTATCGAACCTGGCCTTGTCTGTCTTGTCGAGTCGGGTATCGCTGCTCTTTGTATTGCTGCCTACACGTGACGTTTCACCTCACAATTCCAGCCAGTTTGCTACTTCCTTTGCCTTTCGCAATTTGCATAAATGCAATCTGCTTCCTTTCTGCTCGGCGTTTCGCCAGCTTACTGCTTACCTTTTCTCGATTTTCACTCATTCTTTTTCTGACTGTAGTCTTGGCAACTGCCACCTTTTTTTTACTGAGCTTTCGCACTTGGAACAACTTTTCATATTGGATACTTCTCTCGCAACTGGCTGGAAAAACTATTTCGGTACGTATTGCACTTATTTATTGTTTTTTGTTCTTCGTATGTTTGCCATTGATTTAGGTACTATCGTTAAGGTAATTTCTCGATCCCCTGATAGTTTAGGATTTATATTTTGCATGTTAGCTTCTCGTCCCTCTTTATTGTGTTAATCTTCCTACTTGTTTTTTGTAACTTTACCCTAGGTTTAGACCTTCAGCTCGTATAGCCGGGTTTTTTGTTATTTTTTAGAAACCGCTCCGAATGCTCTGATCATCTACAACAAGTGGCCATTCAATAAACAATAACTCGGAACTTCTCTCGCACTGGCGTTTTGAATTAGAGCGCGTTTTGAATTAGTGTGAGGCCCATCTCCACAGCCAGTTGTGTAAGTCCTTACAAAGTTTAATTCACTCAAAGATTTATTTTTCTTGGAGATCTTTGCTTTGTCATGAAAATAGCCAGTTTTTGGATCACATGAAGGACCAAAAGACCCGGGGCCCCTCAGTTCAAATTTAATAATTTGTTCA
Source organism: Trididemnum nubilum (assembly GCA_963965965.1). Taxonomy (NCBI): domain Eukaryota; kingdom Metazoa; phylum Chordata; class Ascidiacea; order Aplousobranchia; family Didemnidae; genus Trididemnum; species Trididemnum nubilum. Next base: position 41,463,773 of record OZ014478.1, on the reverse strand, counting down.
ACAAATATTTTTCCCCTAGCTATTTTTTTTGTATTTTGTCTAGTAAAAACTGGTTAGGTGGAGGTAGATTGTTATTTAAAGTTGGTAAAGATGGTAACGACAGAAATTAGTATGTTATTAGATTAAGTTTAAAGAAATGTTGGATGAAGGGCAGAGGTTGCAAGTTTTTTGGACAAAAACCTTAAATTTATCCCGAGATATACTGTATATTTAAATTGATTGACAAAACATTTGAATTGAGGGGGCCCGGCCCCCTGGTCGTCAACATTAATAATATTGTTATTTACTGTTGTACGCAAAAATGCTAAAAGAAACCGAAATTTAATGAAGAGTAGGCTTTGTTGTCATCCCTTTTATCATTGGTGGCATTTCAATTGAGGGGCGGCCGGCCCCCTTGGCTACGCATATGACTTCTGGCCCGTCAATTCCTTTCCTTTCCTTATTTGAAAAATAATATAACGTGGTAGCCAAGTCATATAGTAAACCTTGTTTTCAATGGCATTGTGTGAAAACTCTAATCGGAGAATGAGGGGGCAAAACGCAATGTAGATAGTTCTTTTTATTTCTGCTAATACTTCCGGTTGGGTGGTGCAAACAGCAAAGTACTAAAACCATTCATACCATAGCAAGGAATCCGAGGGTCCGGACGCAAACAGTTTTGAGCTGCTAATACTAAAACATGATCGTGCCTATGTAAATGTGGAATCAGAAAAAAGTATGTGCGTGATAATTAAATGTCATACAGTTACCAGGGATCGCCTGATATATACTAAATATGCTACATGTAGTTTAGCCCTGCTACAGCTAACAAAACGTTACTTAAACGACAGCTATTGCTCTGAAAATAAGCAAGCGAATATTGCGAAGACTTTGTTTTGAAATACGAAAGAACCGCTCTAATTTTTAGTTTTTGACAGTTCGTGAGTTTTTTGAAGGAGAGCCCTGGGCCAAATACCTCCAGTGTTTTCCTTCTTAATACGGCCCTGCTGGGATTTTCGGATTACTTTTTGCAGTTAAATAGCTCACGTTAAATTTTACAAAGTATCTTTTAGCAGCCGAAACGTATGCGCTCATTCATTAATAGGCATTAAATGGCTAGATGTAAGACTATGAAGCGACATCACATGCAATGAAACGTAAAGAAAAGATAGGCTTAAAATTAGGATTGGGAAAATGTGGGTAGACTGAAGTTTTTCTCACTTTTACGGTATTTCCTTTTTGAAATTGATTTGAAAATCTAATTGTGTAATTTCCTATAAAAGTCACAAAAATTGCTATTTTTTTGAAAAAAAAAATAAAAATTACCAAAATTGTTCAACGGAGGCATGGGGACTTTGCCCTCTCCCCCAAAACCCAGTTTTTCCAAGGACTTGAGCTTGCAAGTACCGTATCTCATTTCACTTCAAAAATATAAATTTACAGTATTTTGCAATACTTTCAGATAATAATGTCATAGTCGCTACGCAATATTTAAAAACTCTAATAATATTTGAAAATATCTGTGAAAAGAAAACGTTTAACCCAATAATAAGTTTTTGTTTGAGAAACTACTGAAAAAGTGGGAATCCAAGATCAATGGAAGTTTGCACTAGGGCCCTTACTGATTAAATTAAGACCTTAAAACTGACCATTTCCACGTTAAGAGTTTGTAGCTTTTAGTTATTCCCATTTCCATTTCACGAGTTTGGCCATATTTGTTTCATTACCATGAGACCGCCACGGAACGTAATAACGTAATCAACGTTCCTGCTAATGAGTAAAACTTTAAAATGACATTGATTATTTTAGAGTTTACTATTTTCAGATTACCATGAAAAACTTGGCAAAATGCAATACCTTAAAGCCTTTCGCGCATAAAAATAATTGAAAATTTGCCGACCAGAATTTAGAAAAATTGTGTCTTTAGTCCTTGGCCTCGGCCTCGACCATTCCTGCGTGATTTATATTTAGTCCACTCTACTTCGCAGAATCAAAATTAATGGAATAGAAAAGCTTCAAAAATCAAACATATACAAAACGCAATTGGTTTCCAAAATGTTATGAAGCAGCTGGCAAACTTGCGAGAATATTGAAACGAAATAAAAACATCAAAAAGTAGCGACAACTTGAATGCTTTTCTTGCAGAAAAAACAATGTTACGGATTCGGTTTAACGTTACGTCTGCTAGGTACGGAATTCGTAACACGTAACTTGATTCAAAATATACTCTTTATATTGTCCGAGGTCAGCGGTCAGCGGTTTCGA